>OZ024904.1:64668097-64673097 GCA_964017125.1 Flabesymbios commensalis
TCCTACGTTTATGATTTTGCTAATTGAGCCCTAGCAAGTACATATTATGTTACCAAAAATATGAGTTCCTATGTATATGGAAAAAACCCACTAATTTTTTTATTTTTGTGTTGAAATATTGTTGAAATCGAATTCCTCGACCCCCTAAAACATATATTTAGACTCATTAATGACATTTTATGATGATTTCAACCCAAAATATGGCAAAATGTGAAATCGGCGGCCATCTTGGACGCCATCTTGAATTTATCTAAAGGCCCAAGGTGGATTCTTGGGGACTTTTAGCATGTTGTATAGGGGATCGTTTTCTGAACATTTCCTGAAATTTTCAGCTTGTTATAAATTTGTTCAGGTACAAAACCTGATACTCTTGTCCTAATAGCTATTGTATTGTGTGGTATACATACCTAGACATATCGTGAGAAGCATCACTGCCTCGTATTGCAGGAGAACGTATTTTTATAAATTGCACTGACATGCTATGACCTACGAAAAAAATATCATATATTTTGTGGACAGGACCTATATCAGTAATACTTGATATGAAGTTGAAGTAGCACCATAAGATTTGCAGCACATTGCAAGCATAATCTGAACGTGTCGTAGAATGAATTTACGGTGCATCAGACATCAAGAGTTTTCAATATAATTTGAAGAATTAACTTAAACACGTTGCATGCCAGTCACTATATAATTATCCAATTACGAAAACATATTTTTTTAGAAGTGTTCATGGATATACAGTGTATTCACAGTGTGGCACACCTCGCAAATATAATTTAAAAGATAAGTACTGTCCCGTCCAATAGAGTGTATATGTGAAAGATATACCACCATGTTGTCAAACTGAGCACATCTATATACCTCAAAGTGATCATGATGTTTCAAATAAATAGCTCCCGGCAAACACAAAATATTTGCATAACATTTATACAGCGTTGGACCAACGTCGAAGACGTTGGTCCGACGCTGTATAAATGTTATACAAATGTTTTGTGTTTACTGGGCTGCTGTGACTTTAAAAAAAATGTCATTCAATCAGCTTAAGAACAATATGTATATTATTAGTATATTATGGTATTAAACTTGACTAGTCTACGCGTTGTAGAATAGATTCATCATTGTGTTAATTAAGTATGCTAACTAACACGTGTACCAGCTGTTTGTATATGGTGACATGGCTGTCA
Organism: Flabesymbios commensalis; assembly: GCA_964017125.1. Taxonomy (NCBI): domain Eukaryota; kingdom Metazoa; phylum Annelida; class Polychaeta; order Terebellida; family Flabelligeridae; genus Flabesymbios; species Flabesymbios commensalis. Next base: position 64,669,285 of record OZ024904.1, read on the forward strand.
CAACATACCAATAACCACACAATGAATCAATGCTGGTGCAATGTTGGGCCAACGTCGCAGATGATGTCCCAACATTAAACCAGTATTGGTTTATTGGCCCTTGTTTATTTGCTACAATGCTCAGCAAAGTCAGGATACCCTGAGGTCAAACGCCAGAAATCAGCCTAATTTCTTGAGGCTGTTCCTACGGCAAAGGGACATGCCACTCACCTGGTGACTTGGTGACACTGCATGACAGCGACAAATCAGTTTGTTACAGTATAGACTAATGATCTACACTAACCTTACCAGATTTACGGCCATCGTGTTACTTCTGCTTATGCATGCATGGTGTAATCATCATTATTATTATAGTCGCAAATCATTTTCATTTTGTTTCCACTTTAGAATATTATATTTACTTGATAACATGAAGTTCAGACTTGAATAACTTTAAGTGAAAATATGACATTTTTCGCTTGCTTATCGTGATTGATGAAACGATTAAATTAAAAAGAAGTATTTGAAAAACCTATAGTCCACAAAGCATGCCCCCAATGAATAATAGTACGTCGACTTTACATAGCAATATTCACCATTTAAACATCCTTTGGATGATGAAGGTCAGATGAAGCAACCGTTTTGTGTCAATCAGATACACATCTTGACGTGAATGAAAATCATCCATAAATAATTTGTCATTAATAAGATAAGGTGTGACCTTAATCGCAGGTAAACACGCGAGTGACACCACAGGCAGGCCTGGACTGCCTCCGTCTGCAGGCAAAGACAAAACACAGTAGCTGCGTACTTGTAAAGTAAGCATCTACTGTGTTTTGTTTTTGCATGTCCTCAGGCAGCCTGCTAATGACTGCAGGTGATGCTGTGACCAGCTTCAGCAACACGGAACATCCCAGAAAAGAAGAGACCCAATGTTGATTTAATGTTGGGCCAGCGCTATGCGGCATTGGATCGGTGTATCCCGCTTGTTGGGGTTGAACAGCAATTCTGCATGGTATGTATAGGCCTACATTATTGGGTAAACTTCACCTGTCGAATAAATTGTTGTAATATTTTTTAATTTTCCATTGCAATAACTGTATTGCATAGGCATATGGCGCATATAATGCAGACAACACATTATTGTTGTTTGATGTTTTTTTAAATATATTTTTCACCAAAATAATGTGTTGCATCGTACGGAGTTAAACAAAAATGAAAAGATGACGAAGATCTCGACAATAAAAGTCTGCAGGGCCAGTATTCTCGTATACAAGTTACGATATATTGTAGGTTTGGGATTGGTCGAGATGGTCATCTCGACCAATCCCAAACCTACGATTTATGGTAACTTGTACGAGAATACGGGTCCTGATATAGGCACGTGGATCCAGAACGCCACGAGAAATCCTTATTTGCGCCACACATTATTCTCCTGTGAGTCCATGCCATCGTAATCGCAGGTGGTACCAAAATATATTTTCTGTGTAGGGTTCTCCACGGATTATTTTATTCACAGCAGTTCACGATGAATCCCGGGGGTGGTCCTTCACACCCTTAACTACTCAGTTCCTCACTATTTGAATTCCTTTTCACTGCTCCAGCACGCAAATGGTTAACACCGTCACGCCACTCAATTTCTGACTGTATCCTCCGGCTGTAATCTGCCTTTACACGGCTGATCCCTGCTCTGTTGATCCCTGGTCTGCTGATCCAGACTCTGCTATCCCGGTCCCGCTGATCCAGACTGCTCGCTATCACTGCTCTGGGTAGGCACGTGCAGGCAGGCGTAACAAGGAGTGCCCCGCCTCCGAGGCTTCTGTCTTACCTGAGGCTATGTACGGAGAGAGAGGGGCCTGGGGCTGTATAGGTATTAGAAATCCACCGTCAAATGTCTCAGACAGCATGCGACGGTGACACTGCGTCGCTTTAATGTTGGGCCAGCGTCTGCGACGCTGGCCCAACATGAAAGCAACGCAGGGCCTGAGTTGGTATCAGTGAAGATGTAACAATACTTGAACGAAAGAGTGGCGTACTTTTGTTGATCTTGAGCTTAGTTATAGTAACCAATAGAGGAGTTTCATCCATTTTTCCTTTACTAGGCCTACTTATTTTTATTAACGGATACATAGTTTTAGTAGTTCTCGTTCCCCTGACATTTTACGACTTTGTGAATAACAACATGTTTTATTTCGATGCAAAGGTCTCTATAGCTCTAAGGAGAACTTAGCTCTAAGGAAAAATATACCATATTTCTATTAAATTAAATGTGACCAGTAGAATAACTCGCCGGTACTCAGGCTATAATCTATTATTACAAAAGTCCGGAAGGCTCATATATATAGGTTGATCCTGAGCATATACCAAGATTAATAATTATATACTGAAAATAATATATTCACATTAGTCCTTTAAAATTATATGTAAAAAAGAAAATACTAAAAACTATTATGATCAGTTGGAAATTAAAATACACGTTATCAAATCATTTCTAGTCCAATCAATACAGTAAAGGATATCATTTTGGGCATTGTCAAGGTTTAATTACTGACTTAATTATAGCAAGGAATCTAAATTGAGACTCCTTAGTTATAGGATGATAACGAGTTTTAGGAAGGATGGGCTGTCTGAAAGGACAACATGTTTTGACATCTGTAGATAGGCTGACCTGCAAGCGAGAAACATTGAACCATTTGTTGGTTCAATGCTGGGCCAGCGTCGTAGACGCTGGACCAACATTGAACCAACGATGATTCAATGTCTCGCATTTGCAGTGTGACCACCACGGGCCATCGCACACGCCAAACGTCACCACTTGCTCCCCCCCCCTCCTAATGCCATGTGCTGGCGCAACTCAGGGCTAATTGTGGGCCAGTGATACAGACACCGCCCCAGCATTGTACCAGCACTGCAGTGCGGTGTTAGCTTAGGCTCATTTAGCACCGCCCTGTCAACGAGCCCCCTGATTTAGACATTATACATTTAACTGACTGTTGTTTTTGTTCGCGCACACATACCTATCTCACTCACTCTATCCTGTGCCAATTTAAAATGTCAACCATTTCGTCCCAAAGGAAACCACTATAATTCAAATTAAATCGTGACACGTTTCTTTATTATTTTATACAGACAGATTTACATGATAAAATGATCGCCTGTAGCAAATTAAATATTGATTTTATCCCGGCTGTGTTTTTTATCAAGGATGTATAGGGCAAGTTGTATTTTTGTTCCTTAATAGTACAAAAAGTAGTTACATTGTCCTTTCCTCGATCATTACTTTTGCATGTTATTCTCCTGACATATATATCACATAATATCGACTATATATATATTTAATACTTGTTATAATTTGCTATATTTTTATTAATCTGATACTAAAGCGAATAATTATACTGTTTTTAGTTATTCGCAGTTATAAGAGTTGAGAAATGTTTATCTTGATTAATACAAGTCCAGAAAAAAACTAAAACGTGAAATGAAGTAATATCTGTATCGCCTCCTTGGTAGTTAAAGTGTCGTATTTGTCACTTTGTAAAGAAGCAGCTACTGCCCTTTAATGCCAAGGTGAAGATGTTTTAAAATTTACCATCATATATGAAGCTATTCTGTCATAAAATACCCTATATATATATTATGCTACTTCTATTGTAGATTTTTTTCCTAATGCTGATTTATTTCCATTTATTCGCCCGGGATGACAGAGAGGCAGCTGACTGTGGGGGGAAAATAAAGCCATTAGAATAGAAAACAGATCCGCTCCGTCAAATGCCCCGCCCCTACTTACTGAGAAATCTTTAAGTGCGAGGTGTCTCAAAAAATAAGCGGACATTT
>OZ024904.1:64678097-64805597 GCA_964017125.1 Flabesymbios commensalis
GAAATGACGCTGCATGTACGTGGATGAGAATTGCCTATTTCGGGCTAGCGCCAGTCAATTGTAATTATCTTTTTGACAGGATAATAACGTATCAAAACAGGATACCAGGTTTTTGTGTATAGTAGAGGTCTCTTTAAAATAGAAAATAGTTTGTATTATTACTTAAACTAAAATCGCGATTTTATATATACATAATCATGATAATCATGATAATCAATCAAACAATCAATCAATCAATCAATCAATCAATCAATCAATCAATCAATCAATCAATCAATCAATCAATCAATCAATCTCTGAAAGCTTCTTTTTCTGCCTAGAAAGACAAAATATATGGCGGTTTCAAATTTAGCAAAATAATGATCGGTCAATGTTAATATCTACATTTATCCCCAGATAAATAAACGTTGTCTACTTTTCCGAGATGTTAGAATTAGCTTATCCGCACACTTTATTCCCTTATTATTTACAGTATAGCTGGGTCGTCCGTATCCGCTGACGACACGTTATAGGCCCATCCGCATGCGCAGCATGGTCAATGCCCTATGAGGAGTGGTTCCGTAAATAAATACTATCAATCTGTGAAGTGAAAGGACTCACCTTCTTTAAGTGAAAGTAAAATCTTGAACGTGAATCTCTTTTTTAAAATATTTAAATTGAAGCTTTAATTTATCGAAGCTATATAAGATTCAGTAATTGGGATATGATCTGTGTAGATAAAATATAATATGGCAGATTTGTTAATTCAAGGTTTGTACCTGTTTATGTGTGAATAAAGTGGTTTGTAAAACTGAAAAGATTAATAAGATTGATATGGCCATGTGTGTAAATGACGCCATATTGACACTCCATACATCAAGCCCATCCTGCCAATTATGAGCCTGACATCTTTCCATAGAACTAGTTTATCACCATCCTCGTGGAGACGACGGTCGCGGCTCTCCAACAACGGATAAACATTGGGCTAACTACTCATAGGCTAGTCCAATATTCAGCCTACGTCGGACTGGAAGCGCTAGTCCCAAGTATGCGAACGCCCAAATTACCTTATTATCTATACAAATCGATGAGAGAATTGTCAGACTAAATTACACCTCCTACAAAAAATCTCATACGCCACTAATGTGATATGGAAATGAGCCAGGCATACTACATCTGCCGTGCAAAGACAGAATGCAGTATCTGCTTACTTTACAAGTAAACAGATACTGAATTTTGGCTTTGCAGAGCACTTTACGTGGAATAAAAAGTAAAAACAGACAAACCTTACGCATCGCGCTTTCACGGGAAGAGATGAAGCTACTTATGGAAACCACCCCCTCCACAAACTGATCATTATGCTAGTTATCATGCTGTAAATAACTTTCAAAACTATTATAACTAAAGGCCAACTATATATCACAATGACCTCTTTTCTATTTTTTTTATTATCGCGGTCCCCTACTTATTATTTATCATGCAACATGAAAACTGAAAACGTACCCTTTCTATGGGCTGAACAGATCGTACAATTCGTCGCGTGCAAATTCGCCCACTATTGACTCTGTCATAATATTACAGAAGATCTCATGACAAGTCTACAAAGCTGGCCTAACATTGAAGCGGCATCGGGTCAACGTTTCTTGCTTCCTGGGATTGTCTACCGACCAGTTTTAAGTTTCTACAATGGACCTGCATCAAATATTCAATGGTTGTCGTTGCTATAGATATTGCAATATTAGATGTTGACCAGGAGTGAGTGAATATTGCTTTATGTTGCTTTCTGCACAATCATAGCAATATCGCGACAGAATGAAACCCGAAGTCGGGACTATGCCCTATTCTTATTTTGACCAGGAGCGGACGGCATTTGCAGTGCTGTCTCTGCATTAGTCAGCCAGACATGATTACAAATCATGACGTCGAAACCAATCCCCGCCCACAACATTTGGCTTTGGAAAATCGATACCAATGTGTAAGGATGGACCAGTCGAGCATTCCGATCTAAAAAAATTGTTTAAAATAGAATAATGACTTACTTTATGCTGAGCAGGTCTGTGGTCTAATTCTTACTGTATGGTATATATTTTGGTGTCCGGATGGATTTATGCATAGTTGGTGACAACAACATCACGATTCTGGCCAGTCATACAGGTACCCCTGACCAGCCGTATAGAGGTATACAGCTGTACAGGTCAGGTACCGCTGTATTTCTGCTAATATGAATTAATAAATATCTCGAAAATACGTACATTTCATGTTTTAAAACCGACCAAGCGTTAAAGCAATACTCATCAGTCATATATTGTTATGATGCATTGTTTTCATGATAGTGTGTTATTTATTTCTCTTCTATCACACTTCACCTCTGCTGCATCCACCCCCCCCCCCCCTCGACCCCCCTTTATAAACACGTAATAAGCGTATACATCTGATTGGGGCCGCTATTTCCCCTGCATGCATGTAGTGATAACGTGTCATTATAAATAACGTCACAGCTGTTAACCTAGTTATCACCGCAACTAGACCGTTTTTCAATATGGTTTTCTTTTTCACAAAGCAATTGGTTAAAGGTTGAATTTAATTGGGGATAATTCGTGACCGTCATCCCAGCAAACACGGGATGTTGACTAAAAGTTGGTTTAATGTTGGCCCACAGTCTGCGACGCTAGCCCAACTTTAAACCGACATTTAGTGAACGTCTCGTGTTTGCTGAGATAGCGGATAGAACCCTTTAAGTCCTGATCCGCAGTAAAAAATGTCAATTATATGTATTACTATTATGTATATACACACATGAGAATATGGGGGTTTACTGAGGAACACTTTTTTGCTTCACTGCAGTGCGCACAGATACTATTTGATAAGGAGGATATATGAATACTATATCTATGGATACTATACATGTACTGTCATACATGGTACATCATGAATCTCCTAACCCTTTAATCACTGATGTCGACCACAATGATATATCGATGCTTCCCTCACCACTTGTGTAGATATTTTTTTAAGTGAAATATCTCATGTGTGGTGCAAATATTTCTCTTATCCATATAATGTGCCCAGTTTATGTGATTATCATTTTCACATGTAAATATAAATATATTAATTAATCCGTATATATCATCACATCATGTAGACAACAAAAATAATACAAGAAATAAAAACAAGCAAAAGTGAAAAATTATTTAATTTGAATTCTCACTCACTTGAAGTTGTGTATCGACGATGCGATCCCCAACTTCAAATGGGTGAAAATTATTCATATTGACAAAATACAGGTCAAAGATTTTGAAAGCTTGCTGATTGATTTCACGTTTTGTCTTTAACATGTTCAAAAACTGGTATTAAATGTGCTAATAAAAAAGTGACGAAATTGAATATAATCGGGACCGGTGGTTAAAAGGTTAATGGTTATTATCTGTTATAAATAAATCAATCTAAATTCAGTGGTAATAATTAGGCCTATGTCATCTCTTATTTTGTAAAGATGATTGTGCCATGCTGACATGTACATTCAGGATATGTCTGCAGACATTTTTGAGAGGACATAAATCATGATGACCACTTCCTACGCGATTAGATCTGCCGGGTTTCCTGTGGTCAGTTTTTGACCATTATTACACTATCAAACATTCCACATATGTACTTTAGTCCCTTCTTCATCACCTTGTCCACCACTTTTGTCAACAGACACCAACAGCAAAATAACATTGGCTCAATGTATCTTGTTTGTGGGTTTAGTATTATAATGTCTAAAGTGACAGAGAGCAGCATTTATTTATTAGATATGTAGTCAATTATGTAGAATATTGATGATGACCGCAGACTACATTTTCATAAAAATTTCATGTGCAATAAATGCTACTAGAACGTTTCAATTTTCCAAGGAAATCAAACAATTTTTTCAAATATTAATGAAAAACTGTTTCTCATTCATTTGACACTTGCATTGTGTGACAAAATCCAGCGTCAATTTATAAAAGTATAACACTCAAAGGGTGGAGAGAGTAATGAAGACGTGTGGTATTGACTGACCAGTGCCCACACTGACCACCACTGACCACTTCACGCTGTTTACCCATCCTCTCTAAAAGGCCTGTTTACACCAGATTTCAGTGTTTTATTCGCCACCAGAGGGGGGCTATGTTACTCCGCCATTTCTCACTGCGCTACTGTTGCACCGCAGCGCCTCGGGTGTCCATTTAATTCGCTTGTGTGTTCGCACTGCTATGACATTTTCAACTCCAAATACATCTATCGATTAAGTGACGAAATGATCTACTATTTTTGTACGTCTATTATATTTAAAATGGTATCTAATTATTCTTCACGAAAACAATTTTGACCGTTTCATTGTATGATTAAAAATCACCATGCTCTACAAATCACATTTCGAAATTGCAAATTAATCTAAAATTTAACACAAAACAATATTTAAGAGCCTAGGCATATCCAAATACAATTCGTAATTAATGTATTTCTTATCATTACCACAACCGTGAGGAGAATTTGATCGGAGGTGGAAAATGCCTAGCATTAGATTTTACTAATTACCGAGCATAAAATCAGAGCTTGAATGAGAATTTGAATTCGCCTCCCTTACAGTAAGGGGATTAAGGACTCGGCCATTGAGACTTATAAAGCAGGATACTTGGTAAAGTAGAGGGGTTAGTGTCTGACATTATACCTGTGATCAGTAACCCGATCCGCATTATCCTCATCCGGATCCCACTTTTACCTGCCAGATTCAAATCAAAATGCCTGATTTTCTCCTTCCTCAATAATGATGTGATATTAGACAGACACGTTCTAATGTGTGGTGAATTTTGAAACAATTTGATAACTTACATCATAATAGCTATAGACGCAGTGTTGGTTTAATGTTGGGCCAGCGTCGTGGGAGCTGGCCCAACATCAAACCAACACTGCGTCAACGTCTCATGTTTGCTGGGAATTGTGAGACAGACATTTAGACATAATGCCAATGAGCCGGGCCGCCGGTCACAAAGGGTCAAAGCAGACTGCATCAATATTTAAGACTTCACAGCTAATATTGAAAGATCATGCTCCTCAAACACTTCAGTTTTGTGGACACAGTGCTCACTAACAGGCGGCGCTGTTGTATCAGGGGTCAATTAATTACTTGACCACCCAGTAGGCGGCGCTAGGGGCTGATGTGACCGTATTCTTGATACGACCGAGGAAAATAAATCCAATTCTTATTTTGCTTGATCTCACAGAGTATCAGGTCAACACACGAGCAGGATAAGCTGGTGAAATGTGGAGATCTACTTCACCTCTTGATGAAGGAAACATAGGACTCTCAAAGAACAATATGCTTTACCCTTGCGACGCTGAAATATTTTTGTAAACCATAGAGATCAAAAGGTTTTTTCAATCTGAAATCATCATAGATGTGTTAGCTAGCTCTTTCCGCTTCATTTGAATACCTATGTTATGGGTCTACGACGATTAAAAATATTTTGCCCTTTCAATGCGGAGATCGACATTATACGTCAAATTCTGACGTCTAAAGACGATCCCCGCGATGAAAGGGTTTATTATCACTTGTGTGTATCTACATGGAAACTACATTCTCGTCACATAAGATTTATATTTTCAGAATCAGAAACAACGATTATTGCATTATTCTCCTTGATTATACTATCAGTCATAATTACAGTATATTACAGTTCAATTATCTTTACTCGTGTAAAATGGAAAAAAAACTAAAGTGCTTTTGATGTTAACTGCATATTTTTTGTAGAAAACTGCAGAATGTTTCAATGAGTTACATTTTCCACCACGAGTATTATATATAACATAGGTGTAATCTCAATAATATAGGCTAATTATGGATTTTGCCAGTCTAGAGATTTCGTAAAATCTAGGAAAACGTTTTATTTTCCCTGAGCCTGTCCAATGATGTTCCATGGAAGTACCTCCATGTTTAAATATAATACTAATCATATTTCCTATGAATAAATATCATCAGAAAAATTTGAAGATACCCTAGTAAAGCCTATACATGACGAGGACATACTTCTGAGAGATAGGGTTACAAAAATACGGATTTATAACACGTCAAATTAGGATTTGGGAAACAATAGTAACAATGAACATACATTTGTATAATGAATAATATTATTTTGGTTCACTAAGGGTGGATCGACCACGGGGGGGGGAGGGGTGTAGGATTTACCACCTGGTCTCTGCACGTCCTGTTCCCGTCAACCTCTATTCACCAAGCTCCCTTGTTTTCCCTGTAAAGACCGACCTGTCACCACAAAGACACGACCAAACTTCAGTCCAACGTTGGCTCAAAGCTCGGCCGGCGTCTACGACGCCGGGCCAGCCTTGAGCCAGCGTTGGGCCGATGTCTGGTCGTGGTCCAGCCAAACCTGTGAGCACATCGCCAGATTATATATACATTGGTGACAAGTGCTTCCAAGTGTGTGCAAACAACCTCTTGCCCGCCAGACCCCAGTCTACATAACTAGATGTTAGCAAATCTGCGATGTCCTGCATGCGCCGAAATCAATGCCGATCTAACTACAAAATTTAAAAAGAACATTTATTTAAAAAAAATAGATTTTTACAATTACAGTGGTAATTTACGACGTGTTCTGAGATGCAAAACATACGCCTTGCAAGTGGTTATTAGCTGCTAAACGATGGTATTCATTGCTAGCTACATAATGCTAATCTATTGTCCTTGTTTGCTTAAATACCACAACCAAAACAAGCCCCGGGCGTTAAACACCATTATATTATTATATCAATAGAGATCGATTAGGCTATTGACATGATAATGGGATAAAAACATTTAGAGGATGTAACCACATAATCTAACCCTCTGACAACTAGAATATCTTAAAAGAAAAAAAATGGTTAAGACCACATTTTCGATATCTTGGATTACTATCTGTGCATGGAATACCGATGTCAAAACAGTAGTAAACACTATAATAAAAATAAATAAATTGCTAATGAGCGTTACCAGAAAACACAAAACATTTGTATAACATGTGTACAATGTTAAACCAACGTCTTCGACGTTGGTCCAACATTGTACAAATTTTATACAAATGTTTTTTGCTTACTGGGTATTATCACCTGACCAGTTTATCACAAAATAACTTGTTTTATAATAAATTAACCCTTTCACCGCTAATCATCACTATAATCGTTTTTAATCCATTTTATTAGCTGAGCTAATCGCAGTCATTGTGAATAAAACGAGAGTTTTACACAACTTCAAGTGGGTGGAAATTTAAATTATTTTATTTAGCGCTTAAGGGTTAAGGTTTTGAATCATAGAAGTGACTGAAACCCTGAGCTTATTATAAATCAAAGTATTCAGGTGTTCAGTATGTGTCAAATAATTGATAATGTCATGGGATCTATTTTACCCTCATTTGTCAGCCAATCTATAAATGCGGTATTTTGATGTGTAAAATAAGTATTGAGCCGCATGAAGTGTGGTGGTTTGGGAAGGGTGCAGATATATGTAATACATTGGATTGATGACGTCACTCTGCGGTCCCATTATACTCAATAAATACGATACGATACTCAGTATTTTCCGTTCTTTTCCAAATATAATTACTCTCTTTACATCTGCTATTGTGTTACCATCAATCACAAAATATTTTTTTATTTGAAATTTGATTCCCCTTCGCGGCGGCATGCATTATTGGAAAGGTATAGTGAACAACAACTGAGATGTATTAAAACTGCTGTGCTAATCTGCGATCTATGATTACACCATGGTTATCACATGATAAGGTCAGGTGGCATTCTACTCAATTATATGGTGTATAAGTCAGAGAATCATCTACGACTTTTTTTTAATATGGGCGGTATTAGTTATTTGGTATTGATATCTGTATTTCACGTCACCCCTATTCAGGGCGCATAATGATTTCCACTTACTGTCATAACCTCTTGTCATCCCGCCCTATTATATGTGATTAGAACGTGAGTAATGTGTACCCTCAAATTAAACTAGAGCTTACCAGGGCTGGCCTATTTATCACTGGCTTATTTCACATACATCTACGAAAACATGGGAGGTTTATAAAGTGATCCCAGTAGGCACAAGAACGTTGAATCAATGTTGGTTCAACGTTGGTCCAGCGTCAATCAATCAATCAATCAATCTATCAATCAATCAATCAATCAATCAATCAATCAATCAATCAATCAATCAATCAATCAATCAATCAATCAATCAATCAATCAATCAATCAATCAATCAATCAATCAATCAATCAATCAATCAATCAATCAATCAATCAATCAATCAATCAATCAATTAATCAATTAATCAATCAATCAATCAATCAATCAATCAATCAATCAATCAATCAATCAATCAATCAATCAATCAATCAATCAATCAATCAATCAATCAATCAATCAATCAATCAATCAATCAATCAATCAATCAATCAATCAATCAATCAATCAATCAATCAATCAATCAATCAATCAATCAATCAATCAATCAATCAATCAATCAATCAATTAATTAAATAATTAATTAAATAATTAATTAATTAATTAATTAATTAATCAATTAATCAATCAATCAATCAATCAATCAATCAATCAGACATTTAAAGCCCTTAAATCCTCAGGATCGAGAGGCGCATAAATTATCAGCATGATCATGTGTCATAATCCATGCCAAAGCAGGTTCGTCAGCAGCGAGCCGGACCAGCTGGGACGTGAAAACCAGACCGAGCAAATGACGTTCAAGTAATTTCTGGAATGTTGAAATTGTTTGGGCATTTCGTATGGGCACAAGTGGAGAATTCCATTGGGATTGAACTCGCTACAGCGAAAGCTCTTCAGTCAGTTTTTTTTATGTGGAATACGGGGAACAAAAAATTGTGTAGTGCAGATATTTTGAATATTTCGGCCGGGAGATCTGCAAGTTTTTTTGTCTTTTAGGGTTCTGATATTTGCAGAGCCTATTTTAACCCTTAAAGCGCTAAATTTAAATTTTCACCCTCATGAAATTGTGCTTCGCTACCGCGACCCACAAGTGGGTGAAAATTACTCGTATATCATTTGTTTTATTTGAGTCCAAATATTTGCAAATCTTGATGTTTAAAAGCCCATTTTGTTCCCAAGAACAGTGATTTGATCGGCTAAAAAAATAGATTAAACCCGACAATAGTCGCGCTTAGAGAGTTACGGATTAAAATAACTGCGAAATTTAACAGAAAGCTAATGTAATTCAGCGCTGAACTAGTTGTAATTTAGCGATGTCTATTTCTGGGATGTTGTGAAGCAGGGAGTTGCTGATTAGTTGTACGGAATAAAATTAATATGCCCTTTCTAATATTTCTATTATATTTCTTCAGCAATTAAGCTGTTAATTTTTCTTCAATTTCATCAAAATAAATAGCATTTTCTTGGGACAAAATAAAAACATATGTATTTTATTTATAGATTAATAGTTTTATATTTTTATCTGTATGATATAAATTTATAAATATAGTGCAAGGACTTCTTAATAATATGTTAACAAAAGCTTTGCGCTCAATAATGATTCTTTGCAATAAAAAAGTATATGGAAGAGGAAATGTACGCATGCAGTTTACGGGGGGGGGGTGGTAGGTCTGCGGGCGGCCACTGAAATTTCCCCATAATAGGACGGTGTATTATAATTTACAAAAATTGTGTTGTACGCCTATAATGACGCTTTACCAGGAGAACAGAAGGCAGAGTTTGCCATTATTTACGGGCAGAATAATTCTATTGTGGATCCTCGCATCTATTGTTGGCCTTCCAAAAAGGATGCGGTATTTCTCTTGTTATGGAGCAGTACCTTTCAGTATGTGCGGATCCAGAACTAACTTTGGGTGGACGCTGGGCCGGCGGCTCCGCCGCTGGCCCAACGTCCACCCAGAGTTAGTTCTGGATCCGGGGAAGTGTGATCCTCTGGTGTCCTGACAAGCGGACAAGGTGGGAGCTCCTGCGGCCACCAGAGACCTCTCCCTCCATCAACAGTTCAAAGCGGCGGCGGCGGACGTCGGCGGCAGCTTTCACGCCCCAAATCCGCCCACAAATTGGCTTTCACTCGCCGGGGCCCGGCCGGCCGCCGCAGTCAGCCCGCCATCCATATTCATTAGACGACAGTAAATTGAATCTCACTTTGGGCGCAGCAAAAGACGAACGCTTCGCGTGACCAATTAAATGGCAATTACGCGAGGCGTTACGCGGCGGACAGTCCCTAATTAAAAGTGAGCCTCCTCCGCTGATCGCGCAATCAGACGAGCGGCCGCCAGACATTGCCAACTACAGCGTGATGCCGCCTGGTGGCGCTGTACAACACCACCCTCACCCCACCTGATCCCAAACTCCACCTGATATCTCACTCTAAATACATCACTCCTGAATAACTATAGTATGGGATATAATTTTATTAAATATATGCATATTTTTTATATTTTTCCATGACTTAAGATTACTCTACAAAAGATCACTGCATTTAACTATAATTTTTCTCAAGTTACCAAATTGTTCACATAAATGAATGTGTGTACATACAATCTAAACTGGGCCGGAAGACCCTCCTGAGGATGCTGAGGACGAACACGCTTTGTCTCGTACACGGTAGCTCCCCATAATACTGAATCTGTACAAGTGAGCGAGGACGAGGTTTTTTCTTTGAAACTTGATTGCCAGAGTGGTGGACGAACCCGTAAGAGCTCCGACTTGACCGTATAATACACATTATACATATAAACTGCACATATCTTTTGAAGAAATTACTAACATTGGCCCAATGCTGATTCAAGTCTGCTCCAACGTCTATCACACTCTTTCAACCTTCAAGTAGCGTTGGGCGTATGTACAGTGTACACTCACCCATATCCTATTGTCACAATGTACACTCCACCTATCCCCCGTCACAGTGTACACTCCAGCTATCGGCCTGTCACAGTGTAAATTTCCATATCTCCCTGTCACACTGTACACTCGCCCTATACCTCTGTCACAATATACATTTCCCTATCGGGCTGTCATAGTGTACACTTCCTCTATCCCCCTATCACAGTGTACACCCCCCTCCCCCAACCCGCTGTCACAGTGTACACTCCCATGTCCCCCTGTTACAGTGTACACTCCCCCTATCCCCCTGTCACAGTGTACACTCCCCCTATCCCCCTGTCACAGTGTACACTCCCCTGCCCCCTGTCACAGTGTACACTCTCCCATCCCCATGTCACAGTGTACACTCCCCTGTCCCCATGTCACAGTGTACACTTCCCCATCCCCCTGTCACAGCGCACACTCCCCCTATGCCCCGTCATAGTGTACACGCCCCCATCCCCCTGCCACAGTGTACACTCCCCTACCCCTCTTTTACAATGTACACTCCCTCTATCCCTCTGTCACAGTGCACACTCCCCCTATCCCCCGTCACAGTGTACACGCCTCCATCCCCCTGTCACAGTGTGCACTCCCCTACCCCTCTTTTACAATGTACACTCCCTCTATCCCTCTGTCACAGTGCACACTCCCCCTATCCCCCGTCACAGTGTAGGCCCCTACACTCCCCTGCCCCCTGTCACAGTGTACACTCTCTCATCCCCATGTCACAGTGTACACTCCCCTGTCCCCATGTCATAGTGTACACTTCCCCATCCCCCTGTCACAGCGCACACTCCCCCTATGCCCCGTCCCAGTGTACACGCCCCCCACCCCCCTGCCACAGTGTACACTCCCCTACCCCTCTTTTACAATGTACACTCCCTCTATCCCTCTGTCATAGTGCACACTCCCCCTATCCCCGTCACAGTGTACACGCCTCCATCCCCCTGTCACAGTGTGCACTCCCCCATATCCCTCTGTCACAGAGTACAATAATTTATTCAAACTCTGGCCGGGGTGGCATGGAGTGTAATATATATGAAATTAAACAATACATCTTTTATACACATAATTATAAAGATTATAAACAATAACAGAAAAAATACAATGTAAGCAGCAATCAAATGTAAAGATCAAAAATATTGAAAGATTCTTTTAAATATTTAACTAATTTTTTAATCACATTTGGATTTTGACTTGACATAATGTTTTTAAACTTTAAAACGTTTGGTCGTTGGTGACAATATTTGGGTAGAAATTGGTTTCTTACTTCAGACAAGATTGAACATTCTAAAACAAAATGAAATTCATCACATAGTGTGTTGTTATTACAAAAAATACATATTCTATTGATTCTTGGTGTGTTTGTGTAACGTCCGACTTCAATAGGTAGCTTGTGGTTACAGGTTCTAAATTTACAAAATGTTTTTCTTTCGTACAATGGTAAAAAACAAAGATAATTTTCGAATTTAAATTCCGTCTTAAAAATACGATACAAAGTACATTTACTAGATTCGTTTATCTCATTTCGCCATTGTTGTTCGTATTGGTCTTCTAATCGTTGTTTGATGACCATATGAAAATTAGAAAGATTACCACTGTTGTTTTGAGGCATTACAAACATATTGGAAAAACCAGTATGGTCTAGTATATGTTTAATAGTGTCTAGCCATTTAGAGGATAATGTCCTATTATCGGAGTAGTGACAAAGTAAATTATAAAAGCGGCTTGACAACTTTTTCTCGTCGTCTGACACTAACTTACACCAAAAAGAAATCATTTGAGTTTTATTATATACAGAAAGTGGAAAGCGCCCAGTCTCTCCGTAAACCATACAACTAGGTGTTGACTGTTTGAGACCTAATACATACTTTAAATATTTGAGGTAAAGTCTATCTAAAATTAAAACGTTTTCATATCCCCAAACTTCACAGCCATACAACAGAATTGGCAAAATCAATGAATCAAACAGTTCTAGCTGTAAGTCAATGGGTAGATCGAGCTCTTTTGATTTGTTCAATAATGCAAACATAGCTTTTCTAGATTGCACTACTAGGTGTGTTTTGTGACGAACAAACGAACCATTGTAATTAAAAAATACACCTAGATACTTAAATGAATCAACAAATGATATATTTTTCCCGTTCAGTTTAAAGTTAAAATTACCTCTGTATCTAGCCTTTGAAAAAATGACAATTTCTGTTTTTTCTGTATTTATACTTAATTTCCAACATTTGCAATATTCTGCCAAACAATTTAGTGATTTTTGTAAGCCTTCAGGAGTTTCAGAAAAAATAACTGTATCATCTGCATATAAAAATAATTGTATTTTTAGATAGTTGTCAAACACATTATCGGACAAGGAGAGGTTTTTAACATTATTGTATTTTAAGAATGACTCTAAATCATTTAGGTACAAAGCAAATAACAGCGGCGATAGGCTTTCCCCTTGTCTAACACCGGTGTAACAGTTGAAATATGCTGATTTATTATTGTTTAATTGTACACAAGATTTAACATTATCATATATATTTCTAACAACATTGAAAAGCTTTCCGGTAATGCCAAATGAAATTAATTTTATCCATAAACCTGACCGCCAAACGGTATCAAATGCTTTTTTAAAATCGATAAAGGCACAGTAAAGTTTTTTCTTTTTGCTAAAGAAAATATCAATTAGGGATTTTAGTGAGAAAACATGGTTTAAAGTTGAATAACCTTTTCTAAATCCAGTTTGATTTTCTAGTAAAATGTTATTTAAATTTAAAAAATTATTTAACCGCAGGTTAATTATTGTTGTGAAAAATTTCCCAAAGCAACTTAACAAACTTATTCCTCTATAATTTCCGGGGTCATTAGTGTCTCCTTTCTTTTTGTAAATAGGGATAATATTTCCCAATGTCCAGTTTTGCGGGATATTTCCCGTTTCTAAGACATAGTTAAAAAGACATTTGAAAACGGGGAGCAAAAGCCCTATAGTGGAACGAATATATTCGTTTAGGACTCTATCATCACCACATGCTTTATTGTTTTTTAAAGATTTTACAGCTTGTAATATTTCTTCTTCTGATATTTCTTTATCTAACTCAAGAACAGAACGCGTGTTGTTATTAATTTGCATTTCAGGGTATGTGGATTCTTCATTATGAAATTTAAAATGTTCATAAAAGGAATTTATATCTGGTACATTTTTTTTATTTTTGAATTCAAGAGATTCCAATAATGTTTAGGATTTGAAGATTTTAATCCTCTTAGTTTTTGTTCAAAAATTTTCTGCATTTCTTTTCTAGCTTTCCGCATTTCTAATTTATACTTTTTACTACACTCTTTCATATTCTGAAAGTTTTGTGTCGTTTTAGACCTTCTATAAAAGTTTTTACTATTAACATATGTGACTCTCTGTTGTTTATATTTGTCGTTAAACCAACGTTTCTGTTTGGAATTTTTATTCACGTAGCTCTTCTTGACTTTAAAAGTCTTAGACGCACTGTTTTCCCATAAAGAGGAAATATCTGTAACGATCTCATTAACATTTACATCGACAGAATTAAATTTTTTAAATATTGCTTCTATTTTTAAATTATCAATAGCTTCAATAAATTGTTTTTTTTTACAGTTATCCCATATGTACATATTCTCATTGTTATCTTTGGTGTCTGTAAAAGGATTTTCAGATATAAACTGTGGAACTACATTATACAGGTGTCTGGCTTTTAATTCGAAATGGGTCCCACGGTGTATATCCGAAAATAAAGGATCAAAGTCTAATATGTTGAATTTTGAGCAATTAGAAAGAAGGTATGGTGAGCCAATACAATAGTCAATAACGCTATTCTTAGTTGTTGTAAATTCGCCTGTTAAATTGTCAGAGCCTATTCGACCATTAAACATATATATGGACGATAATTTGCAAAAATCTAGTAACCGATTACCATAATTATTACAATTTTTGTCTAAGGATGCTCGCGTTTCTGGAATAGAAAATGATGCTAAAGTATCTCCGTTCAATACGGGATTATCAGTGTCAACGGATATATCATTAGGATACATAAAATCTACATATGAAACATCTGACTGATTTGCAGTCCTTGAGTTGAAATCACCCATTAATAAAACATAGTATTTGTTATCGGGATTTATATAAACCAGATCCAAAGACAAATCGTCAAATAAACCAACATCACTGTATTTGGAGCCTTCGGGTGGTATATAAACAGCTCCACATAACACATCCTTATCATAACCAAATATACTCTTACTGATTAAAAACCATAAACAAGCTGGGTTTTCTGATGGACACAATTTCGTTTTGTCTTTGAATATGGCACGCGCAAATATTGCTATTCCGCCTGAACGGTGAACAGGTAATTTTTGTCTATTTTTATATAACATGAAATACCCAAGTTTATCTAACTTGTCGGATAATACTTCCGTATCAATATCGTTACATTTTGTTTCTGTCAGTACCACAAAATCATATTTCAGTAAATCATCTTCAAAGTCGGGAGTATGGAATTTAGAGTTCAATCCACATATATTAATGACATAAAACTTAATGTCATCAGGTGGTGGGTGTTCTGTACAGACTTGTGGTGCACAATTGGGTTTGTGCTGTACCCCTGTGCACGCAGCCCTGCTAGGTCCTCATTAACATAAACACGATCGTAGGGTTCTTTACCTGCTAGGTTTTTCTTGTTCTTAAGAACTTTGGTCTTAATGTTTCTGCTCACGAACTTGCAGAGCACCGGCCTGTTGGCTACTGGTCTCCCATTCCGCCTTTTCGCTCCAATACGGTGGCACACAGAGATGTCACTGGCTGCTATGTCTCCCACTCCTGTATCCCGACAGAGTGTCAGAAGCTTTTCTGTCAGTTCTTCATTTGTCTCACCCTCATTCTCTATTAATCCATGAATTCTCAGTGTCTCGCGTCGGGAATATTGTTCGAGTGCATCAATTTCATATTTTAAAAGTAGCTGCTGTCTTTGCACTTTTTCTGTAATTTTATTAACAGATTGCTTGGCCTTTTCGCAGAATTATGGATTTGCTGAGCTGTGAATAATGATGGTGGTGGCGGTACTCCAAACCCGAATGCCTGTCCGGTACTAGATCCCTCACCAGCGTTATTTTCGTTAGAAACTGGCTGAATTGGGTTGGGCCTGCCTAAAGCTTGAGTGACAGTGTCGGCGATAAGTTTGCTTAATTTCTCATTGTCCATTGTAAAAGTTTCTTCTTGATTTGCTTCAGGATAAGGTGACAGTAAATCAAACCTGGCCGATTTAGTTGGTTGATTTGGAGATTGGGAGATTGGGATCACAATGTACACTCGCCCTATCCCCGTGTTACAGTGTACACCCCCCCCCCTATCCCCGTGTCACAGTGTACACCCCCATCCCCGTGTCACAATATACACACCCCCTATCCCACTGTCAAAGTGTACACTCTCCCATCCCCCTGTCACAGTGTACACTCTCCATACCCCCCTATCATAGTGTACTCTCCCCATACCCCATATCAAAATGTACACTCGCCCCATCTCCCTGTCAGTGTACACTCCCCTATCCCACTGTCCCATGTGCGGTCCATCTTCTCTGATCCGGACAGCCCGTCCTGCGTGGACATCTCCCCGTGGACTTTCCTAATAATCCCGTTCCTGGATCACCTATTCCCTGGCCTGTCATTTAGGACTCTATCCACTGAGCTGTTCTATCTCTACTACCCCAGCAAACACGAGACGTTGACCCAATGTTGAGTCGATGTTGGCCCACCCTCTACGACGCTGGACCAACATTAACTCAACATTGGGTCAACGTCCCGTATTTGCTGGGACAGGACTCCGTCTGTCCACTGGCCCTAGGGTAGTGGTTAGCACCGCTGCCTTTCACGCCAGAGTCCGGGGTTCGGTTCCCGGTCTCGGCGGTTTGAAAGAAACAAAATTGTTTCTTCCCCATCCACGTGTGAAAGTTAGTATTGTGGGGAGCCTCCGTGACCGAGAGGTAGCGTACTCGGCCTCAGACCGCCAGGGCTCGAATTTCGAATCCTGTGTCTGGAGGACAGTGTCATCTCAATCATCTCACCATCCTCAGGAGGTCCTCCTGGCCCAGTTTAGCCTATATGTGCACAAAGGTGGCCTAAAGCCCGATTCATTTCATTTCCGTCTGTCCACTAATACGCCGACCAGTAAATAAATGCAGCTAGCCCAGCTCTAAACATGGATCGGGCTCAACTTTTAAACCAACATTGAGACAACGACTCGCATTAGCCGAGTTATCGTTAGACGTTGTTTCAAAGCTTTCCAACGTCTTGGGCATTGGCTCAGCATACAGCCAGTGCTTCTTGATCACAACCTATAAAGATTGGAGAATATTTGAACACATTATAATACCACCGTTGTAACGTCTATTGTTATTTTAATAATTTAAATGGCTTTAAAGATATAAATCTGTATTTGCGATGTCCACGGCTCTTATGACTGAGACGGTAGATATAGGACTGAGATAACAAATGGACATGACAGTGGACTTATTGGCTTGTCATAATCATGGTTGACTGTACCAGCCACCACCCTATACTGGACCAGTACTGGCCGAATTCTGGCATACCCGTGACGTCACACAGCATATCACTTGAAGAACCTCCAGGGGTTGCTCCATCTGCCACTGTGTGACGCCATAGTCGCCATTTATGAATTGATGAATATCATTAGCTTATTAATTATTTGCGAATGACATAGCTCCTACGCAGAACGAGTCGTGTTTTGTGCATGCTAAAATGGTTGAGTAGAGATAGCGAAATGAGAAATAACTGTTTCTTCATACAATCCTAATGGTTGTTACTCACCCGGAACACGACGTTGTTGTGACGTTGAATCAACGTCAATGACGTTGATTCAACGTCGCAACAACGTCGTGTGCCCAGTTTGTTGATGTGTTCATGTTTAGACTGATCATGTTGTTGTATGTGACTGATAGTGACTCTATTTGGCACAACATCAGCATTATTGTTATCACCTGCAGAATTAGACATTAACTGGTAAAAGAGCTAAACTAGAACATATTTAGACGTTTTAACACAGTCACTGAGCCATTTGGAATGTTGCATTATATCCTTAAATTTTTCATATGTTATCGATGTATATAACAACTAGTATATTATTGTATAGCAGTGTTCTAGCTATCATGCTAGGTCTTCGAGATAATCAGCAAAACCAAGTAAAAGTGGCCACCGGCGGCCATTTTAGATTTTATATCCGTGAAATGTATCATGGGTTATCCTTGAGTGAGACCCTAATATTTTGTTTCATTATCACCACAATACTGAATCTTTATGAGTGATCGGGATCAAACATTTAAACCTGGCTGAATCCTGAATACCAGAGGCGGGGAGCTGGCGAGCTCCGGCGTTACAGAGGCAGCGTTTAGGTACTACACCAGGGCACCGTCCTATACAACCTTAGTCGTTTGAAGCACATAATTATAAAAGGTAATATACATTTACATTAAATCAGCAACAACAAGCCTTCAAAGTATCAGCAACAGTCAGTGGTTCGCTTACGCGGACAATGCGCACATAATGAATATACACGTACATACCAAACCTTCACTTCAATTGCTGTCGTATTTGGCAAAAACTTATAATTATATGGATAATTATATATCTCTCCTTCTTTTCAATTTACATGACGAAATTTGTTCTGACACTTCCTAATATATAACTTGAGCAGTTGAAGTACATTCGCCACAGTTCGGCTACTTGAAAGAGCGTATTAGAGTTGTTTAGTTGTGACGGGTTAGTTGTGAGCATGTCAAGAAGTCACAACAACCAGTCACCCCAACAATCAGCTGGCGACACCCAGCGGTGACGAGGCATTCAACAAGTATTCTAAAATCCTCGCCGACTTTATTGAATTGTGGTCTAAGAGTCCACATATTTGCCCAGATTAACTCATTTTCTCCTGTCAAAAAAAAGTTCACAGCGGCGCTCTATTATCTCACAGGTTGCAATGTACCTTGGAGTATTGCTGTCTCAGTGTTGGGCCAGTGCTTGCGTTGGCCCCGAGCCGACACAGCGCATAGTTGAAACATCTAAACATTTCGTTCTATATTTCCAAGAAAGCTGTTGGTTCTTATTTTACACTAACTTGATTTATGGTGAATTCATTTGATACATGATGTACAATGTTGGATTTTTTTGAAATATTTGGAAAAAGACCATACAGTTGTAAAACCAAGAAATAATGTAGGTGGTTGAAAGTTTAGATTTCATATTTTTTGCAGACGATTGAATTACTGGTGTATATTCATGGGTTCTGTGTGTTTAACATGTGAAAAGCACCACACATAATACTGTAGTTACTCGTGGTGTTTTCTCACCAAGCAGCAATGAAATGATTACTTTTCCTAACATTCAAAAGATCAATATCTTATCTACACCTACAACGATTCATTACAGAAAGGATTACAATTCGTGTTATTTTACTTATGTCTCATTGAGCTTCTCATCGTGAACGGGCCTGGTGAACACATATTTATACTGTGTTTTCTTCTCACTAGCTATAATTCAAGTCGTCACTTGGCTGTAAAGCTTAATAGATTTGCGGTTGGTGACTTCTGACCGGATTTTCCGGTTGCGCACGCACGCTGAATGGCCTGTTTTGCGTGGAGGTTGGTGCTGACAATAACTAGGTAGTGATTGATGACGATACTAAAAACGTCTGACATATCTGGTTAGTGTATGTAACATTAGCCCCCTCATGGAAAGAAACCCTTATTGAACTATACTCTATGCTTTGTCTACTATGCGCTGTGAGCCTCTGCTCACGAGCCAGTATATCAATGTATATAAAGCATTTTAAAAAGTCAATTTTACTATTCTCTCTTTATTGTAACACGTTTGTTGTAATAGTATCGGGCAGCTGCTTTCATTGTATCAACGTCATAAACTTATTAATGAACTGTCATATTTTCGCTGCAGTATTATATTATAATGATGAATCGATATAAAAAAAATACCTGACAAAGTCATTACTGTTATTCACAATGTGAGTTTTTTTATTATTTATTCTTTATATCGCATATGCTATGCTACATTCATTCGAGTGAGTGAGTGAGTGAGTGAGTGAGTGAGTGAGTCAGTCAGTCAGTCAGTCAGTCAGTCAGTCAGTCAGTCAGTCAGTCAGTCAGTCAGTCAGTCAGTCAGTCAGTCAGTCAGTCAGTCAGTCAGTGAGATAAGTGAAGCAATCTATTCGGGTGTAAAATATAAAAAGTAGCTAACTTAAATATAAAAAATACACACCATACACAGTCATGGGAATTAAAAATGTTGTCCATGTGGACATATAATAAGGAAATGTTTAAAGTAATATGTGTAACCTCTATTTATGCTAGTGTACAATTATGAATGAGCTGTCAACATATCAATCATTTTGTCACACTGCTGTAAACATACAACGTGTGTTAGTAATAAAAAGGTTTAGTAAGAATTTTTTGTAGATCATAGAAACATATTAATTGATGATACGAACAATAATGCCACAACCTAATATTGCCTTGCATGTATAATTGTTCCCTCGCTCCTGAACATCACCTACATGTTATGACCACAGATGACAGTTGACAATTCAATACCTGTTCGCTAGGTGTCACCTACAACCTACGATCTGATTCTTGAACTTTTATCAGGCCCCTTCGTATCGTGCACTAGTTTTATAGGGTAAAACTGGCCTTATAATGATCAGCCTGCTTATACAGCACAGCCATTAATGCATCCATTTGTACTCTCAGACTGGTAGATGCCTGGCATCCATGAGAAACTATCCCACCCAACACACGACACGTCATTAATCCAGCGTCAGATCAACGTCCGCTCAGCACGGGGACCGTCTTTATACCTCAGAATCTGACGACTGTAGACGTCAGATTCTGACGTACAGAGACGGTCGATCCACGCACTGAAATAATCAAAATATTTCTAACGACCGTAGACCCATGACATATAGGTATTCAGATGAAGCATAAAGAGCTAAAAAAGACATTTATGATGATTAAAAACACCCTTTGGTCTACTTGTTTATACAAAAAATATTTCACCGTTGTAAGCTTTAAAAACCATACTGCCACATTCAGACAATATTTTGTAGAAAGCTGTTTGCCGCAGTGGAGTAAATGATTATAAATTATTTCGTGTCAAAGCAATTACCCATTTTTTTATTATACTTATTTTATTATTTCTCTCATTATTTCCACTGTATTTTTTTAATAACTTGATAAAACAATGGTATGTTTAAGAAACAAATATAACGAAGTACATTTGCACATAATGCAAGGAAATTACTAGGCATATACTTTTATCGCTACACGTTTTAATGTGTCTTTTACATAGAAAAGTCAATAGACCCAGTTTTATATAAAGCGATTTTATTGTTTACAGCGATGTTTTAGTGTAATCATGAAACGTGATTGTAATCATTTTACAGCATCCACCATTTTAAGAATTTAATATTTAAATCAAGTGCTTGCTATATGTTCAAATGTGTTGACGTAATTTAAAAATATAGATTTCTAGTTTGAATTTCAGTGCTTCGATAATTTTAAATTTAAATAGACATCACTATGTAATGTCCACACTACCATATGCAGCAGCTGTGCAAAGCTAAAAGACTGTATCTGCTCAGTTTACAAGTAATCAGATACTGCCTTTTGGCTTTGCACCCGAAGCTGTGTCGCGGAGCCAGCGCATCGAGATGCGGAATATTATCATAATATTAACCCTTAAAGCGCTAAATTAAATAATTTCCACCCACTTGAAGTCATGTCTCGCTACCGCGACCCACAACTTCAAGTGGGTGAAAATTACCCATAGGCCTGGCCTGTTTGTTTATTTTTGACCAGACATTTTCAATTCTTGATGTTTGAACGTACATACCATTCGCAATAACTGTGATTTGACCAGCTAATAAAACAAATAAAAAACACGTATAGTCGTGTTTAGCGGGTTAACCCTTACAGCGCGGGGACCGACTTTAGTGGTCAGAATCTGACGTCTGTAGACGTCAGATTCTGACGACTAAAGTCGAACCGCGCACTGTACGAGTAAACATATACTGGCCGTAGACCCATGACATAGGTATTGAAATGAATCGGAAAGACCTAATAAAGCCATCCACGAAGACTTTAAATTGAAAAAAACCTTTGGTTCCCATGGTTTGTACAAAAATATCTTCAGCGCTTTAAGGGTTAATAACATGAATCCGGCTGTCCAGATTCAGGATTAGCCATTTACATGATCCGTGTGTGGGATGACACCTCATTGTTGGTGTAATGCTCTAATCCTGTCAACTAATGAAATGCTTAGATTTGTCCCCCGGATGTCGGCATCCGTCTTGCTGGCATAATGATGATCCCGGGGGACATCATCTGGCCGGGATCACTCATTCTGGATCAGCCTAATTCCGGATCACCGCCTCTTATCCTCACATATGACCAGGAAATGACCGCTTTATCAGAAAGCTCTGCGTAACATGCTAATATCATAATATGCGACGCTATGACCATTTCAAGATGCGTATTAATTGCTGCAGCGATTTGCATAAGGGATCAAAATTAACCACAAAACAAATCTTTAAATATAATGCGAGTCCTGAATATTACTTTGAAATTACTACAATTTCATTGCCATTATGGACGTCATCAAGACGGATTGTGTAGAACAAATCCCCAGGTATACTGGGTTTTAATGATGGCTAGTTGTATTAAAGTGGTATCTAGATATGATTGGGGAGATTAGGCCTCATACGGACGTCATCTCATCAACTGATCATGAACGCATCAAGCACACTCATTAAGCTGTATGGATTACACATGTTATACTGCTAAATTTGCCAATATACAGGAAGCTCATTATGTTACAACCACACGTTACCACAGTTTAGTATTTTATAAAGTTTCTGCCAAATAAAGTACTTGGTGTTTAATGTTTGCATATTATTTTAATTATGTATTTATGATGCCACATTATACAGAAATAACTATGGTTAGCGGACGACCAATATACTCGATAAAAGATGATATTACTAACAACAACGTATAATAGTTAATATTTATTGTAAACATGTCTAGGTATTTTTACCCACTTAAAGTTGTGTCTCGCTAACGCGACCCACAACTTTAAGTGGGTAAAAATAGCGCTTTCTACCGCGCTGTTGTGTTTAATCATTGAGTGTGGGATATGCCGGGTGACAGCTCTATACGCCTATCCCGCCTAATACGTCTATTTGCCTTCCGCAACACTCCCACTATTGAATAATAATTACACATTGATGTAAACACAATTTTGCTGATGATGAAGAATGAGGTCGAGTGTTGGTGACAGATTCCGACTTGTCACCGCGATGACACACTGGCCCAGCGTTCAGCCAACGCCGGGCCGACGTCATATACGCCAAACCGGCATTGAGCCGACATTGGTGTGTGTCCAGTGAGGCTTAAGTTTGGTGATCCTGGTGCGCCATGTTTTATGCATGTGCTGCCACAAGGCCAGGATGGCTAGGCAGGTCTAGGGCTTTGTGGGGGACACGGCCTGAGCTTCACGGCGGGGGGGGGGGGGCGGCTCGGGATTACTATCTTCTGTCCCCCATCTCTGTATTCATGATCAAATTAGACCAGACTGTGGCAGGTTTGCCGGCCACAGCTCAACTCCCTAACCGTTTAAACGTTAACAACAATTGCGAAGCCTGTAATGCAAGTTTACATTAAATGGCAGTCATTTAAATGAGGTATAGGCCTAAATCAGATAGGTTCTAACAGATATGGACCGATTTCAACAATCCACACTTTGCTGTTCACATATAATATAATTATGGTAAATAATGTAACAGGAAAATCGGCTTAATTATCATTAGATTATCACTGTAAGTATCACTTTTGTCACAATGATGGATACGTTTGTTTTGGTTATATACATGTGGTAGCAGGCAAACTGT
The DNA here is from genome assembly GCA_964017125.1 of Flabesymbios commensalis. Classification (NCBI taxonomy): domain Eukaryota; kingdom Metazoa; phylum Annelida; class Polychaeta; order Terebellida; family Flabelligeridae; genus Flabesymbios; species Flabesymbios commensalis. The sequence goes on from OZ024904.1 coordinate 64,701,949, forward strand.
ATGTCGCGCTATTGACAAATAACCTGCCTCTTTGTTTAAGGCACTCACTCACTCACTCACTCACTCACTCACTCACTCACTCACTCACTCACTCACTCACTCACTCACTCACTCACTCACTCACTCACTCACTCACTCACTCACTCACTCACTCACTCACTCACTCACTCACTCACTCACTCACTCACTCACTCACTCACTCACTCACTCACTCACTCACTCACTCACTCACTCACTCACTCACTCACTCTCTCACTCACTCACTCACTCACTCACTCACTCACTCACTCACTTTTATGTTATATATCTTAAGTCATTGTTTCTTCTAGCAAACTTCACTCAGGTTTTATGAATACATATATTATATCTATCAAAGCGTCATTCATTCATTCATTCATTCATTCATTCATTCCTTTATTCATTCATTCATTCATTCATTCATTCATTCATTCATTCATTCATTCATTCATTCATTCATTCATTCGTTCATTCATTCATTCATTCATTTATTCGTTCGTTCGTTCGTTCGTTCGTTCGTTCGTTCGTTCGTTCGTTCGTTCGTTCGTTCGTTCGTTCGCTCGTTAGTTCATTTATTCATTCATTCATCCATTCATTCATTCATTTATTCATTCATTCATTCATTCATTTATTTATCCATTTGTCATTTATTATTCCTAATTATTTATTTTCTATTTTTTTTCAATATCTTTTTTTATTATTCCTTCATTCATTCATTCATTCAATCTTTTCTTTATTAAGTTGTTCATTCATTCATTATTTCGACCTGTTTTAATAAAACATATTGGGTAGAATATATTAATAATAATAATAGTCAGTTTTTGTAGAGCGCTTATTAGTTGAATTGCAACTAGTCTAAGCGCTTAGAAGTGGTGCTTTCTGAACAGGAAGGTCTTAAGCCGACTCTTAAATGTTGTTAGAGATGGGGAATTTCGAATGTCAATTGGCAGATCATTCCACAATTGAGGGCCCTTCACTATAAAATAAAATGCAGCTACATCTTTTCGCCCCACAGTGATGTTGAGTAGCTGTCCATTGTTGCTAGATCGCAGCGCTCTTTGGGGCCTGTAAGGTGTTAGCTCACTGCAGATATAGTCAGGAGCTGCTCCATGTATCACCTTGTACATGCACACACAAAGCTTGAACTGGATTCTGGATGGGACAGGAAGCCAGTGTAGATCACAGAGTATAGGTGTGATTCTTTCTCTAATCTTGGTGCGAGAAATCACTCGGGCTGCACAGTTCTGCACGCGTTGGAGACGATCCAGATCAGTCTGTCTCAGACCACCAAGGAGGGCGTTTGCGTAATCCAGCCTGCTCAGTATAGCCGAGCGCACTGCGTCACTACATGCATCCCTTGTGAGGAAGTTACGAATACGCCCTATTTGACGTATATGGAAAAATGCAGAACGACATACCTCTGACACATGCCGGTTCATTGTCATGCTCGCATCAAAGAAGGCACCGAGATTTCTCACAGCGTTGCTAGGCTGGAACACAAATTCACCCAGATCCAGGTGACATGTGCCATATTTCTGGTTATGGTGACGTGACTGGAAGATAATAAATTCAGTTTTATTGTCATTCAACTTTAGCTCATGAGTCAACATCCAGGCTCTAATTTCGGCGATACAGCTCTTCAATCTAGCCAAGGCTCTTTCACGGTATCCTGGTGTTGTTGGATCAAATGAAACATAAAGTTGAGTGTCGTCTGCATATATGTGATAATACACACCATGTTTCTTGCAGATAGAAGATATTGGTATGGTGTAGGAAGTGAACAAAACTGGTCCCAGTACTGACCCTTGAGGAACACCTCGAGACAATGTGGCAGGTCTGGATGTTGTACTACCAATCCTTATTCGCTGACTTCTCTTTGACAGGTAGCTTTCAAACCATGTCAGCGGAACGCCAGTGACACCAATTTGTTGATGCAAAGTGTCAATTACACCACGTGTGTTAATGGTGTCAAATGCAGCACTCAAGTCCAGTAAAACAAGTGCTACACCTCTGTCTTGGTCCAACTCTTTGGTGATATCATGCTGAACCCTCATTAATGCTGTCTCAGTTGAATGATTGGGGCGATATGCTGACTGGAAGGGCTCGCCCAGGTTATGGTCAGACATGTGTTTGTTCAGTCTCCGGAGTACTACTTTCTCAATAAGCTTCCCAGTATATGCTAAATTGGAGACAGGACGGTAGTTTTTTAGCACATCCTGGTCAAGTGATGTTTTCTTTATCAGAGGTGTAACGTCTGCTGTTTTGAGAGATGCAGGAAATACACCTGTCGTCATCGACTTGTTGATAATGTCACAGAGGATCGGAAGCTGAGCAGTGATTGTTTTTTTCAGCAGTGATGTTGGAAGTGCATCCAATGAGCATGACTTTGAGGGTCCTGTCAAGATAATTTTTGACAGTTCTGCTTCATTAGTGGGTTGAAAGTGCTGTAGAGGTGGTGGCAAGCAGCTTGGCAATGGCAGAGATGGAGAGCTGATGGATTCTGATTTCACAGTGTCATGAATTTTTATCATAATATTGTCAATTTTGCTGATAAAAAAAGTTGAGAATGCATCACAAATGGCTTGATCTGTATCTAGCTCCGGTAATTTCTTTTGACCTTTATGTTGGAGGGAATTCAGAATCTTAAATGTTGTCTTCATGTCGGCATTGGCCAGACTCTCGGTATAATATTTGGATTTTGCAGCTTTTATTGCTTTACTGACAATTTTAGTTTGGTCTTGGTACATTTGTTTATGAATTTCCAATCCACTTTTCTCCCATTGCCTCTCTAGTGCTCGTCTCTTCCTCCTCAGATCTTGAATTTTCTCGTCAAACCAGGGCTGGCTTATTTTAGCCTGGGTGTTCCTAACTATCATGGGAGCATGGTGATCTAGCACTGTTGTCGTACATTTGTAGTATTTCTCAAGCAGATCTTCACCATCAGCAGCCACTTTAAGGGCATCATCATATTTATCAGACAGATCAGTTTGAAAAGCATCTATATCAATCTGTCTGTAGTTCCTATATGATATTTTCTGCCTTGTAGGCCGCTGTTGGGAGCCACATATTTTAAACTGCACAGTGTGATGGTCAGATATAACATTTGGTGTTACTTTCACATCTCCCACCAAGAGGTGATCTGATGGTCGTGTAAGTACCCAGTCCAAAATACGACCCTGTCGATGTGTTGGTTTATCGACAATTTGCTGGAACCCAGATTCTAGTATAATCTGCTTTCCTCGTTCAAACTGCTCGGCAGTTGTATTGTGATTGTGGAAATTGAAATCACCAGCTACGATCACGTTGCCTGGTAAAATAGCCAAACGTGTCATAAGGTTGTTGAATTCATCTAAGAAAGCAGACATGCTGTTAAGCTTCCCATATATTATTCTCCATAGTGTTGTATAATTCACATTACATTCACACGTATCATCATTTTCTAGTGATTAGTAGAAGCTCATGCACGTGAAAGAAAGATGTCAACTGTTCATGGCTGTCTTGTCCAGGATCAACCAGACAGCTCCTTTGATCTGAGAGGGTCCTTCTAATCCTTTGTAACCGTTGTTCCTGCTGATCCCGCTGATTTCATGACACCTCTCCCCCTTACATTTAATCTGGATCACTGTGGATCAGGTCAGAGCCGGATAAAGTGCTCGGCTGTGCATATTTTCAGCAGTGTGTATCCACATACCTTCAACATGCCCTCACCACCAAACAGTATGGTACAAAACTGCTGCAACGGAGATCTGAGCTCTTCAAAGTCCTGGGGTGATCACTACTACCAGCTATGCGCACCTAAAAATACCTCCGTCCTTAAAGTACCATGGTATAATGTTGACCTTTTTCTAGACCATTGAAGTGCTTGCTCACTATTGCCAACCAACCACTTGAAAGCGAGAGAACTATAGTTATATTAATTAAATAGAGATCACATAGCTGGAGCCCTTAAACAAAACATAAATTTCTGGGTAACGTTGTTTGGTATACTGATATAAATCATAAAAAACAACAACGGTTACCGCTGCTTTTCAAGGTTCTCTGTGTCTGGTATGGTGGCAAATTATGTAGACAACTGCACATATCCTATATGCTAGCTGTATCCATTTTATACACGAAGTATGATGACTATTGGCGCATGACATGCATGTGTGAGATCATCGGGATCAGTGGTTTATTTTCTCGATTTTACCAGTGCCCAGCAAACACACACATCTACCCAATGTTTGACCAATGTTGGGCCAACGTCGCAGACGGTGGGCCAACATTTGTCAAACATTGGGTGAATGTGTCGTGTTTGCTGGGTGGTCACACAACCTATTGATTCTTGTTCAATTTCAACTCCCATTTTAAGCATTGTTTGTGCATGCCAAACCGTAAACGCCCACAATATGATTATCTGATCATAGCTAATATATATATTTTATTAACCTCCGCAGCGAGTGAGCATAATTATATATTTTATCAATACATATTTGAAAAGTCAATATAAGTAATGCAATCACAAAAACATATACATTTAACAGTTTGAACGTGAAATAAAAAAAGTGACCCGCCATGCGTGAAGGTACATTCCGGCGCCTTTGTTACTATTATTTATGACGTAATATAAAATTTAATTTTAGTGATTACATAGCTAAATTAGAAATCGCACAAAACAACAAATAAAAGTGATTTTTCAAAAAATAATAACGTTAATGAAACAGGATGGACACGGTTATCAAATCAAACTAAAAAATCAATTTTAAAAATTGTGACTTCACTTCCCTTTTCGTGTGGCGGCTAGTCACAAATGAAGACGTCACTTATAAAGTGCGTATGATTACACTTATACTAAACTGTAGTATGTTTTGTTTACTCAGTATGATAGTATTTAAAAAAAATGTATTTAGCCTTCAGTCATATAGGTCTATTTCGACTTTTAACAATATGCATACTTCATGTACTTAGAAATGTGATCAATCCCTCGTATATACTCTGTAATGTAGTAGGCTACTGAATAGTATCGATGAATTTGTAGCATTGATGAATTTGTAGCATTGATGAATTTGTAGCATTGAATTTCTGGTAATGATGAATTTGTAGCATTGAAGAATTTTAAGTATTGTTGAATTTGTTGTGTTAGTTGATCAATTTGTAATATTGATGAATTTGTAGCGTTGATGAATTTGTGGTATTGATGAATTTGTAGTATTGATCAATTTGAATATGAGTTTCAGCAGTTTTGTCCAGACTAAGCTTCACTAATGCCAGATATTCAACAACATTGATTAATTTTTGGTCGCGGTCAATAATGCTGATTTTCAATCTTTGCCATTTGCATTATTGACAGGCTGATAATTTCTTGAATAACGTCTTCTAATTGCGTTTTTTCTTTCAATCGATCCTGACTAAGTGAAGATCAAATGATCAAGTGTTTTTTGTCAGGACAAGGTGTAAGAGGCATTTTTTCTGGTTGTTTGCGAGCAAACCAACAAGTGTCGCTCACCATTAGGGAGTCAAAGATCACGTGCAGCCTGATGCAAGATGCTATAAAAGATGCATGGTGCCAGGGTAAAGTATGTAATGTGATATGACTGCACGGGCGGATATTTACCCACCAGAAGGGTATTCTGAGAGCCGGGCGGATATTCTGACGGAAGTGTGCAGCATGTCGGGATACCTCTCTATCGCCGGAAGTAGTTGCGCCTGCTGGCGTATGCGGTAGAGCGCGCAGGCGTGCGGGATTACCGGCTAGTTGGCTGCCAGTTTGTCGTTCCTCCAAAGCCTCGATTAGGCACTAAATGTCAGCTTGCATTTTCTGGTTTGTAAACATGGAGCCGCGCTCATGGAGCTTAACACTCCATCTGCCGCAGGTAGGCATCCATTGTCCAGATATGTGTAATATCTGATAAAATTACAGCTCTGCGAATCATACTCCTCTGTTCTTAACATCGCTAATCACGACTATAGTCGTTTTTAATTTGTTTAACTTGGCGATCAAATCACTGATATTGGGAATGAAATGACAGTTTAAATATCAAGATTTGTAAATATTTGGTCCTAAATTAAACAAAAATGGGCAATTTTCAATCACTTGAGGTTGTGGATCGCGGTAGCGAGACACAACCTCAAGTGGTTGAAAATTTAAATAAATTAAGGAATAAGTGTTAAAATGGCACCGTTTCTATCAGGCCGAAGCTAATTAAATGTAAATCATATTCATCTGATTTTAATGGTGGTGTAGTTGACAATTTGGCTTGCATGGTCAGCATGAAATGCATCTGTATGGAAATGAATTGCACATCCCGAGTATTAATCCGCGCTAATGACAACCACATCACAGCCACTCTCTTCATTGATTCTGCCTCCGATAGAAAATTAGTACCCATCCAGCCTCGTAAAGCACAGCTCTTGATCCGAATGTTGGCGAGATAACAGGCGAATGTCAAAAATGTCCGTCCAATGTTGCACCAGTGTTGTGATACCGCTTGCTTGTTGGTGCGCAGGAAGCAGAATGCGTGAACGTGGATTAGTAAAGGTTCGACGCTCCATAGTAAACCATCCCGAGCAGCTAAAGTACACAGTGAGAAGTGGATCAGGGAAAGGGGCTATGTTATATTTGGGTAATAAAATCAATCTCGTGATGTCACTTCACGGTGAAGCAACGCCTTGATTGATGGTAGTAATAATGCAGAATTAATGCGCAGTCGTTCATTAGTCCTATAATACATGAGAATATGGCGAAACAATGTCCAGAAGGAATAGCAGTTTAACTCTCTTCTCAAATTAAAATAAAGTTTACGTTAATAACTTGTGATTTACGTAACTGCGCGAAACACGTGTAGGCCTAATTTTGTGATTTTATTATTTCCACAGTAAAATGGTGTGGCAAAATTTCATGCTCACCGCATTTGACACAAAACAAAAATACTATGTCATAATCTATTGTCATGTTTAAATTTGTCAACGTTTATATCAAACAAATCTAAACAATTAATGAATAAATTAAGCTTAAGTCTACTTTGTGAACATACATGCAGGGATATTGGAATATAGATGACGCAGTCCTCCAGACACAGTATTTAAAATTTAAGCCCCGGAGATCTGAAGCCGAGCATGCTACCTCTCGGTCACAGAGGCTCACCACAATACTGAATCTTGATCATTGTTGATGAATATTTGGGAAAGGAACATTTTGTTATTTTGAAACCTGATTACCAAAGGAGGGAGCGAACCCGCGAGCTCCGGCGTGACAGGTAGCGTTAACCACTACACTTTATTTTATGTACGTTTAGTTCGATCTTAGGGATCAAAACAGCATGAAACTAACGTAATACTGATTTTATAAACTAAAAAGATCCTTATTAAATCTTGAAAATCAGCCATTTGTAGCAACTTTTTTCTTATCAATCATTCTTTTCATAACGTATAATATATAATGAAACGAATGAAAAGATCATCTCAAGCTTTTACCTTATTAAGCATGGCACCCTAAAATCAGGTGGAAGGCGAAAATTATATTTTTGATTTTTTTGACATTTCAGAAACGAGCATATTATCCCAAGCGTATGATACATTTTTTAATAATCAAATACTATCCAAGTTACAGCTAAGTAAAATAAAAAGGGCATTTTGAATTTAAAATAGATGTTTTCAGTAATATTTCTCAAAGATTCAGTATGCCAAGGAAATTAGAATTAGAGTATACATGTTAGTTCATAAACACTCTCACCTCTTCAATCATCCGGGTATTAGCTCTTCTCAGCAAATGTAAAAGACAGGCTCTGCTTACTGGTAAAGTAAGCAGATACTGCCGTTTGGCTTTGCACGCAGAGCTACCGAAAAAAAACATAATATTCTCAACATTTTCCATTCAGCAAAATTGTTTCCAAGAGGAAACCCCGATATGTACAATGTACACATTTATTTAACAATTAACATGTGTAAAAATAGTTTTCTTTACATACACAGATCCGAAATATTATTTCTTAACAAAATCAGCTATTATGGTGAACAATTTTGTATTCCATACTTCAATTTTTTATCGAAAGTAAACATAATTTAGTAGCATTAAATCTAAAAATAAAAAAAATAGCTCTTTTCAGATTATGGTTACAAATCTTGATTCTCCCAAGTTTCATAACTACCGCATTCCGCCTGATTTCGGAATCTCACGTCATTTATTATTAATACAATTTATATCATTTACTAATTATTTAACAACAATTATTTTGACAGATTGAAGTGATACATTAACCCATTTATATTAATTATAAACAATAGTTTCAAGTTGTATCTTGCCATCCCTGTTCACCACGTCAAGAACGTAACATTAGAATACCAGTACATTTTATTATTACTGATCCACGGATAAGGTATCAACCGCCGTTAGGACGTGGAGGGTGTATCACCATACTGCTCTGCAAAGCCAAAAGGCAGTATCTGCTTACTTTACAAGTAAGCAGACACTGCCTTTTGGCTTTGCAGAGCAGTGTAATCAAATTGTTGACATACATGTTTTTCTCTTGAATACTTGACACCAGGAATAGACTGGGATGTTTTATATTTCAGTCACCCGATCCTGACTAGATTGAGTGGATTAGCGGGTGACAAAGGCCGGCTAAATAGCTTCTAAATAGCTATCAACGATACAATAACGATCCCTGTATCAACCCATTAGATCGTCTAAGGTTTCGTATGTAAGCACATTTAACAGCCTCGTCTCCGGCTGGTCGATATACACTGTCAATAGATAATTGTACAAAAAACTTCAAATCAAAGAGTTATCAAGACGGGGGAGTGGGCATCATATTGACGATTATATCATAAAACATGACACTTACTTATTCTGCCGTGGAAAGTCAAAAGACAACATCTGCTTACTTCACAAGTAATCATATACTGTCTTTTGCCTTGGCAGAAAATGATTTGTCACCTAGTCAATTAACGTCTCTTCGTTGCTGCACACAGTGCATGACCTGATTTATTTAGTTAGTTATTGTCATCTGTTTTACGTGATATCTCATTTAAATGATAGTTATCTATTATCAATCTATAAAAATAAAGTAAACGTGCTATAGTAAAAATATAAACGTCTGCGTTTTTATATGAGCATACTTGTGACAGCACCTGGCTCCAGCCACCACGTGATACATGATGCATGACAACACCTGATTAAATACGTTTTTATCCACAACTCTGTGATGCTGTGATGACATTGTACGCTGTTTTAAGCTAATATGCAACAGTGTTTATAGACAAAAGTATTTTTCAATTTTTATCATGGAACGAGACAAAAAATAAGCCTTATTTTTTAGAATAGACCTTTGAAAGTTTCTCGCAGTACGCGAGGCCACCAAGCACAAGTTGGAATAATATCGTTAAAGGAATTTCCATTGCTTATTAGATTATATAATGTTTATTATTGATGATGCTCTGAATTTTTTAATCAGAAACATAATTATAAAAAAACGTCCGAGGAAGTGCAAACTTTAGAATTTCTATAATGGCTTGGATGGATTTCCTACAATTGTCTTAATTCTTGCATTATTTAATTTAAAGTTAGATCCACTTAAAGCTGTGACTTAATGACGCAATCCATAGCTTCAAATTGGTGAAAATGAGTTCAATTTTTCAAAATGGAGGTAAAATGATTTTACATTTTGTTGACGGAATCTGCGTTTCTCCTTTGACAGACGTATTTTGACCCTGCCGTGGAAAGTCAAAAGACAACATCTGCTTACTTTACAAGTAATCATATACTGTCTTTTGCCTTTGCAGAAAATGATTTGTCACCTAGTCAATTAACGTCTCTTCGTTGTTGCACACAGTGCATGACCTGATTTATTTAGTTAGTTATTGTCATCTGTTTTACGTGATATCTCATTTAAATGATAGTTATCTATCAATCTATAAAAATAAAGTAAACGTGCTATAGTAAAAATATAAACGTCTGTGTTTTTATATGAGCATACTTGTGACAGCACCTGGCTCCAGCCACCACGTGATACATGATGCATGACAACACCTGATTAAGTACGTTTTTATCCACAACTTTGTGATGCTGTGATGACATTGTACGCTGTTTTAAGCTAATATGCAACAGTGTTTATAGACAAAAGTATTTTTCAATTTTTATCATGGAACGAGACAAAAAATAAGCCTTATTTTTTAGAATAGACCTTTGAAATCTGAGAGTAGTATTTTACACTACTCCCATTTAATATCATATGTAGGTTAATACTATAGGCAGATTCAAGTTTCTCGCAGTACGCGAGGCCACCAAGCACAAGTTGGAATATTATCGTTAAAGGAATATCCATTGCTTATTAGATTATATAATGTTTTTTGTTGATGATGCTCTGAATTTTTTAATCAGAAACATAATTATAAAAAACGTCCGAGGAAGTGCAAACTTTAGAATTTTTATAATGGCTTGGATGGATTTCCTATAATTGTCTTAATTCTTGCATTATTTAATTTAAAGTTAGATCCACTTAAAGCTGTGACTTAATGACGCAATCCATAGCTTCAAATTGTTGAAAATGAGTTCAATTTTTCAAAATGGAGGTAAAATGATTTTACATTTTGTTGACGGAATCTGCGTTTCTCCTTTGAAAAACGTATTTTGACCCTTTAACCGTCAAATTATTCAATCTGAATCTTCACCCACTTGAAGTTGTGTCTCGCTGACGCGATCCACAACTTCAAGTGAGTGAAAATTATTCAGATTTGACAAAATGGAGGTCAACCGTTTTTAAATATTGCTGATTGATGTCACATTTTATCTTTAACATGTTTAAAAGATGGTACACAATGTGCTAATAAAAAATGAAAACCCGAATATATGCGGCACCGGCGGTTAAAGGGATAAAGTGGTAACAATAAATACTAACCCTTAAAGCGCTACTTTACATAATTTTAAAGTCGCGTCTCGCTACAGCGAGCCACGGCTTCAAATGGGTACAATTATATCTACACAGTTTGAATCAAAACGTGTGCCAGTCTACCGACATTACGTTTTCCCTCCAAGTAAAAGGATAAATAAAAAGGCCGAAAACGGCTCTAGACGTGATTATCACTTTTAAAACTTTTATAGTCGTGATTGGAGCTCTAAGGGTGAACCCTTTAACCGCCGGTGCCGCATATATTCGGGTTTTCGTTTTTTATTAGAACATTAAGTAACACCTTTTAAACATGTTGAAGATAAAATGTGACATCAATCAGCAATATTTGAAAACAGTTGACCTCCATTTTGTCAAATCTTAATAATTTTCACTCACTTGAAGTTGTGGATCGCTTCAGCAAGACACAACTTCAAGTGGGTGAAAATTCAGATTGAATAATTTGGCGGTTAAAGGGTTAAATTAAATATGGCACAGTTCATTTATTTTTCTAAACGAGATCACTTTCCAGGAGTGACTGACATGTGACTGCTATCACGTTTACTTCATGTAAGCGAACCATATCACACCCTTTGTGATGAAAGGGCGTAACTGCCACTTTAGTGGCAGTTACGCCCTTTCAGCACTAAGGTGACGATACGTTGTTTTTGAGTAAAAAGACAATAGTGGAATGATCAATGACATGGCAATCACAGCATGTTCATTCTACTATTACCTAACACCACATGTTAAATATTACATGCCACGTTTTTCTCTCTGCTAATATTTTGACATGCAGTCCAAAACGAGCAAAAAACGAGTGTTTGCCAGCTATCTTTTTACCATTGTGTCCACAGGCGTGCTCAGATTTCTGTGAAAACTTATCCTTTACAAACTAATAAAAGTCTTATTTAAAATTAATGCCAGTCTCTTTATCTGTATTGAGAACAGCTTGGGTTGTCACAGACTGGTGTAACTTTAAACGCCGCCCAGATACATATGTAACATTAGGTCTGCAAGGTCCTCATAGTCAAGCGCCCACGATTATTCCTGTATTAAAGATGCTCTTACCTTATTGTCCATGGAGATACAAATATGAATCCATTTTAATTTTCGAGTTTGAAAAAAAAAGAAAAATCTATTTTCATTACTGTGCCATATTTAATTTGCTGCACATAACGTAATTATATAATAATTTTATTGTACTGTACAATATTTTCTTGACGTTTTGTGTTGTAATTTACAGCTGCATTTTTCTGTAGTATGTTTGATATGATTTGCGCATGGAACTGCTAACGAAATGGTAACTTGAAAAAGTAATATATTTTGATGTTTTTAAATGATCCATCTTCAGAAATTGATTGTTAGACAAAGTACGTTTTCATCTTGATCATGCTTACTATATGTTAGTTAAACCTTTCAGAGCACTGAAAGAATAAAATATCCAAAATGGCCGTAGACCCTTTCATTCAAGATGATTTTAAATTGAAGGACACTCTTTGGTTCCCATGATTTACGCAAAAATATTTCAGGGTTATAAGGGTTGTTGGTCACGCGCTGGATGCGCCGTGGCTTTGAAAGTGTGACGAGAGAGTGGGGGGGGGAGATGGTTCAGCACTTCCTGTTCCTGTTCTTACAGGAGAATCCACATTATCCGACAACAAAACGCCGGCCGTCATTGAGCCTGGTGTAAACAGAGTGTGATTAGTGTAGAGATGTGTCTGACTGGTGTCGGGTGACCGCCCGGTAACACTGCCAGGCAAAGCCAAAAGGCAGCATCTGCTTACTTTACAAGTAAGCAGATACTACCTTTTGGCTTTGCGGAGCGGAACACCGCCATGGATCAGCTGCCAGCGTGAAAACAAACAGCGTCACAGACAATATTTGTTCTCGTCTCAAATCTCAACACACGTGACCACCACCAGCCTATGGCGTGCCCCCGTCAGCCATCCGAGTCTTATTCCCTAGAAAACAAGTCATTGTGGAATTTAAACAGCAGCGACTTAAAGTTTATGTTGGACCCAACTATTTATTGAATTGTAGTGGATGTATAAAAGCTTCATCTTGGATGTTTTTTTTTCTTACATTTGATCGTTATTAGTTGATTATGTGTCATTAGTGATATTGGTAAGCTGTAAGCCAGTCCAATTGGTTCACAAAGTTTACACACAATTCAAGTTTAATAATTTCATGCCAAATTACTGTCTGTATTTTAAACTTATCAGTACAGGCAATAATTAAAACCTGCATAATAAAAAGTTAGCGTTTCTCAATGAGGATTTATAGTCATCATATCAGACGTTGTGTTTTGTGGATCCGGCACCAGAGGGTGATAGAGGTGTGCTTCCGCTTCATCAAAAGTGCTAAATGCCCTCCTTAATTCTCAACTCAATAAAGTGGAATCAATCAACACTTTGATTCTCCCTCCATACAGTTCATTATCATTGTTACCCCAATTTAACATGCTAAGAAACAAATTAGCAAACATCTCAACATTTATTTGTCTTCTACTAATAAATGAGGAAGTTATCTCCCGGGTGAATACCAACCCCGCCAAATAACCAACTTATAAAGTAATATTTAAAGTGATAAAGCTGTAGTCGCTAGTCGCTGGAGGGTGCGCATTGGCTTATTATGTAACGCAAATGGCGGTCAAATAGAGATGAGTGGGGTGGGTGGCTGATCGATTGTCAAGTGTTGATGCGGACCTATTATGAGGAACAACAGCTCTTACCGGTCTCACTCAGGCACGTACGTGATGGCACATAGACATACGATCCTAACACAACACAACACTCACTTAAACAATGCTGGGTTAATGTTGGGCCACCGTCGGCGACGGTGGCCCAACATTAACCCATCATTGGGTCACTGTTTATACTATCTGGTGGGACATTCACTCGCGTGTTTCACTGGCCCAGCAGTGACTCGGAGCTGGTCAAACATCTGAACAGATAAGTGAACTTTGATATAGCATTGGTTTGATAGCTGGTTTTATTAAGTTGAGAGCGTGTACCTGGCACGTGTGTATTACGACACTCGTGTGTCTGCTCATTGACTGCAGTTTGTGGACGGTAATACCTCCCTCCCCCCAACCCTGAAAAAGTTCGCGTTTAGATGAATTGATGATGCTTTTGTTTATTTTGTACACTTGAGTTTGTGAATTAAAGTCTAGGATATCGTTATTAAACAACTTAACGTAAAAACTACACTGTTGTCAGATTGATAATATATTTTATGTTATTGATCTGAATTCCACATTTTTATTTCCCACTTTAGCTCGATATAACGACATATGCCTCGTTAAAACGACTTAACATAAGTCGCCATAACGATTATATTTCGTTAAAACGACTTAGTACAAGTCGATATAACGACTTTTATCATCCCGGACAGGAGGAGGAGGAGGAGGATGAGGAGGAGGATATGGAGGAGGATGAGGAGGAGGAGGAGGAGAAGGAGGAGGAGGGGGAGGAGGAGGAGGAGGAGGAGGAGGGGGAGGAGGAGGGGGAGGAGGAGGAGGAGGAGGAGGAGGAGGAGGAGGAGGAGGAGGAGGAGGAGGAGGAGGAGGGGGAGGAGGAGGAGGAGCAGGAGCAGGAGCAGGAGCAGGAGCAGGAGCAGGAGCAGAAGCAGGAGCAGGAGCAGGAGCAGGAGCAGGAGCAGGAAGAGGAGCAGGAGGAGCAGGAGGAGACACCCGAAATTCTAACCTGATACCGCCACATTACAAATCCGCACCTAGATTTGTAATGTATAAATCACTTGACTTGTGGTCAAATTGCAGTATATTTGTCATGGTAGCATACACCATTAATAATGTTTCAATGGTAATATAAGTTAAATCATCAGCGGTAAATAATAATATAATTATACTATGATTAGCTGAAAATGTGGCACTTGTCACGATTTTTTACACTAGACATTAGCATATATTTACTGAATTTTTGCTTGGAATTATGTCTTTAAATTTATGGTTTGTTTTGTTGTCTAAGGTTAAAAAGCTTAGTTAAGTGCTTTTACTTTAGCAAACTAATCAAAGTATATGTCAGAATGACCTATTCTTTGAAGCTTTAACAAAAAACAAATAATTATCAATTATTATCAAAAATGAAAACTCACACTTTCTCTCTGGGTTGGATGAGCCTTTAACCCTTAAAGCACTAAATTGTACCTGCATGGGGGGGGGGGGCGAGACAATGCGTGGTATTGGCGTGCGGTGCCAGGATTCGTAATGCCTTTTGTACAGCGTTGGTCTGGTTTCATGTTGAACTGCATGGTCATGGTTGCAATATTTCAAAATGACCTACACAACAACAGCTACAATCATGTGTATAATGTACATGTATTAAAAGCGACCGGGTGTGAGTCACCTGATGACATCAGAAACAAGTAGCCCCGCCCACTACTTTCGTATTCGGGAAAATCGATCCCCTGTGATAAAACGTACCAATCCAGTACTCGGGTCATTAAAGCTTTATTTAAATAAAACGAAGAATTACATTTTACAGAGTTGTTCTGGAAACTTAAGGGATCCCTTCGCACGAAAGCAAGGTGTGAATAAATGCCAATCATGATTTTAATACACATTATAGTTTGTATATTTTAGTATTACACACATAATTACTTAGAAAGATATATCATTTGTTGTTTTATTAATTATATATAGACTCAGTCACTATAGCTATTCGTAAAGCTTAATTGTTTTAAAAAGTCATATAATTACAATATAGCAGTTGCCTACCTGTTATGTGATACAGCAAACAAGCGGTCCGGCCGAAATTTGATCGCAGCACCTCACAGCCGAACCGAATGGTCTACCGCGAATATAACCACATATAAATATCAATACTTCTATATTCCAGATGTCTGGCACACATTTTGAGCTGACGTATTTACATCCCTCATGTGTAAATGAGTATATGGTACAGCAAATTCTTAGCGCTAAAATGGTCGCAGGGCTGTATGCTCCCCGGCAGTTGAGATGACCAGGGTGTAAAATATAAAGCCGGCCGATAAGTCTGCAGGCTGATATCAGACTATAAACCCTATACCTATATAATTATTGAGCTATTATATTTATGGATGAGCCAGATAGCGAGAACTGAGCTCAGATACTCAAATTATATCAGTTCACCTGTATTTATTCTGTATATTATAAAGACAGATTCCTGGGGGGGGGGGGGGAGATTTACTGTGGTATGTCACGGTTTGGTAAGGTGCGTAAATAAATGAATCATTTGGAAACACATTTAGGCTGAACTGGACTAGGAGAAGCTCCTGAAGATGGTAAATGCTAATCAGATGGAGGCTTCGAACTTCGAACCCAAGCTGACTGTGACCGGGCACGCTACCTCTCGGTCACGGAGGCTCCAAACAATGCGCGTGTGTGTGTTTCCCCCTACCCTAGCAAACACGACGCGCTGAACCAATGTAGTTTTAATGTTGGTCCAGCGTCGTAGACGCTGGCCCAACATTAAAACAGCATTGGTTTAACGCCTCGTGTTTAATGTGGTTATGGTCACCTCATGCATGTGGAATGAGGACGTGTCATTGCTGCTCTCACGCCCTGCTGACTGACGCCAACATCACCGCCATGTGTGCAAAATCAAAATCAATCGCCAAGAAAATGAAAATGCCACCTCACGCCAGCCTCCGCAACCAATTCCCCGTACAGCCAGATTGATCTGACAATGCCGCAAATAAAATTAGCCGGCACCTCAGCGGCCACTGAGTGATTCTTTATGATGATACCCTGATGTGGTTCTTGCCCTGGGCCGCGTGTCTATGTGGGATGCCAGCAATATGTCTTCTGTTGTGGCCTATTCAGGGGTCTACAGGAGAAGGGCACACCCCAGCAGACACCACAAAATCATACAGTGCTGGCTTTATGTCAGGCCAGCAGCGAATTAGATCAGGTCTGCTTGAATGCCGTGGATAAACTATGCTGTATAATATGTGTGCCAGTGCTGGGACAAATATAACATTTTTCAAGATAAATCTAGAATTTAATCACGACTCGTTATCAATATAATTATAAAAACTCTACTACTAACCCTTACAGTGCGGGGATCGACTTTAGACGTCAGAATCTGACCGTCCCCGCACTGCAAGAGTAAAAATATTTATAATGGCTGCAGACCCATAACATAGGTATTCAAATGAATCAGAAAGAGCCATCTAATACAGTTATGATGATTTCGAATTTGAAAAACCCTTTTGTTCTTCATGGTTTATACAAAATAATTCAGCGTTGTAGGGATTAAAACAATAGTACTGTTGATCTTGGCCCATTTGACCCATTTTATATCGCTTATGAAATAGCAATTTTCACTTTTTTTGGTAATTTGTGTGGATTAGCTACCACCTGAAGAGCGCTGCCTAGGCGTTACGACAGCTCATATGAGCAAAACTAATACCAGTAATTCTGTGAATGCACTGATGTCACTGGAAGCCCTTTTGAATGGCTACTCAGTGAAAACAATGTTGTATAAGTCCCTCCTCACCCCATACTTCATTTTATTAGATTGCTAGGTGAAAACATTGTAGGTCAAGGCTATTGAGTTTTACAGAAATAACTTAATATGCCCCCCGAGGCTATGCACTTCCGCGCTACTAGTCACTAGGACTATTCTGATAGGACCCAACCTTTCCAGGGTTGTCTATTTGGACATGAGTCTATCAATAACATTGACATTGCATCAACCAATGACAAGTTTGGCATTATTTCAACAAATGATATATTCTTTATAACTTCACAAACTAAAAACTTCCAAAGACATTGTTCTGTTGTTAAAATGAGCGGAGAGCAGCAAACAATTTCCACGTTGTCGGTGAAAGCTGCAGCGTAGTACTTTAACAACCTCGGGAACTCCATGTGATTACTATTTAAATGACATAATTAACCTTTCATCTCACATCATATGGCCGCAGATTTGGAATGACTAGAGTGAAGCACTAAAGATTATATTTATTACCGTCGTCTAATTTCTACAGAAAAAGCGTTATTATTTTTGAAAACATTTGCATAAATGCTATCAAAATTAATTATGTAGGTTCCGTGGAAAAGTGCGTCAATTAAAATATATTTAAACAATGTACATGCGTGGACATACATCACGTTTGTTTTGATCAGGCTTCTATGAGATTCGAGCTTGCAGCATCTCTAAACAGTAACCCCTTGACCTTTAGTTTTGTAACCAATAGCTATACAGGTTTAGTCTGACAGTGTCAAACGCTTAGCAGCCAGCTAATTATGATTTTGTGAAATGAAAATTGCTTAGGGCGATTGGATGCTGGAAGATATGCCTAAGCAGTGTGGCTGCCGTTTTGTATTTGTTATAATTGTTACCCTGTAGTTGTTATTACACGGACAATGGGAGATATATGCTGTGTTAACTCTTTGTTCTTGTTCATGTTACACTGAGTATCAGAGGAAAAGAGCATTGACGGGTGTGCTGCAGGACTAGAAGGACATATACACTTTTTCAACAAAGCTGCCATTGCGATGAAATGATGAAAAACAACATAGAAAATACATTTTCTGTTGTCGAAAAATGGTCATATAAAATGCTCATAAAAATCTGATGTGGTAGACATAAAGCTTGGCACCACTTTTCATCGTTTGTACACTACTCGTCAAGTACTGTTCTTATAGTATTGCAATTAATGACACTGGAATGACCGGTCGAAAAGTGAAGTAAAACAATATTTTCTTTTACTTTTTTATATAAGATATTTTTATTTTGCAATTCAACTGACAATGAAGTAATTTATTTTTCTTGTTTGGAAACAACTGCTTCTAGCCCGGGTTGACTTATAAACCCTTCTTCTAAATCTATGATTGACTGAAGCTAACAATCTGTAATTAATTTAGAACTAATTTGATCAGCTATTACAATACTAAGGTCATATGCCGAACATGATGAGGAACATTTTTCTATTAAGACATAACTCAGTTCCACGTAATATCAGATTGTAGAACTTTGCTAGATTTGGATCTACCATTACACAGATACAGTTACACTTGTCCCAGCAAACACGACACGTTAAGCCAATGCCGATTTAATGTTGGCCCGCCGTCTTCGACTACGGCCTAATATAAAATCGGCCTTGGTTTAACCATAGATTAACCGGCCCAAGTCTCATACTCTACCCCTGCTTTAAATAGCAACTTAACGACGGCGGTGATTGGCTGATATCGTCATGTGACAGGCTGAACCACTGTTCGATTGGTCGGGGGTAAAATACAAGACTTGGACCGATTAACCATTATGGTTAATCTATGGTTTAACGTATCGTATTTGCTGTAACGTCACACGTTTAACCAATGCCGATTTATTGTTGGCCCGCCGTCTCCAACGTCGGCCCAACATAAAATCGGCATTGGTTTAGCGTGTATCGTATTTGCTTGGTAGTCTGTGGTGGTGACGTCATCCATGCCCTCCGTACATGGCGAGCCCCATCCCAGCAAACACAAAACATTAGTATGGCATTTGTACAACGCCGGCCCAACGTCTTCGACGTTGGCCCAGCATTATACAAATGCTATACAAAGGTTTTGTGTTTGCTGGGATGTCATGATAAGATCCGTACAATACGGATCCGGCAGACGTAGCGCCCAAATTGACTTGACCCTGCACATTGTTTATACCACGGCGACCCCGTGGGTCTCTTAATTCTGCCTGCTACAACCAGACCGCCAGAGAGAAAAATGAAATGAATCGGGCTTTAGGCCACCTTTGTGCACATATAGGCTAAACTGGGCCAGGAGAACCTCCTGAGGATGGTGAGATGATTGAGATGACACTGTCCTCCAGACACAGGAATCGAAATTCGAGCCCTGGCGGTCTGAGGCCGAGCACGCTACCTCTCGGTCACGGAGGCTCCCCACAATACTAACTTTCACACGTGGATGGGGAAGAAACAATTTTGTTTCTTTCAAACCGCCGAGACCGGGAACCGAACCCCGGACTCTGGCGTGAAAGGCAGCGGTGCTAACCACTACCCTAGGGCCCCGCCCACCGCCAGAGAGAGGCAATTCAATAAAGGACCCCGTCAAGATCTAATAAAACTCTGTCTTGCCTGATAAGTCAGACGTCTCGTCCAGAACGTCCCGACTTGTCATGTCCGAGTTATCGGTAACGCTCGCTTCTTGTCGGTAACTATCGACCAGATGAACTAGAAGACGTTTTATCCCTTAGAACACTGATGTCGACTACAGTAACATCACGGTGTTTTTGCCAGCCCTTATGTGACCAGTTGTTGAAGTGAAATATGTATTGAAACTTCAAGTCCTGATGTTCGTTTTGTCTCAAATTTCACAATATTAAACAATTTTCGATGACTTGAAGTTGTGGATCGCGGTAGCGAGACACATTTTCAAGTGACTGAAAATTTTAATTTCATAGCTCAGTGGTCTAAGGGTAAAGCCTCAAACATTTTTATTATTATTGCAGGTATAACTATCGTCATCAGACGACATACTTCTTATCCTAAAAATAAGAAGTAATATGGGTGTAGTATATAATTATACACTCCTTTTGAAAATCAAACTCATGTTGATACTGAGTGACATAAAAATTATTATAACGTTGCTTAATTATTATCAATCAGAAAATGAGTATTTGAAAATTGGTAGACAAGGCGTAATTATTTGGCCAGAATAATTTGTAATTTCACAGCCTATGAAATTTGAGTAATTACGGCCAATCAGAGCGGCAGAGATTGACTGGCGCTGCGCATCTTCCGCTTGCATTGCGCACGCGCGGTTGTCCTCATCCCCATGTGACATGCTGGTTTTGACAGCTCCCTCAGCATTGCCCGGGCCTGTCTGCCCGTCTCTCCCTGCTAGGGAGCCACCCCCAGGGGCCACACCCCACTCTAACCCCGGTCTGATTGGTCTGAAAATGAGATATTTCCTAACACATTTGCTATTGATTCGCTGGTGTGTTTTATCAGACAAAGAGACAAGAAAACAATTGCAGATGTGGAAACGTTATTTGCCGGCTTGATGGAAGCCCCCGCTTCTGTTTCACCCGGGTTCAAACCAATTACACCTTGTTGCTTGTGGTGCGCCTGGATTTGTCCTAATCACAACAAAAAGGCATTTCTTCACAGGGTAACCATTTCATTGCAACAATACTCGAAGAGAAAACAGCGAAATGGTGTGACTGTCCTGCTTTTCTAAATACCATGGACGTCATCAGGAATGTACCGCTCACGTAATTTTTATCTCAATAGGCTTACTCATTCAAATAAACCCTTTGCCTTTTGATCATGACTATAGTTGTTTTTAATCTGTTTTATTAACCGATTAAGTCACAGTTATTGGAAATGAAATGAGTGTTTAAACATCGAGATTTGCAAATGTTTGGTATCAAATTAAACAAATATCAGTAATTTTCAACTACTTGAAATTGTGGGTCGCGGTAGCAGGATAATTTAGCAGGATAAGGGTCAACTGTAAATGAGAGGCAACGAATGCTTTGAATAAGCCTTTAAGAAAAAAATATGTAAACGGAGATGTCACCATTCTCTCATCTATTACATTCTCTCTAATCTGCCAGAAAAATACACCCTTTAAGCTAGATCTGGTAGTTTTAGTGTATTTGTTCCATTTTTGAACTGAAGGTTTTCCTCTGACGTGGATTGACTAGCAACTAATAAGCCGCCTTAGAGAGGAAAGTGTTATTAATCAGAATTAATCAGATGGTTAATAACAGATATGGCTCTGTGGATCTGAGAGGGAGCATTAACTAGCCAGCCGTCTTGTCCTGTAAATGACAGTAACTGCGCAGTTGTAATGTGAGCAGTTACTACCCTTCGGCCTGGTACGACAGTACGATGTTATGATGTGCTATATGGGATAACACATGACACAGCTATACATCTATATATTATTTGATATATGTGCTAAATCGGAAGTAACTGATATATTCTGATGTAGTATCTTAAGTTACGCATACCGATTGAATTGACTTTTATTCAATGAAATTCGACGTGTGCCTTCATATCAAACAACACCCCATAGGCCTATATATATAGTAGATATTTTATTTTATGTCGCATAGCTAATTCAGCCCAAGTATGGGCAGATTTAAATAACACCTGAAGGACGGCAGTGATTGGCTAATCTCGTCATGTGACAGGCTCAGCCATTCTTCCATTGGTCAGGGGTAGAATAGCGTACTTGGACCGATGATTCTACAAAATTATTGATTGTAATTAATAGTATTTAGCGTACAATTTACAGATGGTCAATTGGATGATCAATTATTGGATGTGTATACAATTATGATGTCAGCCCCCTATAATTTCATTCAAACTGCTTACACATACACATAGCGCCAACTTCAAAATGAAGATTTCAATACCAAATATTTAACAGATATCATGGACACTAAAAGTTATTCCTGCATACAAATATCTGGTGAGAACAAAGATGATCCTAAGATGAAAGCTATCGTTGATATTGCCTTAGCCTAATGTGCTAATCTAGCTCACTTTTTCTCGGTTCAGGTTTTATTTTCCCATTTAAATTAAATGATTGCATTTAGTTACACTCGATCTGTCGGAGAAATTAATATTGTGTGCGATGTGCTAATTAGAGCAGTAGTAATTACCGGTTTCAACATTCGGAACGTTTGATCTTCAAAAAAACAACAAATTAAAAAAGTTTTTATCGATGCTATAACTGTAACGTTAGTCATACATATGTGTTTAAAAGAAAACAAATTACCATATGATGTATTATGACAACGGTTGAATGTGTAATGTAAGAAGAAGAGACTATTCAGATTGATTAGTCAATTACCGGCGTGTTGTCTTCACCATCCATACATCACAAAACACCACTACAAGCGGAATTGTTTAATGTAAAACATCGTGATTAGCGCTGGCTGAATCCAAAACAATTTACCACATGAAATGGCTGGTTTAATAAATAAATAGAAAGGAGTTAATTATTGGGAAAAACAGGCAGTGCGTATCAATTTTGCAAATCAACGAAGCAAAGATTGTTTTGTGGTTGTAATTAGGTTTCACTACAACATGAATAATACATGGGACGCCGCTGCAGCCCGGCGAGGAAACGCTAAATAATTACACCTGCCCATCACCCTGCGGGGGGCGATAAAACAAAATGAGATTAATAAATACACAAGTTCACGTAAGATATACTTTAATTTTATGTCTCTCGTTAAGACCCCCCCCCCCGTTTCTCGTCTCGGCCGTTTCACGCTATCAGTGTTTGTTTGAGGCACTGTCTACGTGATTAAATTATGGACGTACCCACCGGGAACACATTGTCTCTCAAGCTGACCATTAATCCTGTAAATGTCCGCCATAGAGAGGCAGATCCCGATGACGGTGTACCCCCACCTCACTTCCCGGGCGCGTCCGGCAGCCCTGTGTCCGAGCGCGGGCAAATCCGCTCGCAGGGACCCGGCAGTGGCCCAATGCTGGGCGAGCGTCCAGAATTGGGCCACTTCCGGGCCGTTGCTGCTGGTATAGGGTGGGCACTTATTATCATTATTGGGTTGGAGGGGCGGGAAATCACAGGACAGTGGCACGATCTCACTGTAATCGCTGCTCAGATAATTGGAACGGGATAAAATGCCAGGGAATGAATGTGGATTGATTCTGCACCTTGACTCCGGCAAATTGCTTCACAGAAGGACGCCTCTCCGTGCGCCGCTACACGATAATGTGTTTTGGTTAAAGCATTATTGCGGCACTCCCCCCCCCCGCCCCCCGCGCCGTATTGGGGCGATCCGCCCGTAGTCCCATATCCCCCACCGTGCCTCTCAGATCTGTCTGGGAACGGCGCGTTCTCCAGAGGGGTTGTAAACCATGCCAGCACTCACACTGGACAGTGGTCAGTTGGTCTGTACGCTGCTCACATCATACGTTCATTAATATTTACTTCCAGTGAAATAATTTTAAGACTACGAAAGCTGAATAAATCTGACAATCTTTATTACGACTTCAGAATAATATGGTTTGGTTTCTCTCATATAGTTGTAATCTTATCCCTTGGATTACTGAGTCTTTCAATTTAATTTTTCAGTCCCTTGAGGATGTGTCTCGCTACCGTGATACACAGCTCCAAGTGACTGAAAATGTATGGTATTTGTGAAATTAAGTTCCCAAGTATATCAGTGTTTTAAGATTAAAGGCATATTTTACTTTTAACAACTGGTTATCAGGGGTTATACAGGTTATAATGAAGATATGAATGTCTACTACAGTCGACATCAGTGCTCTAAGGGTTAACATTAATCATAATTAAGTCATTTATTTGTATTGCTGGTAATGGTAATTTCTCAACAAGCACGTCTGAACATCTTGCTTTATTCTGATGAAATTTTAACAAATCTAACAGGCAGCCGCAAATAACAGAACAGATAATCTGCCCCATCAACGTGATTATGGATTGTTATCAAAAATAGTAATTACATTTAGAGCTGACCGTTTGTGATTCAATCTAAAAATAATGTATGCCTTTAAATTGATTTTGATTTGTTTGAGGTCATGATGTGGTTGTTTATAGCTATATAGATTATGTAGTTAGCTTGGCATACTCAATTATGTGGGAGGTATTTAACTGAAAATAAAGTAGCAGATAATATACCGTAATCATGATAATATAGTACATAATCATGGTCATATAATACATAATCAAGGTAATTAATATAATACGTATACTTAAACTTTTTCCTTACGATCACTTACATGGCATAGCCGCCACACAAACACAATAAAAAAACTCTATTCTCATGTCCCAGGCACTCATGTTCATGTTCCACTTTACTAAAATAATAAATAAATAAATAAGCTTATATAGCGCGAAAATCTGGTCTAAGACCATTCGATGCGCTGCACATATTTTAAAATTAGTTATTTTTGTCTCACTAGGATAACAATTTAAACAGGTGTGTTTGAATGTAGGCCCTAGTCAAATTTGGTGACTTTTTTGAATTGTCGGGAAGATTGCTCCACACTACTGGAGCAGCTCTACTAAAACTTCTTCAGCACCGGAACAACACTTCTTGCGGTACAAAATGTGCTTTCAAAACTTCTTGCGTATTTCAATTAACATATAAAATATTCAGAAAAATAAATGCTTGTGAAGCAGCTTATCTTTGCAAGAATGTTGATTTACGTCCCAACACGTCACCTCTCGGTCACCAACACATCGAATTACTTAGGAAAACGTATTATTTCTCTGCCTTAAGTTATAGTGTTATGCATTTCTGGTTATAAGAATATGTCACCACCAGCCTCGCGGAGGGGCATCAATTTCTAGTCTCTATATCATCAGTTATAATTATACCTGTGGTTTCTCATGTATTCTGTTTATTTTGTATTTCGTATATCTAAACCGTGTGGTGTTTTTTTGGGACCTAAGTCTCGGATGCTGAAATAATTACCCGTTTCTTCAAATATGTATAAGATGCCTTGATAAAAAAATATTCTTGTTATCGTGTCATGCACTAGATATAGATATAATATCACTGAACTCCAACAGAGGTATATCTATGAAAATGAAGAATGTGCTTTTGTTTATTTAAACCAATATAGAAAAACAGTGGCGCAATGCTGGTTTAATCCTCACGACGTTGGTCCCCTATTCAGGCAACGTTGGTCAAATGTTCCCCGGGCACACGGCGCCGGTGACAGGCATATATACCCAGCAAACGAGAGACTTTGAACCAATGTTGTTTTATTGTTGGCCCAGTGTCTGCGACGCCGGGCCAACATTAAAGCAACATTGGATCAACGCCTCTTGTTGACAGGCATGTTATTATGAGATTCATCCACTGCGGATGGGTGACATCCCCGCCGGTCCTGAGACGATCCCGTCCCTCATAGCAGACGATCCCGGCCCTGAGCAGACGTATAATCACGTCCTGTCACCATGTGTTGTCCAGAGTGCTGACACTGATCCCGACACGGGATTCTCAGCCCTGATCCCTGCAGCGGGTGACCTAAAAGGCCATACACATGATAGGCCTACTGTAGGATGCACATATACAGGCACCAACAGACCTGGAGGTCAAAGGTTAGGGAACTAGGACTCAGAGCATATGATTGGTAAATAATTCAATCTCTACGGGTCATTTCAGACAGTAGTAAATATTAATAATAATTCATTTCTATTTTTGGGAGGGGTTAATATAGATAGGCCTAATAATATGATATGTTACAGAAGTAAATTATTGTATTTATTACAAGCATGAGGTGATGAACAAGTTACAGCTTATAAACTTTATAGTTAAAAACCAGATTTCCATTGGCTTTTGTTGGACAAAGCTAGGTAGGTTGAACAAATTTGACATTAATTTAAAGGCCCCATGTAGTCCCCAGACCTAATCTGCACAATATCAGATTTCATACAATTTTAGATGACTTTTTAAATATTATAGTGCTCAGCTCCCATTTTTAAAACACTGGGAACGATTTTCCCAAAGGGAAAAGTAGGGGCGGAGCTAATTCGTGACGTCAAAAGGTGGAGACATGCTTGGCTGGTTATAATACATGTACATGTACATGTAGCTGATGATGTATTGAATGATTTTATAAAACTGACCAAAGTCAACACGGAACGCCGGTCCAACGCTGCCTGAATGCAGGTGCAGCACTAAAATTGATGGCCATCGTCTTGCATTCACTCGCTCCTTGTTCACCATGTCGATGCGGGCATATAGAAATGAATAGAAATCTACTTCAGCTCATGTACAAATACAAGAAACACTAAACATATACCCGATGCAATTTCAATGTTAATTCAGATTCAATAATGGGCGGTTTTTGTGAAGTCATGAGGTGGGAGATCCGCCCAATCCAAGAAATGTAAACATTTTCAGTTTTTATTTTTTATTTTGTGATTATACTTGATTTATATTAATGAGCTGAAATCACTTCACAGGGCCTCTAACCACCATAAAACAAACATTGTCATGTTCAATACAGTAGACTGAACTTTTTATGTTTATTTACTATATACTAGTATGTTAGAAAAAAACTGAGATGGAATGCGTATTTCAAAGGCTGATATATAGTCTATTCCATTACTATATAGAACATTCATGTTGTGCTTCAAATTTTGCTTATGTTAGATTACAGTTTACTACATAATTGGCTGGTACTTAAAAAGAAGATTTAACGTCGCTTGACAATATTATATCGAATAGTTTGTTTGTTTCAATTTTAAGATAAATATATTTTTATCACAGGGTGGGAGGGATAATGTACTTAAGTAATGAGACATAATAAGTTATCAATTATTGACATGAGTATTTTACATTGTTTTGTTCTGCTGAAACATTTTGTCAATGTGTTATTCATAAGAAGACTGAACAAGGACAGCAAAGCAAATGCATAACATGATAATTATATCACCTAAATAAATAAACGTTTAAAGTTAATGATTCTATAATGTCGGCACAAAAAACTGTTTATTTGGTCTAACCATTTGTCAAATGATGTTGTCAAACTGGACACAAGGAAGGGTTTCCCGGTGTTAAGGGTGGACAGTAAAGTAAACCGTCAAGTTCCTGATTACAATCCAGGATGTACAAGGGGAGGGGGCAGTCAAACACGCCTCGTATCACTTATGTCACATTTCATAGAATTGGAAATGAAGACACTGCAATAGACATGCGTGGCGGGCGACTAGGGTCTAATTGGCAAATGAAATATAGAGGAGAGCGCGGGAATGGGTGGAGGCGCTGCGCCGGACAGCCCTAATGAATAGAAACCGCGGGCATTCCCCCCCTGAGACCCGTTCACATATCACTTCCATTTTCTCATTAGCCGTAATAAGGTGCCGCAATCTGGCGTGCGTTATCAGGGTCGGCGGCCGGACGCCGCGTGGCCGGGGGCCGCCTCCGCTGCCGTGCCGCGTACCGCATGTAAATCCCGCGCCGGGATACGGCTCCACCGCGCGGACCCTGCCGGCCGAGGATTACCCGAGGACTTCATTTCAATATACGCCCATGAATATATTGGAAGGGAATTTGAATTTATTTATCCCCGGGCAGCGGGCTTATGACATTCTCCGCGTCAGACTGGCACTTTTCGCCATTTGCATCCGCATTAGGTTTCCATACACATCATGAGGCGAATCGCGACAGCGATTCGCCTTCTGATGTGGATGGAAATTCCATATATAAATTTCGTATATATCAGTTCATTTTACACACAGAAAATGTGCTACTCATCAAATGCGTTTGAGACGTTATTGAATATATTTGAGAAGTTATTTATTCAGCGCTCTAGCTGTGAGAGGGTGGGGAGCTCCTATAACACGGATGTATCCGCATTATGGCAGGAGGCTGAACGCTAAGGACATAAACGTAAAAGCCGCGTCAAGTCCACCAGGACTAAACCTACCCTGTCTGCTGAACAGCGCGTCCTTCATAATAACAGATAAGTAGGCCATAATTACCCATATGAAAATGGCTGGTGGCCATCTTCATAAACACGGCCAATATATCAATATATCAACAATATATCAACGTGTCCATAGAATAAAAGTGCGTAAAGTTTTAAAATTTTGTGTTGCGCATTTACAAGTTCAACGATTAACAATGACGAAATTAGACATGCATGTCCAAAATAAGAAATACATGAATAACCCATGAGCGAAGTTTTCTGTACACTTGCTACGTTGTAACAGCAATCCAAAATTTTGTCTTTTGGATAATTTTTGTGTCTCTTGTGAACATAATCTCACTGGGGACACGACGTTGTTGCAACGTTGAATCAACGTCAATGACGTTGATTCAATGTCACAACAGCGTTTTGTGCCAAGTGGGTTAACCTATAGTTTGCACCTATTTACTCTACTCTTGCACAGACGACACATATGTATTAGGTATAGATATTGACGTTCTGGCAATAATGTAGATAAGTATAGCATTTAAAAAAAATCAATCCTCAACAGTTTTACCTTTTATATGAACACTGAATTTACCATACCGTTTTCAGGTAAATAAAATGTATACTTGAGTAGTCGTATACCTAGGCCTATAGTACCAAGTAAAAAACTAGAAGGGTCTTGTTTTTTGTAACCAAAAAACTGGAGATGTCTCCCCTCCAGCAGCATAAGCATAAATGTTGATAGCTAATAGATGTAGTGTCAATGGCTTTTGTAATTAATGCTATTAAATGGCTCCTGTGGACAGTAGAGACTATGTATTAAGCGGAATTTATTATTCCGTTTCGGTGCGAAACATATTATGGCTTGTCAACGAGCCAGCATCGCCTGTGCTGGCCAGTATCCATTCAGCCCTAGTCAGCACTTCATGCTGGCGGTACTGGCACGATGCTTTGAACCAAAGCTAGGTTAATGTTGGCACGCCAACTATGACGCTGGCCCACATTCAGTGTGGTGCCAAACACCACACGGTAACTCAATACTGGCAGAAGAGCCACCCTTCAACCACTTAACTACAATGATAATTCCCTTGTCAAACTAAAAACTAAATAACATTAATGACAAGTATAGATAATGGTGAAGACACGCCTTGTTTTTATTCACTGTCTCAATATTAAAACACACCACTACACTATTTGCTTTGTCCGACCACTACATTCTAAGCCGGGAATGGAGAGTTATTGTTCGATCAAGTACAGACCAATTATCATGGTAGACATATGGTGCTATATTCAGTCAGGTGTGACCGAGCAGTTCGGCCGAGGCCTTTTCCACAGCTAAGAATGTAGAGTTCCTCAGCCTTTATCCTATACGTAGGCTGCATATATGACCGGACCCAAAAGTTTACCAGCCAACGTGGCCCCTGAATCCTTAAAATTTTAATGACTCGCCCATCAATCATCCAGAATGAATTGTCACATATTTTCAGGGTCTAATATGGCACGTCAAATTATGAAAGGTAAAGCAATTAATAACAATCATTCCTATTTCGATTTGACTGCATTTATCTCACACATGCAGTCACCATTACCCTCAAATTACTTTACGAACGCTTAATATAACATTGTCTCACTACATTGTCTTACTGCGACACATTTTATTTTATCCACCATACCAACAATACCTCCAACTACAAAATGATGACCTTTATGAGCTCTTTTATATTTGGAGTGGAAGTGAATGTTTTTTTAAACTGATGCCCTTTATAAGTTATTCTGGGTGAGGAGGGTACATGTGAAATTTCTGCAGGAGCACCAGAAATAGCAGTTGGCATAACGTTGTCTGCATGCTGGAGACATTGGCCATCACTCTGTCTTTACTGTGTTTGGGTGGCCGTTAAGAAGCCTAGGTGACTCACCCATTACTCACGCTGGTAATCTGTATTTATTGTCTACCAGACCGGTTTAACAGAGTGTGAGACAGACTAGGTGTAAGGGGGAATTCCCCAGGTATCCATGCCGAGGAGAGCGACCTGTTCCCCTCGTGCCCACAATCACACATCTCCCCTGCCCCCTAGTCCCCAGCCTGACTAACCCCGCAAACACGAGACGTTGAACCAATGCTGGTTTAATGCTGGGTCAGCGTCGCAGACGCTGGCACAGCATTAAACCAGCATTGGTTCAACGTCTCGTATTTCTCGGGACCGCAGCCGGGCAATGGCATCTTTCCACCTCAGCCCTATCGATCCTCAATTCACCAGTGGGAGTTGTGAGACATCTCAAAATTGATTTCGTGTGCGAAATGATATTTTACCATTCCCCGGAGTCTCTTCACGTTGCCGCCACGTCTCTAACCGTTCATCTGAGTTCTCCGGCCCTGAACGTTGGCCCAGAGCCATCTCATTACAGGGTGAACCCCGCGGACGCCGGTCCTGCATCGGGTCCGTGCAGGGCCACGGGTTGAAGCTAGCAGCAGGCCAGCCCCTTCTTCACGTCTACTCCAAACACGACCACCAGACAATTGATTTTCACCCAAATTCATTACCCGTGTTAACGCGGGAATTTATTAAAATTAATAGCTTCCCCTTTTCCTTCGGTGCAACAGTGTCCCAACTCAATTTCCTTATCGGGGCTTAAGTCATTAGGTCGCTGCTCCTTGACAGCACCCAAATGAGTCCGGCAGTAGAACACGGGCGGCCTGGGATCCCGGCTACAGACCACCCGGCCCGCTCCACGTGCCCCCTATCCCCAGTCCTCCACCCGGCTCCCCTCACCCCTCCCTCGCCCTGGTCCCCGCTGCCATCCCTGTGTGGCCATGCTCTTTGCCCATCAGCCGCCAATGGCCATAATGTGGTCATTTGTCTGTAATTGGCTCGCTGGCCTGCTTCAGTACATTTCAGTTTCCGTTACAGCCACTTGAATCACCACAGACCTAATACACCATACCAGCAAACACGACATGTTGACCCAATTCTGGGGTAATGCTGGCCCAGCGTCGTAGACGGTGGGCCAACATTAGCCCAGAATTGGGTCAACGTGTCGTGTTTGCTGGGACCAAACCGCACTGAATCATTCAAACGATCCTGGGACAACGCTACATAAGCCGGCCCAGCACTCAGACAACCTAGTTGCAGTAACTGGTCATACTGTTTTGCAAATATATATTTATGTAATTTGTATACAGATTCTCTATCTAATTTCGTTGGAGATTAAGAACACAATTGATGCTAAAATGTTTCCATTTGACCAAGTGTCCGGAAGTCGGCCATTTGGAATTTTTCAAAATGCAGTCCCTAAATACAAGAAGTTGTACAATTAGTCAAAACAAAAGTTTATGTATATTCGTATACTATTTTATCGCATCGCATCGCATCGCATCGCATCGCATCGCATCGCATCGCATCGCATCGCATCGCATCGCATCGCATCGCATCGCATCGCATCGCATCGCATAGCATCGCATCGCATCGCATCGCATCGCATCGCATCGCATCGCATCGCATCGTATCGTATCGTATCGTATTGTATTGTATTGTATTGTATTGTATTGTATTGTATTGTATTGTATTGTATTGTATTGTATTGTATTGTATTGTATTGTATTGTATTGTATTGTATTGTATTGCCCCAGTCACACTGTCGCGAATCCACTGGCGATCCAGTACGAATGCTGGCGATATTTGCAATACGGATGTGAGTGCGAATCATGGAGAATAAAAATGCTCCTGAGGTGGATAATTTATTGAACAACGAACCAACTAGAATCAATACGGTTCAAATTGCGAATGACGGATAACCAAGTAGAACTAAGAATAATGAACTAGAACCAATACAAATCAGAACGGGTTGACACGAACTAAAACGAAAGGTTGTACGAATCAATACGATCTAATGCGAATAAGCCTGGGAACTGATACGAACCAATATGACTCAAGTAGAATGCAACTCGGGCCAGTGCGAGCTGATACGACCTGGAACGGACCAGTACGAACTGATACGACGTGGAAAGGACCAGTGCGATTCAATAGGTTTGAGCTGTTGGCTACAAAATGTCGCGCTCATCCGTGTCTTATCGCCAGTTATCTTTGTCCATCAAATTAACATAATCTTCGCCCAATTTTAGTGCAGTGTTATATTATATTAAAAATTATATTACTATTATTCGGAGCTAATCTTATCAAATTTATTCAATTTGAATTTTGTTATAATTTTTTAAAAGACCGAATATATATTAGAGTCGGTGCTCAAATATATATCATTGACTGTATCCCATAAGAAAAAAATGGTGTCACAGAAGAAGCTATATAAAGATAGATGACTTTTAACTATAGAAGGAAGTAGAGTACAAAAAAAAACAATTTGGGACTAATCAGCGAATAAAGTAAAGGTAACGAAGAGGGGTACATAGTAGAAAACAAGAATGAGCTGTGGTATAAAAAGAGTAATGATTGCAACCACAATATGGGAAAACAAAGGAAAACAGTACCGGAAAATAAATTGTAACAACACTAACAAAAGAAATATAATAGAACAATAAAACAAATTGCTTGACAGACAGAGGGAGATAGGAGTGTATCATCATAAAGTGATAAAGACTGAGAATCCATCAGCGGAAAATATAGCGAGGTAATAGAATATGCGGATTAATAGTAAACATATTACCGCAAATGAAAACAATTAAAAAACATACAAAAAAAAACAGCAGAGAACAGAAAGCGGAGTGCCAGAAACACATCACATATAAAGTTGCTGAACAAATGTAATGTCGCAGAAGAAGACGACGACAACTGTCAACTAGAAGTTGAAAAATAGAGTGGATCAAGAAAGAAATATATTTGGAGAGATACATGATGGAGTTTCAGTATTAACATAGTGCTTAAAGTCGCATTTAGCAGCAGCAGGCACTATCTTTAGCACCCGGTTATTTTCCTGATTTTTAATCCTTTCGATTTTTAAATTTATCCCAAAAAATCTCACTTCATAGGGCAATAAAAATATATTTTAAAACATATTAGTGCTGAAAAGTATGCATAATATCCACCGATTCAGCTAATATAGGCTTTCATTCAGTCATCAGACTAAATGCAAGCCTATAATAACTGTTGTAAGTGTTGTAACTATATACATCTATAGGCCTATTTATGTATCATTTATGTATATATATGTTTTCGACTTGGATCAAAGTTACTATATTTAAAGTTTTTTTAAATAGATATTTTTACCAATCTGGAACTGTACAAATTGGGTTATTGTTGGTATAATTATTCGTATAATGAGGATAAATAATATAATCTTTCAAGAAGGCACTGGTAATCTCAATAATAACATCGCACCAAGTTTTTTATTAAAATACGTACATAAAATTGCTAGAAAGTGGCTCGTCATCCCACCATCAAAATTTTCGAATATGTTGAAAGGGTATAGTTAATAAACAGTGCTGAAAATATTTCCGCCACTCGAATCTCTTGAGACTTTTTGAGTTTATAGGAGACATATTTATGAGTAGGAAACAACAGTCAGAAATTCTGTTGCAATTTGTGTGAGGTTTAGTCATTATTTGAAACACAATGATCATCATAGTCTGCCCTGGCAACACTGAAATGATATAAGAGTCGAGTTATTACCACTATGTGAATCTACCCCATTCGTTCTGCATTGTATTGGTAACGTCCTGGTTCGCATTAATTCATTGTGAATCGCCGTCATTCGCATTGGGATCTACCTTATTCGGATCTCGTCTCACTCCATCGTTGCGCAACGTTGCAATCCGTAGCTATCCTTTGTAGTTCGTGATGTAAATTGTACTGCATCGTATCTCCAGGCCGTAAATAGCAACGATTCAGCACGACAAGCAACGACAACCGTATCTGTACCGTGTTGCGTCGAGTCAGTTCTAGTCAGTTCTTTCTGATTCCTTGCTCATCGCCAGACTCTTCCAATGCGAACCAACCCGTTACGGTGCGAAGCGATACGAAGAGCAATACGAAGTGCAAAGAACTGATTATAACCGATTCGAACTGCTACGAACTACAACAAATGGGTTTCACTCGTATTGGCAGTACGGATGTTTTAAACAGTTTGAAACATCCGTATCGGCTTGGTGAACCGTTGAGAACCGTGAGATTTTTTTGGAGAATTGACACGCTCTAGCACGGAACAATACGACAGTGGCGAATCAGCTGGCGATCTAATACGGATTCACATCCGTATCAGTTCGCCATCATGATTCGCGACAGTGTGACTGGGGCATTTTGTATTGTATTGTATTGTATTGTATTGTATTGTATTGTATTGTAACCAATTCACCCATAGAACAATGTCATTCTTTTATTTCTATTTGAGATATTGCATCATAGTATCAGTCACCCTTATGAAACATTTTACCATGTGAGCCTTTTCTTTGTGAATGTAAATAAATAAAACAAATGACAAATTAGAAGGATATATATGTATTAAAAAAAAAGCTATTTTATTTGATAATTCTGTTTGTTTATGTCACAATCGTACGGAATTATCACGCTGCTTTTCTGTTTAATGGCGGCTAGCGCTGCTATAGTGGTTACTTGAGCATTTCAATTAATCACACTTCCCTTACATAACTATGAAAAATGATATCATCAAATTGCTTATTATTATTCTTTTATAGTTGTATCACATTGTGCTTCTTTTGCATTTTGCGATTTATCTTCCTTTAGTTAAATGCTAATCAATATAAGATAGGTAAGAGATGATGAATTGAGCATAGGGGTACAAAACACTATGAATGGGCGTTATAACTTCATCTAATCAATCAACATGCATCATGTCCTGATGAATACATGATTACCATAATACAACAAATACTAATAACCATGCACGGTCAGTACTCTGGGGGAAAACAAATGCTTTTATCTAACAATATTTACAACAACGCCCAAATGACTGCACATTTTAATTTAATATGTCTATGTTCTTATATTATAGTATTAATATTATATTTCTTGTAGCATTATGGTATCGTTATTAGCGAAACACATTAATTTTCGCTCAGAATATGAGAGTTTATTAAACTTCACTGGTATCTTTTTGTTTAGTTTCAGAATCGAAAGTGTCACTTTTAACTCAACCTCGAAACAGTGATGTTAATAGTACTTTCACATCATGCTAAAAAATAAAAAATTAAATATAATTTATGGTTATATGAGTTTCTAAGAACTAAGACGTTAGAATAAAACGTAATTCTCAGTCTGATTGATTTTAAAGGGACCCCGTGGGATGACATCAATTTTGGTTTTTAATTTTCTAATGAGGTGGTGTATCCCACAGATTATGATTTTATTTATTCCGGTATTTTTAGATTTAAAAAAATATTTTTATTAACCATGTTGATGGCGTCGGATCAGCGTTGGGCAGACAATTAGTGCTGCAGGCGAATCCCCCCATGTCCTGACTTAAAGACACCATGCGACTAGCGGCGACTGCTTTCATGTAGGCTTTGATTCCACCGTCTGAGACGTGGAAATCAGTGGTATGTTTTTGTT
Source organism: Flabesymbios commensalis (assembly GCA_964017125.1). Lineage (NCBI taxonomy): Eukaryota > Metazoa > Annelida > Polychaeta > Terebellida > Flabelligeridae > Flabesymbios > Flabesymbios commensalis. The sequence goes on from OZ024904.1 coordinate 64,737,725, forward strand.
TACATGTCAATATACGACCTGGAAGTAAAACTAGTTTAGTCTTTTTCGGTGTAATGTTGTCATCACACGTGCACGAATTTGAGGCATGCACGACTGACATAATCTCTTGTCGTGTAAATTTGTGTCACGAATAGTCACGATTTTCTGTGACTTAAGACCGCGCAGTGCATGGTTCTGTGCATGTGTGACGAGCTAAGTACGAATCATTGTCGATTTTAATATAACTATTTCATACGACAAAGAACAACTGTGTCAGTCATGTCATATAAAAACAAAACGCATGCATTACACCATGTCACGAATCCACTACGCATATAAGCGACTAAAGTCTAATACATGACTGACACGACCATGTTCAGAATTAGATATGCATAATGGTAAGAATCCCATTATGACAAGCACGCATTCGGGACGACATCTCGAGGAAAGTGTGAACGTAACGTAGCCTATATAAGGAGTCATTCTGAAAGCAGCAGTCACTCGTCGTGCAATCAGATAGGAAAAACATCATTGTTGTGTGGCTGCGGCATTTCTTATTAAAAAAATAAAAATGCTAGAGGAAAGGAAACACAAATACAAAAGACCTAATCCTGGTTTGAAAATTACCGCCACTCGTTGGTACATTGCTACAGGGAAGACATATATAGGCCTACATCAGCACATGTTGCAACTTTAGCCGAGTTTATTAGCTGAAAAAAATTTATAGAAAATTGTTTAACACCTAAATTTATTATTTTCGGCGTGAGACCAATCACATTTCCATCAGACCCTCCCCCCCCCCATTTAAAAATCTGGATCCGCACCTGGAATTAACTCTCTTCACCACTGATGATGACGCGTTTGTCATGAGAACCTGATTAATGAAATCCTGACAATTTTCTCAACATCGTGTCATACAACATATATGCGTTGTTGTTGCCTATTTTATCGAGCTGCATCGATCAAATTATATTAGGCCAAGTTAGCTTATCACAACCCTGTACAAATAGGCCAGCTGGCTCAAAATGGTCAAGGTTGTCATGGCTTGATTTATGCAGTTACAATAGCACTATTATATTGCTATGGCACGGTGTCCTGGCCCAATTTAGCCTGTATGTGCAAAAAAGTGGCCTAAAGCCCGATTCATTTCATTTTTGCTATGGCACGAGACGTTTAATTAAAGGTACGTTGACTCAATCTAATATCATTGATATGTATGAATACATTTTATCCAATCTAATTCAAATTGTAAAATGTCTATGGCAGCTCAAACTAACACGGCAGAAAATCATAATCGTTTAAGCCGTTTGAACCAAACAAAATTGTGTGACAAAAAAATCAACACAGCGCAATTCGACATACATTTTTTGCGTTGCCGTAACTAAAATTGCAATATTTGTTATGATAGTTCATTCGCTTTGTGCTGTGCCAGCTCATTGAGACATGGTAACTCAGATAAATTGTGCCATAGTGGGGGACAGGGTTTACAGTGACGATTATGAAATATATATATGGGGAAGAGTCTAAATGACCAATGTCCTGTGCTTAGTACCAGGTAGATTGGTCGTTTTGACTCTTCACCAATGCAGAATACTTATGGTATAATGAGTTTTTCTTTCAAATGTTTTTTAATGTATCATATAAAAGAACTGAATATAAATCTTTATAAGGTATACACTTTAAATTAGATGTAATCTAGATGTATAATCATTGAATTACACGTAGAGAGATTCATAAATAGAAATTGATTTTCGTATAGAAATCACCCGAGACATGAATGTCTAATTGTCAGCAGTACTGCATTCTGTATTAAAACGTCATATTTGGTTTATTTCATATATTTGAAATGTCCACTTAACATTACCTACTTTGTACAATAATTAATGTGTGTTAAAAAAACAAAAAACGACATTATTGTTATTATCCTTTCATTTGTCATATATGCGCGATGCTGCTAGATAATATGACAAAATATTTTGCTACTTATTTACGAGACTAAACCACACGCAAAGGGTTAAATTGGAGATATACTTGTTGAATGATAAGTGGATGCTGAGATATTAATTATCCCCACACAGTCAACTGCCTGTGACCGACTGTAATTTACCTATGCATTTTAAATGCAATTGAATCAAATGACACTCCACCCTTTGTACCCCAGACAGTACCGTATATCTCGCAGCGTGTGTGTATTACTGTCAGCTTTATTATCCTAGGTTTGATAATTTTGATTTAAAGTGTTTATAGAAAATAGGCTGTAAGAGGTTTGGACACATTTTGCTGATGTTAAATGCCAGAACAAATCTGAGACAAAAAAGATTTAAGGATGCCGTGGTTATCTGACGGTTTGACGATGACGTCGCTGAGGAACCCTATCTTGATAAATGATAATGGTACATTTAGGGATGCGTCTGAGAATTCATCAATCACTTGCAAGTACTCCCAGCAAAACAAGACGTCGGGTCAGCATTGGGCCAGCGTCCCACGACGCTGGCCCAATGCCGACCCGACGTCTTAATGTGCCGTGTGCAGTCAGTGCCATCAGTCACAGACTTATAAGGACCTCACAGGCCGCGATACCCCCCCCCCCCCCCAATAGAAACACCACATAATAAGCTTGTCCGCCCTGAATTAATAACACCAGTCAATAGGAGTAGACATTTTAATCAAATTGCCACTTGCCCGGTGGTGTTGCCTGTAATCTGGGGGAGACTCGGGCAGGTAGACATGTGCCAGAATGAGGAATCTCTTCTGGTGACATACAGTCATTTAGCAGACATCTGTCAAAGTCTCGTTATACTCACATCTCATGCGACAGGCATAATTAGGCGGCCATGATAGAATACCAAGCTATTTATCTTCCGTAAATATGCATCACGGATTTTTCTTTAATTTTGATGGAAATGTGAATAATGTTGTTCTTCTTTTCATTTCGGCATAATGCAGCATAACACATCATAATGATAGTAAAAATGTGTGCTATATATAATATACTGTTAATTGAGATATTCCACTGGAGTGTAGCGCAAGACGTACACGAGAACACCTTATACACTTGACCCCTCGTGTCACGTCTCTACATCATGTAGCATATAGTCACTCTATTCTGTCTGGCTATCATGTAATTAGCATCAAAGTTATTACTTTAAATATTTCTTCGCCGTTAGGAATGTGGCACACCACACACGTTGTAAGAGGTGACAATTATTGTGCTACCGTTAAGGAAAAAACACACATTTTAAAATAGTGAATGAATGTTGTGTTGAGCTATTTTTGCACACTATGTGATGAATAACGCAGCTGATGGTTGTGCTGCTGAACTGTGATATATGGCAGCTCCAAGACTTGTTCTTCACTTACATCGTAACGATGACAACGTAATATTTTGTTGAGGATACACAGACTGGGCATTTTTGAATGTTTATTTCAGTGAAAATATTTTTACTGTAATTTACTTAGCTGTCAGTTCAACCCTTCAACCGCCGGTGCCGCATATATTCGGGTTTTCGTTTTTTATTAGCACATTAAGTACCACATTTTAAATATGTTATGACATCAACCAGCAAGATTTGAAAAGAGTTAACCTCCATTTTGTCAAATCTGAATAATTTTCACTCACTTGAAGTTGCGGATCGCGTCAGCGAGACACAGCTTCAAGTGGGTGAAAATTCAAATTGAATAATTTGGCGGTCAAAGGGTTAACATCTACAGAAGATGCTTGACGAATGCACTATAACCTAGCTGTTTTTTTCAATAATCTGTATGCCCAATATATGGTCTCAGAGTATAGCAGCCTATAGAATGAGTATGCACTATGTATTTGATTAACATAGGTGACGTAACAGTACTTATTGACACCAACACCGTATACACCACCTTTATCAATTAGCTAACGTGACAAGAAAGTAGACGATACACTTTAACGCAATACATGATATTGTACATTTTATTAACCGTTACGTGTGAACGATTAAAAGATTAAAGAATCAAATTTATCAAAAAACGACCTTCGTGAAGATGCACATTATAATAATTGTAAAACATCTTTATTATATCGTGTAGTGTAGGCCTGCCACCAAACACAACGTGCACCCTGAACTGACGACGCTTGTCTTGTGTTTACTGGGTTCTGACACCTTCATTGGTCGCCTCATTTCGAGACAATATGTCGTTTTGAACTATCAGCATGATTATATTAGGGATTATTGCAGCTTGACCATTTAATTAAATTAGTAAGTAACTGGCAATTTTTTTTAACAGCTTATGTTTTGTTTAACATAGCTCATGACAAGTAATCAGCTATAATATTTGCAATGAATATAAAGGCTGTTCAGCCATGGTCTAAACACTAATCATTATGTGTGCATATTTCTGTATACATTTGAAACAGTAGGATGTGATCTGCCCCTATTACAAAGTGCAACAATACCCAGCAATAATCAGTTTTTGGTTCAGCGTTTGGAAATTAGTCCGGCGATATTATCAAATAGAGACAAACTTATCCAAACTTTACAGTAAATATTTTAGGTTCATGGAGTGTTTATAACTACACATATATGTTTATATATATATATCAACATAGTGCATGCATCATTATTTGGCATCGCAATATTTAATTTGAGAACATAAAATAGACAGATGTTGTGATGTGAGTTATTTGTGGAGTGTAGGCCTATGTAATGTGAGCCTCTTGGCAATCATCAGGGATGGGAGCAGTTGATCAGCTGATAGATAGCTATAAATTGTCACCTTGGTATTAAAGGGTGGTATCTGCCACTTTATCAAGTGGCAGATACCACCCTTTAATACCAAGGTGACGATATGTCTCTTAGCGGCTAGAGTTACATCAGACTGTAATGATCACCCACATCACCCCTCAATCACTCTCTGACAACACAGGCTATCACAACATCAGCCAGATGATGGCTCAATCATCAAACCAGCTGTGTGTCACTATAAAGCCATGATAGTGTGATATTATGATATTGATGTTCAAATGATGCCTAAAACTGTTTTCTTGTCCCACAATACATGCAGGCTCTTTTACGAATGACGATAATAACGTTATGTGATTTAGTTGAATGTTTTACATTCACAGAGAGAAAATTCATTGGAATAATTATAGACCATATTATTATTAGTCCGAGCTTGACGTGAACTGCATTGTTCAACGTCAGAGATGGACAGCATAGCAAAAGCTGTGGTTTTCTATTCTGGTGGTCAGTGTACGCTGAGACCAAAAATTTCATGAAAAATGTGAGGGTAGCCCTATTTAGATAAATAATTCACCTATAAAGACAGTAGTTTAAGTCCCCACGTTAAGGCATTATTCCAATGATATGGCAATCTGTCATTACAGAATAATATAAAAATAATTGATCAAACAATAACGCAGTAATTCATTGCGCAATCGATCGTACGCGCACCGGATTTTTGGGGCGCAACTTTACGAATGGCAATGATTACAGACTCTGTATCGCACACATAGTCTGTTATTACAAACTAATTATAATAGACCATATCAATTATTTATATATATATTAGTATGTCAGGCTCACAGGGAATCTATGACCAAATTTTGACTATATTAGGCTGTAACAGTTATTCTGGTCGCCGAGTAAACAACGGCTCTGGACGAGCGCAGTGAGCGTAGGCCGGTCAGCGCTATTATTCTGGATGCTCACGCCTGTAGGCCGCTCTCCTCTGTAAAGCCAAAATGCAGTATCTGCATACTTGTAAAGTAAGTAGATACTGCATTTTGGCCTTGCATGGCAGTACTGTGACAGTTACTCTGGATGTTATGGACATATTACGTTTGGATCAACTATAGAAATTACAAATCAATGTTGTTTTATTACAGATTGTGGTACGATATTAAATAAAGATAAGGTCGATATAATTTTTATCTCGTTAGCTGTGAATCTTCTGTCGATGACCTATATACACAGACACATTTATCAAAAACTTATCCTAATTATATATAGTTAAAAACGCTACCATTAAATCGGATGTAAAACTCAGAATTTAATTGATCCAGTAGAAGCCTAGAGCACGAATCACAAGCATTATAATTATGTAATTTACGGTTTGTTCAGTTTGGATAATGCGTAGTTATGCTATCATCTGTTATCGAGATCGTTGCATCAAACGACTCTGTTTATCTATGACCGGTGTGAAAAAATGGTACGTTGAGCAAATAAACATGATAAATGATAAAAAAACAAATGTTTTTTGTCTAATTAGACTACGGTAGGACCAGCCTGTGATTCGCCTCATGCAACCTACCATGTCATTTCGTCCGCTTAGATGTGAAAGGGTGTATCTGCCACTTGCAAAGTGGCAGATACACCCTTTCATATCTAAGGGGACGAATTACAAACATTCTCTTACATACAATGGAAATAAAATGTATCCCAAGATACATGTAACCCTTGAAGCGCTGAATTATTTTTGTATAAAACATGGAGACTAAAGGGTTTTTTAATTTGAAATCATCATAAATGTCTTAGTTAGCTCTTCCAGATTCATTTGAATACCTATGTTATTCGTTTACGACAAATAGAAATATTTGAATTCTCTAGTAGAGGAGCGCGCAGCGCGGGGGCTGACGCGAGATTATGCACTAGTTCTGGTATAAACCTTACAGTGCCTCTCTCTTTTCACCTGGTGAGGTAGGTGATTGTACAAAGCATTGGCAACGTAAGTCCGGGAGACAAGGAACTAGGGCTGCTGAATCATATAATATAGAAACAACCGTTTGAGCGAACAGCCACAAGAGGAAAGGGCAGGGACTGACCCTTTTGAGATGTGTTCTGCTTTCTGAGCAGTGTGTTTGAAACCACTATCATTGAACCGTTATCTTTAGCCAACCATCCGCGTCCGCCGTGCCATCACCCAAGGATACTAGAACACTAGTATCCTTGCATCACCCAAGCTAGCAATGTGATTACAAGGAGCTCATTGCTTAAGACCAGACTCCGCCTCCTGCAGTGCTATGATATAGAGATCACTGCTTTAATATGTCACACAAAACGGCTCCCTTCAGAGCCCTGTTCTCTGTGGGAACAGGAGTTCAACCGATATTCGTCAACCGTCAACCGTGTTTATGCGTCAGCCTGGATTGCAGCCAGCAATTGATCCAGAATTGTATTTGAGCCCGATCGTTTTTGAACGATCTCATGATTCAACACCAGATTCTTATTGAATTCTTTTAGCGCGGGGACCGTCTTTATTCGTCAGAATCTGCCGTCTACAGACGGCAGAGTCTGACGTATAAAGACGGTCCCGCAATAAAAGGATTGAGCAATGCTGTATCAATGCTGGCTCAGTATTAATTACGCAGCTGCAGGTTCAATCCCCGCTTGGTGCAGGTTGTCAGATAAATATATCGTTTCCCCTTTGCAAAGTTGGGAGATTGTTTCGATGTTGTGTCCTTGGACAAGGCGATCCACCCCACATGCTTGACTTCACTCGGGTGTAAACAAGTATATGGTGGGACAGAGATGACATTGTGCACGATAATCTCTAAGCGCCGGGATGACTGAGTAGAGGGTTGTATGCTCCACGGAGGTTGAAATGGTACATGAATAAACAGATTCAGTGACCAGGGGGTAAAATGTAAAGTCGGCTGATAAGTCTTCTTACTAAATATCAGATAATAGACCAGCATCTTTACCTTTTTCTAAATCTCTCCTCTGATTCCTTGACCTTAAAAGCAAAAATATATGTAGACTAGTTTTGTTGCAGTTTTGTAGAGAAGGACGCTTTTGTTTTTATCCGCGACTGAAGCATGCATGTTGATTTAATCGCTTGCAGCGGAGATGTCATTAGCTTAGGGCCATATTCAGCCAGCCAGTAAACATCCATGCAGCCAGTAGCCAGGCAGCCAGTATAGCCAGTCTGCCAGCCAGCTATTTAGTTTGCCAGCCAGCCAGCATGCCTGCTCTGTAGATCCCCAGACTTGCTTCTCATTTGCAAAGGCAATTTACCGCTGGCCGTCGCTACCACATTTGTCAATTTGGCTGGCGGAAACTAATTCAATTTCAATTATTTTGCGGCTAATCGCTGTCACGCGGAATCAGAAGTGATACCATCGCCTCATTTCGGAAACAGACCGTAATGAACATTTCATCCAGTCGTGGCGCTGCAGCCGCGCCCAAATCCCGCTCGAATTAAAAGCGGCGATGTCTGACTTTTGCTGCAATTTTACTTGTGAGTTGGCTGGCTTAGTCGGCTACAGGGCAGAAATGAATTAACATGGAAGAGGGATTATGGAGTAATCTATTCCCAACTACATCTACGCATTCCATCTAAATTCATGAGAGAACGGATGCCTTGAGTCAGCATCTTTGATAACGGGCGCTAAATTATTGACAAGGCTTGCCGGAACGGCGCGCCCGCTTCCAAATTAGGCTGTTTAACCGGCTACTTCGCATTTGCTATAGCAAATCGCCTGACCGACGTTGAGCCAACGTCCACACTGCTTTCCCAATGCAGTACCAGCACATTCTGCTGGATCCAGTCGGTAGACAGTCTTGTCCATGGTAATTGTTTTGTTTCTGTGTTCGCAATTTTTCGTTGTTTTTGGCGGACCGTTCTTGCAAAGGGAAATAGGGTCTTAACATATTTTAGGATGTTGCATATAAATTATGGAACAAAGAGAACCTATACCGTGGGGGTGGGGGTGGAGGTAGTTCTGGGAACCACAAAGTAGGAGTCTCCAAACATGACTAACCCGATAAACACAAAACATTTGTATACGTTGGGCCGACGTTGTACAAATGTTGTGCAAATGTTTGTGTTTACTGGGAACAGACAACAGGAAGAGAAAAACAACCACGTAGAAATTACAACTGCCTTCACGAAAAATAGCATCATTTAATTTGATCAAACCTTTAGGATTGATTAATATATCAAGCATAATAAATATATTAAAGTTATACTCTCCTCAATAATACATGCTATGTCAAATTATGGACAGCAAATGCAGTTGAGGTATCTTTAATTTTCTAAAGTACTTATTCTTCATTGGTTATTTTTCTAAATACATTTCAACAAATGGTAAACTCCATTGATATGTGGATATATCTGTCATTTGGATATAATTGTCATTTCTAGCCCTCACATCCCGTCACCCGGTAACTGTCAACACAAACATAATATTTATGTTGTATATATAGCTGCAATTATTTTTGCACATGAACAGCTAATGTTTGGTTTTAGACTACTGAATCGATCCACGATTGACTTTAAGCTATCCACTGAGCGTAACGCACTTGAAATAGTTTATAAATAAGGTATTTAATCATTATTTTGTCGTATACATGTAGTTGTCTTTTTGAAATCAAATAACTTTTTCAGTAATTTATTGCTGTATTCTGCTTGTTGGTTCACCCTTACAGCGTGGGGATCGACTTTAGACGTCAGAATCTGACGTCTGTGTACGTCAGATTCTGACGTCTAAATTCGATCCCCGCACTGTAAGAGTAAACATATTTATAATGGCCGTAGACCCATAACATAGGTATTCAAATGAAGCAGAAAGATCTTACAAAGACATTTATGATGATTTCAAATTGAGAAAAACCCTTTAGTTACCATGGTCTAGACAATAATATGTCAGCGCTTCAAGGGTTAGGGTCAGGTGAGGGCGTAGTCTGTATTATTGTGTTAATCAGCTAATTATCATGCGCATCTGCCAGCGGCTGTAACTTATAGTGACCACTGTCTAGATTTACATGCGTTAATTACACTGCCCCATGGTCATCCCAGCTCTTACACCAGTGTAGTATAGAGATCAATTTACGGGGTTCATGTAAGTTAATAATGTGTGACTATATCTTGGTCGACCAATGGTCATAGTAGGATAATTTTGTATATATTTAATCAATAAAGGCTATAAAAGCCAGTGTGACGCTGCATGCATCTCAGTCATACAAGCTTGGTCAACTTGATTTAAATATTATTAAACTGGACACGTATTCTCTAGATATTTGATATTATCCTCCTTAAAGCGTAGAATAAATAATTTTAAAATAATTTAAATTCCCACCCACTTGAAGTTGTGTCTCGCTACCGCGACCCACAACTTCAAGTGAGTAAAAATTGTGGCATCAACCATAACTATTACCCCTTATACTGCTAAGTTAATTTATTTAAATTTTCAACCACTTGAGGTTGTGTCTCGCTACCGCGATCCACAACCTCAAGTGGTTGAAAATGACTCATATTTGTGTAATTTGAAACCAAACATTTACAAATCTTATGTTTAAACAACATTCCCAATAACAGTGTTTTATTTTGGCTAATAAAACATATTTAAAACGAAAGTAGTCGTGATTAACATGATGGTGTAGGTTTGCTGGTGCCTATTTCACCAGTAAGTGGATAATTGTATTGTTGTTGTCCCGTTTCTCTGCCAATTCACTGGCTTTCTTCCCTTCAGGAGTTCCTTCCTCCCCTGAACCATGCCTTCTGCTCCCTGGCGTGCTCCCAGTCCCTAACCTAGCCCACACACGGCCAGGCGGCACGGGGGCAGCCTATTACACTCGGCCCTATGGCGGGCTGGCTGCTCATGAATAACTGAGACGTTTGGGGACAGGCGCGTGTCACACAGGTTTTTCCGCCCAGTGCGCTGATCGCGCAGCGCCCCTGCCGGCAAGAGCCTGTCGCCAATTTCTATGAAAATAAATGTGTTAGTTGTGAGGAGAGGTTTGCCTGTGTGCCACTGGAGGCAGCACCGGGGCTACTTGCATATTTAGCCGTGTAGTCCTTAATTCTATGACAAATTTGTGCAATTACAAGCCCCCAATATTAGTGACGATTATTAGGAGAATTTCACTGCTAAAATTACAATATTTTTTCTTATTATTAGTTTTTTTCAGGCCGTGGAGATGTGTACATTTTGCATGTGTCCTTGTATTCCACCTCAATTTGTAAATTCTTTGATTCACAATATTAAAAGGCTTGGTTATTCAAATGGTGACTAAATGTACAGACATCGCCACACAATAAAATGTTTTATCACTAATATATTGATCATGTACGTTACTGATTTGAACCACCCTTGGTGTCTATGGCAGTCAACGTGGAACATTTCACCAACGTTGGCCCATGCTTCACCTCAGTTAAGGATGATTACAAGCATGCCTGACCAGGCCAAACTAAAGATGTCGAGTTGAAGCAGTTAAAGCGAAAATTTGATCACAAAATCGTCACTTCGGTATTAAACTGTCAAGTCGTCCACTTTATCATGTGCCTGATCCCACCCTTTCATATCAACGTGACGATCTAAATGACCGTGATGAGGTTGATTTATTATTAACCCTTGCGGGGATCGACTTTAAACGCCAGAATCTGACGTCTGTGGACGTCAGATTCTGACGTCTAATTGTCCGTAGACCCATAACATGGGTATTCCAATGAATCGGAAAGAGCTAACTAAGACATTGATGATGCTTTCAAATTGAATAAACCCTTTGGTTTCCATGGGTTATACAAAAATTATTCAGTGCTTTAATGGATAAGTCAGTCATGAACACAATGTAAACCACATTTGGAAGTGTGGGTTTCAAGATGTGAGAACTCGTGTGACAACTAAAACATAAGAGGTATATATATGACAGACAGAGACCAGGAAGAAAAGTGATTATTCACTCTTGTTATCATACGAGATATTGCTCTGTTTGTCCGGACATCACAAGAAACCATTACATAGTACTGTGGCTCGCTGCGGTCGACAGTTATTTTTTGGAGCACACATATACACAATTGCTCTAACTGTATAAACACAAAGGGTAATTAAAAAAAAGATATAAAATAAATAATATAATATGTGAAATATATTTTTTTATAATTTTTGTTTTGTCAGTTATCTTCGAATCACTGTTTCTACGATTAATGGAATTTTATCTGACCCAACATGCCAGTAAACACGAAAAAATCAACCACTGTTAGTTTATTAAACATTAAACTAGCATTGGCTCAACGTTTTGTGACTTCTAAACACACATATCTGACCACACACACTGTCAGCTGAGCTGTTCTAATTAGATATCACAACAGGCTTTTGTTCTGCTCGAGCTGGACATGACACATCTGTGAAATTAAATTTCGCAGTATGTTAAAAATTAGGATTCCTAATCTGGGAATTAATCACTATTATGTTACGCAGATATTATTCGAATTAAGGGCTACTAATTAATGCTATAATTATTTCTAGTTAGTAAATATTTCTTTTATGAGTATTGGCAAGCTGTTATTTTAATTTTGATCTGGATAATATCCCATGCTCAGTGTGAAACAGCTATCACAAAATGTCACTATAGCGGTACTTAATAGTCCGAGTATCCATTTTCAAAAAGTGAAGATTAAATACATTGTATCATCTCTCATCATTAAAAGGCACTCTATGAATTGTTTATAATAATATTCATATGGGTTGTGGGAACTTTTATTATAATGACCAGCTTCAAATAGGTAGGCTAACCAAACATACAGAAAACTAACAATTATATCATTGGTTTATATGCAGTATTTCCTTGTCAAACTCAAAGTCTCTTCAAATTATTTAGCGAAAATACACTAATATAGAGATTATTTATTAAATGCCTTGACAATTTAGGGAAAATTATGAACTTTTTTAAAATTTGAACAAAATGTCGTAATAACATTTTGAACAATGGGTTTGTTCAGAACAATGATACAAGATTAAGGTAGCCTAATCATGCTGATGATATGTATCTACCCATTAAATCTTAATATGTTACAGAAATTAAAATAACTATCACCAGAACAAAGAGAGATGTGTTTTGATGCTGACCCCTGTCACCCCATTTATTTCTGGGTAGATCTGAACCCCAGGATTGTAAATAACCCTGATCTCACATTCATGGAATGGATATCTATAAGAGATTCACACTCTGGGCTACATTTTTATCATTTTATAAGACCGTACATTGTATGTACCACGATTCTACTCATGACTATTTTATTTTTATTGAGGTATTAATATACCATGGTGAGGTGTGTGAGTTTATTTGTAGATCCATTCTGGACATATATTAAAAACTAAGATATGTGATTTAGCTCAGGGAGGGTTAGTGAGAATGCCTAGTTGACACCACAAAGCTAAGTTAAGTGTTATACCCGCGTTGTTCCCATGCCCCGTGCGTAACATTATGAATTTTAAGTGTTGTATAGCTGATTAATGGTTGATTGATTTCACAGATATAGGTAGTTTACAGGGTTAATATGGCCATAACAGACGTTAGAGGACAGCTTGGGGCGCACTCGGATAACCGACACTGGCCCAATGCCGGCCCGGCAATCACAATGTTCGTCAGGCGTTGTGCCAGTGCTGTTTGGATACGTGTGGCAGCAGCTGACCACCTCCTGGACAACACAATAGGGTCGCTGCCCACTGGTCATCTGACCCTGTTTGGCCTGCCCATCTGCCGCTACGCTGGACGCTCCCCCGTCACACTAACACGTTATCTCATCAAACTGGGCTACGTAATGTCTGCTCAGCAAACACACCAATGCTTGCCCAATGTTGGTCCAGCGTCTACGACGCTGGACCAGCATTGAGCAAGCATTGGACACTCTATCGTATTTGCTGCGAATATGAAGACCTCCGAAGATGAGATCAGAGCTTATCTGATGTAACATCAGCCACTGCCATCACCATTATGACCACATGCTATCTCTAAATACACAACCCACATCGCAATTCACTCTGCAACCTGGCCCGATGTTACTCAAAAAGTTGTTCTTTTCAAGGAAAAAGTCATTAATGTTTTCCAACGTGACTTGGTGAGTGTACCTGAAAACTCACGAGCTGAGTGATTGACGTTTGACATCGCGTTATGTTGTACTCTGGACGAAGAAAATCCCGACCCCCAGAAAATGTTCTACTCTTTTCCAATGACTCTAATGATATCTTACATGAACGACAGTGCAAAATAGTGCAAATATTTTTATATTAGACTCTACGTGACTATGTGAGTCCATATAACATAGTCATTCGCAGGAACATTTTCTGTCGTATACCAACTTATGCTGACAATGTCACAATGACAGTGATGACTGGTTCCAGTGTTAGATTCTAATTGGTACACCAATGACGTACCTTACCTTACATAAGGAAAACCTTAAATAATAAGTCTGCATCAACAAACGCTATGTACCAGCTGGTTGAAATGACGATCCTGACTTGATCTTTGTGTTTTAAATATAATAATTATCAATAAAGAAGTCATTGTTTTAAATAATCCTGCGATAGACATGATAAACAACAGTCATTTATAAAAAAAGATTTTTTGTTGCCATCGACTTTAAAGCAGAAGCAAAATATTATGGTACCAAACCCACATGTGCTAATTTTACACTGCAAAACTATTCAACCACTGTTTTATTTGGTAATTTATAAACACGTCATAGCTGTTGACTAACACACATGTGAAACTTTACAGTTACTGACTAAAATACACATAATACTTCACAGCTGCTGACTAAGCTTATACTTTACAGCTACTGGCTAAGACAGATGTAACACATTACAGCTGCTGACTAAAACACACGTAGAACTTTACAGCTAGTGTCTAAATCACACGTGACACTTTACTGCTGCTGACTAAGACTCACGTAGCAGTTCATAGCAGCTGACTATCACATACGTAATACTTTATAGTTTCTGACTAACACATACGCGTAATATTTTACAGGTACTGCATAACACATTCGTAACACTTCACAGTTACTTAATAACACATAGGTAACACTTTAGAGCTGCTTACTAACACATACGTGACACTTGTAAAGTAATACTTTACATTTACTGACTAACACACACGTAATACTTTGCAGTTACTGACTAAAACACATGTAACACTTTAGAGCAGCTGACTAACACATACGTAACACTTTATAGTTGATGAGAAACCCACACGTGACACTTTATAGCTGCTGATTAACACATATGTTATGTAATATGTACAATTACTGACTAAAACACACGTAACATTTTACAGTTACTGACTAACACATACGTAACACTTTACAGCTACTGACTAACACATACGTAACACTTTACAGTTACTGACTAACACACACGTAACACTTTACAGTTACTGACTAATACATACGTAACACTTTACAGCTGCTGACTAACACACACGTAATACTTCACAATTACTGACTAACACACACGTAACACTTTACAGCTGCTGACTAACACATACGTAATACTTTAAAGTTTCTAACTAACACACACGTAACACTTTACAGCTACTGACTAACACACGCGTAACACATTTACATCTGCTGACTGACACACACGTAACATTTTACAATTACTGACTAGCACGCACGTAACACTTCTACATCTGCTGACAAACACACACGTAACACCTCACAGCTGCTGACTAACACACACGTAACATATTACAGCTACTGACTAAGACAGATGTAACACATTACAGCTGTTGACTAAAACACACGTAACCCTTTTACAGCTAGTGACTAAAACACACGTGATACTATACAGCTGCTGACTAAGACACACGTAGCACACTATAGCTGCTGACTAACCCACACATACTACTATATTGCTGCTAACTAACACACGCCTAATATTTTGTAGCTTTTGACTAACTGCAGAGACGTCACACAAGTGATATTACTGGTTTTGATGGCTAGATTCATCACAGTCCATTATACGAATTTGTGAAGGTGATTTGACTTACAATCGGCTAATAATAAGTATAATAAGATCATGTAAGTGATCATAAGCCAGAGGTCCCGTGCCCTACGCTGTCGTAATTGCGATGTCATTTTGTGAATAACTTTGATAATATGTATTTATAGTGTCCACCCACACGAGAAGGGTGTGCTTAATTTTTTTTTTTATAAGAGTGAGCGGATGTGTAAAAAATACCTGCATCTTACATCAGGCCTGCCCAGCAAACACGAGACATCGCCCCAATGCTATTTAATGCTGGATCATCATCTACGACGCTGTCACAACAATAAAACAACATTGGGTAACTGTCTCGTGTTTGCTAGTCGTGTCATATGGGATATTATACATGTTCACGTCTGGATCTATGGCTGTCAGTCAGATCAAGGAGTGTATACATGTATACATGTTCACGTCTGAATCTATGGCTGTCAGTCAGACCAAGGATTGTATACATGTTCACGTCTGGATTTATGGGGGTCAGACCAAGGATTGTATATATGCAAATGTCTGGATTTATGGGGGGTCAGCCAAGGAGTGTATACATGTTCACGTCTGAATCTATGGGTGTCAGTCAGACCAAGGATTGTATACATGTTCATGTCTGGATCTACGAGATTCAGTCAGATCAAAGTTCGTAGCCTATACATGTTCACGTCTAGATCTATGTCTTTCAGTCACAGCAAGGATTGTATACATGTTCACGTCTGGATCAATGGGGGTCAATCAGAGCAAGGATTGTATGCATGTTCACGTCTGGATTTGTGGGGGTCAGTTAGATCAAAGATTATATGTTTACGTCTGGATCTATGGGTGTCAGACCAAGGATTGTATACATGTTCACGTCTGAATATATGGGTGTCAGTTAGACCAAGGATTGTATACATGTTCATATCTGGACCTACGAGAGTTAGTCAGATCAAAGATTGTATACATGTTCACGTCTGGATCTATGGCTGTCAGTCAGACCAAGGATTGTGTACATGTTCACGTCTGAATCTATGGGGGTCAATCAGAGCAAGGATTGTATGCATGCTCACGTCTGGATTCGTGGGGGTCAGTTAGAGCAAGAATTACATGTTTAATTCTGGATCTATGGGTGTCAGACCAAGGACTGTATACATGTTCACTTCTAGATCTATGGGGGTCAGTCAGACCAAGGATTGTATACATGTTCACATCTGGATCTATGGGGGTCAGTCAGATCAAGGATTGTATAAATGTTTACATCTGGATCTATAGGGGTCAGTTAGATCAAGGATTGTATACATGTTCACATCTGGATCTATGGGGGTCAGTCAGACCAAGGATTGTATACATGTTCACGTCTGGATCTATGGTGGTCAGTTAGACCAAGTATTACATACATGTTCACGTCTGGATCTATGGGGGTCAGTCACACCAAGGATTGTATACATGTTCACGTCTGGATCTATGGTAGTCAGTCAGACCAAGGATTGTATACATGTTCACGTCTCGATCTATGGTGGTCAGTCAGATCAAGGATTGTATGCCTGTTCACGTCTGGATCTATGGGGGTCAGTCAGACCAAGAGGTGATATCGCCTGTCACAGGTCACAACGTCAATCCCCCATTCTATTTACATAAAGAAACAATTACAGACGCCTTATTGCAGATTTATTGGCATTGTTTTGATGAGGCGAGGAGGTGGTGGCTGGGTGGGGCGTGTTTAATGTCTGAGGGTGGATAGGTGTAGGCCAGCCAGCACGGCCGAGTGTACGCCTGCCACACGCCTTAATTACCACTCTATTATATGCCCTGTAACGCCACACACACTCACACATTCCTGGTCCACAGATCCATCCAGATGCACGCCATTTTGTTCCATTTTGTAGAAACCGTTTTGTGACTGATAGATAACAACAAGCTCTCAACACGTCATCTGCCAGAAAGCACGATATATTGAGCCAATGTTGTGTTAATGTTAGGGACAGCGTCGTTAACGATGGACCAACATTAACACAATATTGGCTCAATATATCGTGTTTGCCGGGCTACTTCAACTGATTTCACAATGTCACAATGTCGCATTTTCAATGAATATTCTATTTTAATTTGTCCGTATTTTAATGTTAGGAAAAAAATTAAATGAGTGGGTTTTAGGCCACCCTTGTGCACATATATAGGCTACTGGGTCAGAAGAATCTCCTGAGGATGGTGAGATGAATGAGACGACACTGCCTTCGAGACACAGAATTCGAAATTCGAGCCCTGTCGGTCTTGATGCCGAGCACGCTACCTTTCTGTCCCGGAGGCTCACCACAATATTGAATCTTTACGAGTCAGCGAGGAAGAAACATTTCGTTTCTTTGAAAATTGAGAGCAAGAGTGGGGTTCGAATCCGCGATCTCCGACTTTCCAAGCAGGCAGCTTTAACCACTGCACCAGGGCCCCCGCCCTTATATTGTTAGGAAAGCTTACGACTTATATGTGGTGCGTGCTCAATGTATAATCGACTGTCAGACCAAGCGACGGTCCCAGATATCTTCAACCCTTTAACCGCCAAATTATTTAATCTGAATTTTCACCCACTTGGAGTTGTGTCTCGCTGACGCGATCCACAACTTCAAGTGAGTGAAAATTATTCAGATTTGACAAAATAGAGGTCAACTGTTTCGAAATATTGCTGACTGATGTCACATTTGATCTTTAACATGTTTAAAAGGTGGTACTTAATGTGCTAATAAAAATGAAAACCAGAATATATGCGGCACCGGCGGTTAAACGGTTAAGCTCATTGGTCAGTAGTCAGACGAAGACATGGATCAATTAATGTTAAGAACAGCTGACTGAGATAATTAAACATGTATTTGTTCATGGGTATATGCAGGCTCATAGTACAATTTTGTGTCTATAGTGAATTCATTTTTTTATGTTTAAAAAACAGATGTACATGCAGGCTCATAGTACAATTTCGTGTCTTTTTTAGTGAATTCATTTTTTTATGTTTAAAAAACAGATGTACAGTACGTGGTCCTATATTAGTCACAGGCAGCTGTCATATTTAGCCATTTTATTGAATTTGTAAATTGATTTTCGGCGCAAATTGTAATTTGAATTGGTTTGACCCGATCTGGCAAAATGAGTCGTAATTCGCTGATCTGAATATTAGATATATTAACTGCACAACATTACCTTTCAAATAGTATGTCACACAACTCTCAGCTCCACAGTCCACAAATTCAGAGAAATATAAAGTCTGAAAGTCCGTTATTTTGAGAATATCGCCTTTTAAGTTCAAAAAGGCAATTCGTATAATTTTCGAAAATGACACACCATTTGATTAAAAATAACTAAAGAAAAAATATATAATAATTTGCCCGGTACTAAGATATGCGGTTGGCCCAAATATGATATTCCACCTTCTCCCCCTCCCCCCCCCCAAAAAAAAAATCAATAACAACTTACTGACGCAGTGATTGGTTGATCTGGTATGTTACAATGACTTTGTTTTTTGTTATGATTTTAGACCTCGATATTCGAACTTTCAGACAACTGTTTTTAAAGCTTGGATTCTTGTGCACGGATCTGAGAGCTCGTACTTGCTAAATAGAACTGATGGTATATGTCCAGATCACAGATATATAATACATAATCCATTGAGGTGTTTAAATCCTGTTTTCAGTAGATTGTATGCCAGTACTTACACACGCCCACACACCACAGCCCACAGATTGTTAAATTTCTGACAATATCGCTCTCAGCCATCAATCATAAAAACTGACAGCCAAGCTGATTGTTAATTAGTGGTTTATCTCCATTCAACCACACCAAGGCTTAGAATATAATATTAAATTAGGTCTGATTATCTATCATCTTTATACCCCCCCCCCCCTCTGCGACTGATCGTGATCACACAGCGTAGTGTATGGGTGGTTTCATGATCGCCAGTCTTGCCTTATGTTATATAGGGATAGAAATGTTAACTTGTTGATATTTATCTTGAGTGACAATATCACACCACCTATCTCCATGTTGACTGCACTCCAGTGATACTCGGACAACTATTTTTGCCGCCATTTATTCAAGCTAGGAATTCATATACCTTTCAAAACGGGCATGTTTTTTTCTGCTTGATAATTCAATACAATGACGGTATTTTACTTGATGTCCCATGATCGCGGGCTCGGGCCGCAATTACGAACTTATCTGGCGTAAAACACATCCACGACACACACGCACACACACAGTGTGTGCTGTTTACCGTAATCTGATTTACTATTTTGACAACAATGTGGAGATAGCGGATCTGGCGTTGGTATTTAACCTATATGGTTACGGTACACGAGCCATCACGAGATGCAGACCCAATGCTGGTTTAAGGTTGGGCCAGCGTCGCAGACGCTGGCCCAACCTTAAACCAACATTGGATCTCCATCTCGCATTTGCTGGGATTGAGTTATAACATAGTTTATCAGGACAGTTACATCAGCGCCCCCAGCCGGCCAGATAGGTCATCTAATATGTGACACGACCACAATGTTATCAGATGACGTGTATCAGGTTACATGTAGTGTGATGTGGGGTGGGGTACTATAGGGAGGAGCGAGTACTTCATCAAGTTTCAGGTTTCCATAACACATTGAGAGGGACACTGAATTCTGAATGGCTGACTACAATTAATTGAGGGGCTGTTAAATTTAATTGTGTTTCCATCCTGCCTTCCACCACTATCACGTCTTACAATGAAACACATTTTTTTAACATCACAAAATTCAAACTACTAAACGTTCCGATTTAACGAATAATTAGGCGTTGTTACATCGTTATCATTCAGCTTTATGACACATCCTGAACCAATTTAGCTTGTATGTGGAGAAACAAACAGGATACAACTGCATTTATTCATTCATTCATTCGTTTATTCATTCATTCCTTTATTCATTTCACGTCCCCAGCAGCACAGCAATCACGATACACTCAATGATGATAGAATTTTTTCCATCCACGTACAACATTATATGAACATTGGACCAACATGTCGATGGGTTAAAACAACATTGTAACAAGTGACATTTTTGGTTTTCAAAATAACAGTCAGCTCCATCTCACTTATATTATGTAGAACGTTTAAATTTGTTCCAAATGGACTCTTTTTCTGGAACAACAAAGGTGGGTGTGCACTTAGCGCATTGTTATTCTGAAAAACCAAGATACCGTGTGCAAGGTTGTGGAGACAACACAGGGGAAATACCTGAACTTAGCTCATTGTTGTTCTGGGAACAATCCTCTTTGCATACTCTGTGTTCCTTGAGTTACAATCAGCTAAGTCAACTGGGTGTTTTGTTGATCCCAATATCGCTTCTTTAAATCGTTTTGTAAGGTAAAAAACACTTCATAAATTTACCTGATCTACCGTCAATTTCCAATCCTTGTGTGATGTATTAGTATAAGTCCAAGTCTACATGCTGATAAGTGGATTTAGCAGACTGTTTGAAGCAAAAAGATTAAGTCATTTTTCTGTAAAGTCGACACTGTATAGTTTTAGACCATCGATATATGCTATTAAAACACACCACTACATTTTTTTCTTTGTCGGACCACTACATCCTAAGCCGGGAATGGAGAGTTATTGTTGATCATGTACAGACCGATTATCATGGTAAGCCTATGATATTGTAATCAGTCAGGTGTGACCTAGCTATTGATTATGAGGGATCTTCATTGTGATAGGATGATTGTGTTTTAAGTCAGTTAAAACCCTCGGAGTTATCCATTCCTAGCTGCAAAAAAACCCTTGGCCTTCGGCCTCGACGTTTTTCACAGCTAGGAATGTAGAACTCCTCTGGCTTTATCCTATACGTACAATGTTGATGGTTCTCATCAAATACAAGGCCAACGTTGGTTCAATGCTGAAAAATGTGTCTTTGCATATGTTATAATTACATACACGCTACACTCTAATTATACAAAAAAACTATAGGATTTACGCCTTTGTTTTTTCTGGCTCTCCATCAAGTTTATAATTAATGAGTACCTCCGTTTTCCTTTCTGTAAATAATGCGATACATAATACCCCCACAGGTACCCAACCAGTGGCGGATACAAGGGGAGGGGTTTGGGGGTTTAACCCCTCCCCGCCCCCCCCCCCCCTCAGAAAAAAATCATCATCTTATTTGGAGGTTTCCTTCTGATTTGGTGATATACTGAGTGAGAAACAGTACCCAATATGCCTTAGATTGCATGAGAAAGCCTTTGGAAATCAGAAATTTCCCCGGGCCGGGCCCTTCGACCCCCTTTTTTTACAGTTATATATATATTTTTTTCAAATTGTAACCCCCCCCCCCCTCAGTGAAAAGCTAGATCTGCCTCTGCTAGCGGACACTTGACGTTAAAACAATGTTGGCCTAAAGTTACCCCCATTGTCTGCGACGCTGACATTGACCAGCATTGATTCAGCATTTCATTTTTTCTTGATAATGATCATGTGTGCTGCTAAAACAAAGGGTTGTGAGGAGACAAGAGAACTCGTGAGAAAGCGTGACAAGCTGAATGTGATGGGAGGTTAACATAAATCATCACCTCACATTAGACTGCTGCCACTGTACGCCCCTGTACTCAATACAACACTCAATCCTTAACATCACTGGTCTAAACAGCACACCTCCTAACCCTTACAGCGCGGGGATCGCCTTTAGACGTCAGAATCTGACGTCTGTAGACGTCAGATTCTGACGTCTAAAGTCGATCCCCGCGCTGTAGGAGTAAGGATATTTATAATGGCCGTAGACCCATAACATTGGAATTCAAATGAAGCTGAAAGAGCTAGCTAAGATATTTATGATGACTTCAAATTGAAATAACTCTTTGGTCTCTATGGTTTGTAGCCTATAAAAGTATTCCAGCACTTTAAGAGTTAACTTCTCTCATGTTTGTTGAATTTTGTCAAGCTATACCGCTAATAATGTATACCCAACATTAACAAAGGAGATTGTGAGAAAGTAATTTAATTCAATGATCTTGCAATTATTTACTGAGAAAATAGTATATGCATGACTGTTTGTGTGTGCTCATATAAGGCTTTGTACCTGAGAAAACAAGGGGTTGACATTTTGTTGATTAAGGGCGTTATTTGAGCAGCAAATAAACAAAATGCATAAATAGTGTAAAATGGTGTAGAACTATCTACAAGAAAGTGTTAAATTAAAATTGAATGGATTTGAATGTTAGCGTTGTGTTCAACTACCCTCCTTCTGTTCAGAAGCCTTTTGTATAATAAATGATCATTTCCATAGCGTCTAAAGGGATTATTTTACATTAAAGCACGGCGTTGATCTGGTGTCTACCTTCTGGTTTTAGGATTGCCGTATAATTCTAGCATTAGGCAAACTCTGTATCTGTGAGAATTAATTCCTGGGGTGGGCGCTGACTCGGGGCGTGTCTAATGGCCACCCAAACACGTGTCTCTCTGTCTGTACGACAATGCCGTTATCATCAAAATTATCAGCTTCGTTAAATCTCCACAGTTTTCATCCATCTTATAGTTATGGAGAAACGTTTGCTTATTTAGGTTTGCATTGTGGTTAAATCTAAAATAGTTTATAACGATAAGTCTTATTTTAAGCTCGATGAATAAAACCTATTCCTTTCCGAAGTTCCTACTTGCTAATAACAATAAAACGCTGTTTATCTTATCTTCCCAGATGATTTTGTCCTAGAAATCGATTTATTGATGTAGTTTGATGAAATTATATGTTTTCTCATTTTAAATCCCACACATCGGTGTCACTGAGAATATGTCACCGGTCCAGTGATAATATGTCTAGTACGATCTCGATCAATCCGGAGCCAACGATATATCGTAACTTGTACAAGAAAACGGGCCTTTTGAGACAGAGATGTTTGTTCCCAACAATCACGAGATGTTAAACCAATGATGGGTTGATGTTGAACCCATCATTTGCTCAACGTCTCGTGTTTGACTGGTTGAGGAGCCCAGCCCGAGGTTGGTTGACTCACGCGGCAGACGTTATTCCGCCCCAGTGTACGCCTCGCTGACCAGCGGGCAGCCTGTCCAGCCAGCTGAGTAGCCGCCGGTCACACATCGTCTCCGCCCATAGCACCATAAATTACCCGCCAATTACCGGCGGGACTTAACGTGAACGTGAGCGGCGCTAATCCCGGTCGAGATTAACACCACTAGGTGACGCTCTGATCCAACCAGGCCCATGGCTTATCACTTCAGAAGTAGCGTGTCTTTTCTGCATCAGGATGGGGTCGCATTGCTGAAGTAGCTATTTGGTAGGCCTGCAAATGGAGAAAAGCATATAAATTACTGTATATAATAAATATCTAATATAAAAATAAACTGTTTACCAGTCTTTGGTCTAGCTTAACCCATTCAGTGCGGGGACCAACTTTAGACGTCAAAATCTGACGTCTATGGACATCATATTCTGACGTCTAAAGTCGATCCCCGCCCTGAAAGAGCTAAATATGTATAATGGCCGTAGACCCATAACATAGGTATTTAAAAAAGTGGAAAGAGCTAACTAAGACATTTATAATGCTTTTCAGTTGAACCAATGACCTTTGGTCTCCACGGTGTGCATAAAAATATTTCAGCGTTGTAAGGGTTAACCCTTTAACCGCCAAATTGTTTAATCTGAATTTTCACACACTTGAAGTTGTGCCTCGCTGACGCGATCCACAACTGCAAGTGAGTGAAAATTATTAAGATTTGACAAAATGGCGGTCAACTGTTTTCAAATATTGCTGATTGATGTCGCATTTTATCTTTAACATGTTTAAATGTGGTACTTAATGTGCTAATCAAAAATGAAAACCCGAATATATATGCGGCACCGGCGGTTGAAGGGTTAAAATACATATATACCACGCATACTGTTAGGTGTGACGATTATACCACCACAACAATACGAAATGGAATATTTAGTGGCAGATTGATGAATAGTGAATTCTTGCCCTTACTTATTGCCCGTGATGTCCGCATAACAGGAACAATTCCCGTGCCAGCAAGGCGAAACGACACCGACACTAATTGTACCGGGAGTAGGTATACATGTACATTCCTCAATAGTGTTCCAATTAACAGAATAATACACTGTCTAATATCTTGATAATATGTAATATAAAGCTACTTTTCTTCCAGTTATGGTTGCTGGAGTCTATATAATAGATGACTGTGATTTGCAGCATTATGATTATGAACGTATACTATCCTACAAACACAACTTCATCTTAAAAATGCATGTAATATCTAATCGAACACGCATATTAACTATCAACAAAGAACCATGCAATAGTTTAACTGCACCTAAGTGGCGATATAAAAATTTATAAGCTACTATGTATTTATAAAGAACTAATATTTACGTATGGTGAAAAATGAATGTTTCACATCTGGAACTCCACACGAGTGACACGGTCCGATTGCAAAGTCGTTAACACATTATATCACATAGCAAAATCAGCTGATATAACAGGTCATTTCGTAGTTCTTATTAAATGGAAATGTATCTGATCTATTCTTGGCAACAATTACTGTTCCTATGAATATAACTATTAACTCGACAGTTCGCCCCCAACCCCAACCCGCTCCTTGTATTCAAGTTTCAAAGAATTGTAATGTTCTATTCCACTTACAGTTCGTAAAGATTAAACATTGTGGAGAACCTCCGTGACCGAGAGGTAGCGTGTTCGGCCTCAGACTGTCACGGCTCGAATTTAGAATCCCGTACCTGGAGGGCAGTGTCATCTGCTTTATCTCACCATTCTCAATAGGCCCATTTGACATGTATGACTGCTATGTACACAGATGTGGTGGCCTCAAGCCCATTGTTTTACTAAGGTCATATGTCCAGTATCGGGTCATCATTCTGGTATGATTTCCACGCATGTTCAGCACAGGGTCATCGCCGGACACGCATGGTCAAGCACGTTGACACAATGGTGGTTTAATGTTGGTCCACCGTCGAAGACGGTGGGCCAACATTAAGCCACCGTTGGCCATCGGTCTTTGCTTGCTTGGTGAGCAGCATTAAAACCCCTCACTAGAACCCACCATACCCTCGTTAATAATAACACCAGTGACTGATGAATGACGTCATTTGTCATAATTCCCCCTTCACACGTGACAATGCAGGCAGCCTATTACGTTGCTCGTTCAGGCGACTTAAATATCGTTATTACTAACACCAGATATATTTGCATACAGCTGTTCCCTTTTTAACCTTCACCTTATAACATGCCCATAATGTGTTAACTATGACTGTTAGAATGTCATTTGTCGTTAGAAGGCTCCGATTTGTGAATTAGCCTGTCAGTTGTTGGGATAACATTATTTTTCAAATTCCCGTATGTTTTAGCCCAGATGAATGACGACGCTTTATTTGCCGAGAAACAAAATATTGTGTCTGCAAGTTGTAAAAGAAGTATTTTGTTTATTTGTAATCGGTGTACTTACTTGTAGTGATATTTTTATCCCAGTCACATTTTGAGAAGCCGGGAACTTTTTGTTTACTAGTATCCTGTTTTAATATGGAATATTCTGGGATTAAACTGTTATTATATTTAACACCACTTGAGGTATTTGATTATTTTCTAATACAGGATATTCAGATTTGATCATAGAATAAAATGAATAGAATAAAATGATTTAACCCTTTGGGCGCGAGGACCGTCTTTAGATTCAGATTTTGGCGTCTGTAGACATCAGATTATGATGTCTAAAGTTGAACCCCGCACTGAAAGAATTGAACTATTTATAATGGCCGTATACCCATAGCATACGTATTCAAATGGAGAAGAAAGAGCTAACGGAGATACTTATGACGATTTCAAATTGAAAAAAAAACTTTGGTCTTCATTGTGTATATAAAAAACATTTCGGCGTCGTGAGGGTTAATACACATGTGAATGCAGCTGATTATTCTAGGACATGCAATATCCTATCTGCACGGCGTAGCGCATTCTTATGATTCAGCTATATTATTGACATGGCGACGATGGACTGAATCTCCGTTTTAATTCCTTGCAATATGTCGCCATTAGTAATACTTTCATCCTTCAGACTATCTCAATTTACAAAATTCATGCTTTTAGGAGTAAGAATATATCCAAATTCCACTTAAAATGTAAATTAGCTTAACATATTTCATAAAATATACAAAATAATATAATCGATGTTCTAACTTGAAAATTTATGTCACTTTCTCTTGCTAAGCATAGCCACTTCATGGATAATGTACGACACTCCTTTAAATTCTAAATCAACATACGCATCAATAAGCTGTTTTTGGAGGCAAGAATTGTATTGAATTATGCATCATCATTTTATAGAATGATAATTTGTGACTAGAATATATCAAAATTTATGTGTTCATTCACGATAGCCACCATTTTCTAGTGTTCAGATATTTTTTTTATTATGACCCCAAAACATTATCGTTACAAGAAGAGGGGGTGAAAATAGACCTTTAACCCTACGCCAAATTAAAAAATGGGCATTTTCGTCCACATAAAATTGTGTCTCGGTGACGCGATTCCCAACTTAAAGTGAATGAATTCAGATTTGGCAAAATGATGGCCAGCGATTCAGAAATCTTGCTGATTGATGACATGTTTTAACTTTACCATATTTAAAAGCTGATATGTCCTGATAAAAAAAATGTAAGAAACTAATATAATCGGGACCGGCGGTTAAAGGTTTAAACAAATCAGGATGATTTGTACCACATGGTTTGGGAGGATAGGACTGCAATATATTGATTCGGGGCTTTAAACGAAGATAACATGTGTAATTGTGTTTGTTTGAAATTAAAAGATTTACAAATATAGTTTGAGAAAACTATTGATGAATCATACGTATATATCCACATTAATGTATTACATCACTATGAGAACCTCTATATATGTATGTATAGTGTGTGTAATTATTGACAGATCTAATATATATTCTATGGTAATTTTAGCACTAGTGTTGAAGTGATAGTTATCTACCATTCAGGTTTGAGCATAGTAACAAGTTATACAGTTTTTTCGAAACTTGTGCATTTGACCTTTAAATTACAGCAGCGGATATGAATAACTCTATTGACAGAATAACAGATATGTGTATAATCTGAGACGGCACCAACCAAAACCTAGTAAACAGCCACGTGAAGCTGGTCTATGAGTATGTTAAAGGTGATCTATCATATATAAGGAAACACTTGTGCCCCATCTTGTGGCAACTTTGATTTATTTGTCACAAATTTATTCATACTATATAAAGGGTGATAGATCACCTTTAACATCGGACAACCATGGACCAACACTGGATAATGTATCATGTGAGACCCAGAAAACACAAGACGTTGAGCCAATGCTGGATTATTGTTGACCCGCCGTCTACGACGTCGCGCCAACATTAAACCAGCACTGGCTCAACGTCTTCTGTTAGCTGGGGATGCATGGGAAACAGAACCCACCACCCCGTCTGGTATTAGTGGCATGTCATTACTTACATAAGTAATGTGTACTACTTGATAATCATGTTGTCATTGTAGTAGTATTCAGTATCAGGTACTACTTACGTGCTCGGAATATCAATTATACAATTACGTGGACTAGTAATTGTTGGATATTTTTATGTCTCTTCTATATTTTATCACCTGTTCACTTGCAACATTCTGAGTGTTAGATGTATAACTTCAATTGATATTTACTTCTTCGTCAAGTCATGAATGTGTGTCCCCATTCCTAAATTTATGATTTGTTACTACTTAAATTCACAAATAGTTTGCAATGAATTAAAAGCTATCGTTGATGCCCTCTGAAAAAATGTATGTAGCCTATTATAAAGTTTAAAAAATAAACCTATTAGAGGTGATGAGTGTATGGGGACGGGAGGGTTAATTATTGTCTCATACAGTGCACCTTACAGGTCCTACTGATACCACTTAACTAACTCTATTATGTAACTCCCCTCTTATGACGGTTAACATCTGTCTTCTGCCACGCCTCTTACAACTAATTCCGAACATTTTAAAAAGGCGCTGCGAGAGAAGTGGTTGATGTGAAAGCGGCGGGTCGGGAGCCAGGGCGGAGACTGGTTGTCGATTATTGGTAAGGGGATCCTGTAATTCATTGGCGGGCCCGCGTAATTACCGCTGTGTAAAATGGCATGACATGAAGTCGTCACAGCGGCCCAGAGAGGTCGTTTGTCAATTCTCTAAAGGTTTACGTCATTTTATCCCGAGTAATAAGTCGGGTTTGGCGGAGCGTCAGTACACTATTACACCTGATAATTACCCCCCGTTTCAGGGCAGAGGACCCCCGGTCTCACCACGGTCTACCCCGGTGCCGCCCCGGGCCGCGCGGCGCCCGCCGGGGTCCACCCCGCCACCTGACCCCGCGCCGCCCGAGCATCCGTCACTCCGCGCGACCTGTCCCCGCCACCCCGTCGAACGCAAGACGACGATCCGATGTTGATTTAACGCTGGTCGACCGTCTCCGACGGTGGTCCAACGGTAAATCAACATCGAATCGTCGTCTTGTCGGTGCTGTGTCCTCTCGCAGAGTAGCCACGTCACCAAGTAACGCATTGGTTGCAGTGCGCTCCTATTACATGACGGCACGGCCACGACGCATCAGTTCGTGACGGCACTACTTGGCCGGTGGACTCAGGCATCCTTCACTCGCCCACGACCTGTCTCCGTCCCAAATTGAATCCCAGCCGAGCCGACCCGTGTAGTTTTCTCATTACTCTTGTAGATGGGGGTCAGGGGGTCTACAGGGGGGCCCTGGTGACACGACACTCCGCCCCCCCCCCCATTCACGTCCTCGCTACGTATGTCTTAACCACTTGACACCTACGTTGTCACTACTCTCAAATTCATAGTGTAAAAATGAATGTTTTAACGCCGTGACCGTTGCTGCTCGCTATTAATTAGTCTGCAATACATTGGCCTCCACCAAATATATCACTGAGTACCTAGACATAAGACTGTCACATAAAGATGTGGAAAGTGTAAAACATCTATATATCACCGTTATATAAAGATATTATGTATTTTGTCATGCATGTCATGTGTGTATGTTTATGTGTCAATAAACTATTCTAACTAACTATTCTAACTATAAAGATCTTAACAGTCTGTATTAATAACAGATCATATGGACGTATGTGAAACATTGTATGTAAACATAATTATTATGAATTTTCGCAACAGCCTATACTGTTAACAAGTCATCTCAATGTTTGTAAAACATCATATCTGTCCATTCTATAATGATAACCTGTGAGAGGGTTATATAACCCCTTAAAATCAATGGTAACCACACTTAATTCTTCAGACACCCAGCGATTTATTTTCATTCACCTTGAGATGTAAATTTGCTGTCGTCTTATTATGCAGGGGCAGATCCAGGGAAAAATCTGACAGGGTTCAAAGAATATATTGTAAAACAGCTTAGTAGTAATCGAGATCCAGGCTTCATTTGTTTCGGTTTTGTTATATAATCATATCCTATAATATTTTATTCATGGCGCGGTGTTAAAATTATTATGTTGCAGTATTTTATATATTACTTGAAAACATTAAATAATGATAAATTTAAAAATGCTGACAGGGTTCCGGAAACCTGTCAACCCGGTCTAAATCCGCCCTTGTTATGATGTGTTATATTATTCGTAGGTCCCTATATATCATTCATTTTCATCAAAATATGCTACAAGGGGCTTCAAGGGTTAAACCAGGCAGATCTGAGCCTTCAGGAGCAAACTAAAAAATCTCGTAAAATCTGATGCTGATTTAAATATGTTAAACCACGTTAAGCTTATATTTTTTTTTTAAAGTTTGCACATTTTTATTGACTTGAGATCACAATCAGATGAGTTACAAGATTAATATCTCTCAAGATCCTACACAAAATGCCTATAATTATGTTTGTCATTAGGCATCTCTCATTTTAATTATAACTTGTGTATTGAGTGTGAGATTCCGTAACGATATAGTGTCACCTGTCCTATCACCGGAAGAAAGAAAACAGGTAAAGAAAGGACATTTTCACCCTTGCAGCGCTGAAATATTTGTGTATAAACCTTGGAGATCAACGGGTTTTTTTCAATTTGAACTCATAGATGTCTTAGTCAGCTTTTCCCGCTTCATTTCAATACCTATATGTTATAGGTCTACGGCCATTATATATTTTTTTATTTCTTTCAGTGCGGGAACCGTCTTTAGACGTCAGAATCTGACGTCTTAGGAGGGTCCCCGCGCTGAAGGGGTCAATGAACAGACCATGCGTAAAAATATCCAGTGAATCTGCAGACCATGTAAGCATCAGACTGTCAACGGTTTCATTTTAAAGGGGACACACGATTGCATTGAATTTAGTGATTACATTTAGGATTCAAACATATTGCCTGGGTGTATTGCTGTCAATCATTCTTTAAACAAGGCTGAATTTGACACTGTAATTATACGTGAGTGTGTCAAGCTGGAAACATATCACGGTGAAAATCAGTACTCCCGGGTTATCTGATGAAAATAAACTAAATAAGTCGACATAACTCAATCTTAGCAAAAACAATGCCTTGAACCAATGCTGGTTTAATGTTGGTATACCGTAGAAGACGGTGGACCAACATTAAACCAGCATTGGCTCAAGGTATTGTGTTAGCTGGGATGCTACAGTTGATGGGCCATCATTTACCTAATGCCGGCGAATGCCTCATGATCTATGTGTACTTGTTAATAAAACTAACATGTCACGCTTTAAATCACAACACATCTCCTCATTATATGAACGAGATTTATCTCACTTTTTTCTATACAAAAAAAAACCAGGTAATTGTGTTTAATTTTACACAGAAGGATGATACCCTGGTTTTGAAATATAAACGCAAATTCTTAGCCTGTAGATACTACGTTAGAATCTGCCGACTGGGTCGTATGTTGGCTGTGGCTGTGCATATACATTGCTCAAAACTGTTTGAAGGCCCGGAGTGTGCAGTTTTTTGTAACGATATGAGCAGAAAGTACAGTCACATTCACACGTGTACGAGTGAGACAGCACACCTACCATAACATATTGCATATACTTATCCAATAATCAGTATCTGTATTACCAGCAAAGATGGAAATCATGGCCCAGCCTGACAGACTGACACTACAGATAAACCTAACAACCGTGTGTAGGACAGCATATCTCAATGTATGCTGAATACCAGTATCAACCATCAACCAACGCTGGCTCAATGTTGGGTCAGCGTCGCAGACGGAAATCCAACATTTAGCCAACGTTGGTTAAATGTGTTTTGTTTGCTGGGATACTGTCAGACAGACATGACAAATTGTATGTAGAGAGTAGTTGGGAGTCAGCAAACGTGAGACATCCAGCCATTGTTGGATCAATGTTGGGCCACCGTCTACGACGCTGGCCCAACATTGATCCAACAATTGCTGGATGTCTCACGTTTGCTGGGGATAGGTGGATCACATTGCTCTGTTATCTGCCTCGTTGTCATTTCACCACAGCAGACTTCATCTGCACCTTGTCCACATGTCCTGCTTCACATCACCACCTGCACCCCATTTACACGTCAGAAACAAAACACGCAATTTATGTTGAGCAGAATTTTATCAAGGAAATCTCGAAAATGTTTTGCGTGATGTAAAATGCTAATTACATAGTATTACGAAGGGCTTTAACTTGACGATCGTGCAATAAATAGGGTTATAAATTACATAATTTTGACCTCGATTTTCTCTTTTCATCTAGTATTGCATAATATGCTACTCTTCATGTGTAAAATAACTTAAGGGTAAGTTTACGTTTTCGGTGATTAACCCTTGCAGCGCGGGGATCGACTTTAGACGTTAGAATCTGACATCTGTACATCCCCGCGCTGTGACAGTAAAAATATTTATAATGGCCGTAGACCCATAACATAGGTATTCAAATGAATCGGAAAGAGCTAACTAAGATATTTTTATGATTTTTCAAATTAAGAAAAAAAAACCTTGGTCTCCATGGTTCATGTATTATATTTCAGCACTTTAAGGGTAAAGCCCCTCTCCTTTGAAAATACTCCGTAAATCAATAATAGCACTTCAAATCATACATTGTCAATTTAATTAATTTTCATGCTTTCATGTTATAAGAAATCAGTGATATATCGTAACTTGTACAAGAATACTGGCCCTGAAAATCTAGATCCATTATTGTACCCGACTACACCCGCTTCGTCATTTAGTTGGAAGGTAACGTAAATAAATGGCTCTCTGTGATTGTTTATAACAAAGAACACTACAAAGACTACCTAGTGACCAAAAACAATATCATTTGATTAGAATATATTTGTATATGGACTCTACTTCTTTCATTATAACTTAATTTAAGATGTATTCATTAATATATCTATATTACTGTATTGCATAAAATTAAATGTTATTATTATTATTATTATTTAATTTGAGTGTTAGCATTATTTTAATTGAATAAGAAAAATGTAATTCATTCATTGAATAATAATGATTATTCAACGATAACTGCAGTTAAATAATTACACCAATGACAAATGAGATATGTTGTGAACTTTTGTGTCCAAAACAAACAAAAGGAATACCTTTCCACAAGACAATACTCAAAGTGCCGTTGATAACATAATTATCCGGTGTAAAACATCTTCCACAAGACAATACTCAAAGTGTCGTTGATAACATAATTATCCGGTGTAAAACAGCGTTAGTTATTTCTCATTCACGTCCCTCAGTTGATTGGCTACTATATATCATACGTATAAACGAGGTGGAGCCTTTGAAATTGACAGTTAAGTACCCCTCGCAGGCACGACAACAGCTGATCGCCAGAAACCACCGCTTCTTCTCGTGGTATTTGTACTATGGCAATTCCTCCAGGAATGTGAGCGCACTTCTTCAGAGAGCTGGTATAGCCATTGCGGGCCGTCCGCGACCCCTCTTAGCCTGCAGTGAGAGCAAATTATCTTAATTAGAAAACTGCACTTGTTGGGTAACTACCTCCACGCTAACATCAACAGTTGTTTCAACCGTTTCAGCGCGGGGACCGTCTTTAGACGTCAGAATCTGACGTCTACAGACGTCGGATTCTGACGTCTAAAGACGGTCCCCGCACTGAAAGAATAAAAAAATTCTAATGGCCGTGAACCCGTAACATAGATATTTAAATGAAACAGAAAGAGCTAACTGATAAATTTCTGATGATTACAAATTGAAAAACCCTTTGGACTCCATGGTTTATACAAAAATATTTCATCGTTGTAGGGATAAGGTTAGTTGTTGGAGAGACCAGTGCTACTTTCATGTGGAATCTGTCTCTTCAGTCCCATACAAATATTCACCTTCAGCCCCTTCAGCCGCCGGTCCCAATAATATTAGATTTTTTTCTTTTTTTATTAGCACATTAAATACCAGCTTTTGAACATGTTAAAGATAAAACATCACATGAATCAACAAGATTTCATAATCGTAGACCTTCATTTTGTCAAATCAGAATACAATTTTCCCACAGCTTCAAGGGTGTGAAAACTCCAATTAAATAATTTACCGGTTAAAGTGATAATCACGTCTGTGGTCGTTTTTAGTCTTTCTGTTTTTCCTCTAAAAAAAATTGTAAGAGAAATGCGCATTGAATTTGTAAAAAATGGCATATATTTTGATTCAAATTTTACAAATATAATAATTTATAGCCACTTTGAATTGTGGGTCGCGGTAGTATAACGCTTTAAGGGTTAAAGGTCAGCAACTCCCAGTCCAAAAGTATCACTCGACAAGAAGATACATTTAGCGAGAACCTTCAAAGGGGAGGCAGCATGTGAAGTCATAACACCGACACAGGCACTTTAAGTGGGTGAAAATTTCAGAAAGTTAACTTGGCGGGTGAAGGTTTAATGTGTTTGCCATACAATGAATGTATATTGTTGTGCAATAAACTTGACTTGACTTGACTTGACTTGACTTGAATAACATCATAGGTGTATCTATTATTAGTATGATTTATAAAAATGATATAATTTATTTTTTTGTGATTCATTTGTGTAGTTTGGAAATACAATGCGAATTTTAGATTTTGATATTCCAGATTAAAAATGCTAAACAATGTTTTCAAGCAATGCAGAGAATACATAGTAATGATGCCGAGCAGTAAATAAACCCATCATGAGCGTTATCACTGTGGAACATTGAATTCATCTAGTTGAAAATATTTAGAATCCACAATATTTAGAATTCATAATGTGACAACAATCATTACAAGGATGCTTGGTTCTCTGTGAAGATGGACCTTGATCAGCTGATTAACCGATTAACCCTTCAAACGCCGGTCCCGATTATATTCAGATTTAATTTTATATCAGCATAAATACCAGCTTTCAGAGATGTTAAAGATCAAACATGACATCAATCAGTAAAATTTCAAAATCGTTCACCTCCATTTTTATCAAATCTGATTTTTTTAACTCTCTTGAAGTTGTGGATCGCGTTAGCGAGACACAAGTGAGTGAATAGTGCTTTACGTCGCTTTCTGGGACTCGAACCTGTTACCTCCAGGTGACAAGCCCCAGTCGATACGAATGAGCCATTAAGGCCGGCCTCTGCGAGACACAACTTTAAGTGGGTGAAAATTCCAATTAAGTGATTTGGCAGTTGAAGGGTTAAATTTTACAATAAATAAAAAATGCCTATTTTTATTATAAATGTTTCTATTAAAATGAAATTATACCGTTTATTTCTGACATCAATTATTTTTGTACCCCTTGCCTTATTATTCAATCTCCAGGAATTCAAATATGACGTCATATCCCATTTTTTCTGTCCTAAAGTATTAACTGACATAAAAATGCCCCAGGACTGACATTTTTATGTTGGTTTGTAATTGAAGTCACATATTCACTCTAATGTACATGCATTTGTTTGCATCATCAGTTTATAAATCCCAACAATAATGGCATATTTGAGGATGGTAGGTGTGCAACCGGAGCCACCACTATTCTTTATATGAAAGTCATTATGAACGATGACTTACTGACTGTTTGAGGCATAAATTCCTCAGAATCAAAGTGTGACTCAGACGTATCCGTGTCGGAAGAGATTGGCAAAACAAAAGTGGTGATAGATATGATCATTGAGAACGCCTCTCACGCCACACAGTCAACAGTGTGTAAGGCTGGTATAATGCTGGGCTAACATCGTAGCATGTGGGCCAGTACTTACTACACCGTAAGCCAACACCTTGTTGTAGACAGCATATTACTCTTATCTACCGTGCAAATTAACATGCTAACAATCGCCACCATTGTTCGCTGTCTTCCCGTAAATTGATTTCAAATTAAATGCCCCTGCAGATATACTTATATAATTAGATGTGGATTTTTTGTACATGGCGGCGAGCGGAGCTAGTGGGGGTGATTATTATGTCGGGGATATTCTTGCACTTTCCAGGCTGCCTTCACAAGTAGTATGTTAGCACAGTGTTGGGCTGATTTCACTAAATTTCGCCGTGCCAGGAGTCACCTGGTGAGTGTACTCAGTACTAGTTTAGCTCATCTAGGTCATGGACTATCATAGGATGAGTGTAGGCCCTATATATTCTACTGGTGACACTCTACTAGAAACAACTATTTTTGAGGAAAATGATTACACTATCATTTTACAATAGGTCTCACAATAGGTCTCATTAACATATTTTGCATATGTTGTAAAGCTGAACCCCTTTTATACAAGAGCCTTTAGTTTAACCTTTGAGAACCATCATAAAAAAGTTAAGAAAAATGAATTCAAAAGAGAATGGTACAATCAATTAAAACAAGGGCGCTCTGGCTAGTGGGCTATCTGGTTGGCTTTCCCGCTGGCTGCCTGGGTGCTTTGTGGCTGCCTGACTGATTATTCATAAAAATAATGTGACAGTGAAATTATCAATGTGAATCGCGACTCTCCGTGTTATCTTTTCATAAAATAGGTATCTAATAATAACCTATACAGTTATTTGGAAGCGATCAGTAATTTGGTGGATCATGATATAGAAAGGGTTCAGGTATTCATGTAATTGAACCCTCTGGGCCAAAGATATATCTTTGAAAAATAGAATAGGGTCTATATATCATAAGACTCAGATTACCCTTACAACGCGGGGATGGACGTCAGAATATGACGTCTGTAGACGTCAGATTCTGACGTCTAAAGTCCATCCCCGCACTGTAAGTGTAAACATATTGATAATCACCGTAGACCCATAACATAGGTATTCATGTAAAGCGAAAAGAGCTAACTTAGACGTTTATGATGATTTCAAATTGAAAAAACCCTTTGGTCTCTATGGTTTATACAACAGTATTTCAGCGCTTTAAGGGTTAGCGGCGGCTCCACGTGTGTAGTGGTCATCGTGTCTGATTTCTTATCACGTTGAGCTGCCGGTCAACTGATGCTTGATGGCCGCTTCTGACCAATAGTGCGTGTCCATCACCTCTACTGGCAAAACCAATTAAAAAATCTGATGACGATAATTATTAGAAACAAATTATAGATAAAGCACGTGCTTTATTCACGTGCTTTATCATGATGTGTTTACAACTACAAGTGATATAGTTACTTTTTTTCTTCTTTTTTTCATTTTTCGTATTTCTCTTCATTCTAGATGTCGTTCGTATTCTCCTATTTCGTCGTTTATAAACGGGATAGGTAAGATTTGGTAGCGAGTAACACCTCGGGCGGGCTTGTTTTTTCCGTTCACCTCTCTCGTTCAGCATTATTTGTAATTTCCTAGCTAATTACAAACATTATCCCGCCACAGGTCACCCACTGGCCGTGTCTGATATACAAGCTAACCAGCGTGAAACACAAACGTTATCTAAATAAAGATGGGAACCCAACTGATCAGTGAAAAAAATCTTCTAAGCACATCCTGTGATATGTGAGATTGTAGAAATGATGACATTATTATATCAGTGTAAGCCTATATCCTAATTTATATGGGAGTGATATGTGGGAGTGAGGACATTATTATCTCAGTGTAGGCCCATATCCTGTTATATGTTTGTGATATTGTGGGAGTGGCGACATTATTATATCAGTGTAGCCTATATCCTGTGATATGTGTGCGATATTGTGGGAGTGCAGGGGACATTATTATATCGATGTAGGCTTATATCCTGTGATATGTAGGATTCTAGGAGTGAGGGCATTATTATATCAGTGTAGGCCTATATCCTGTGATATGTAGGATTGTAGAAGTGAGGGCATTATTATATCGATGTAGGCCTATATCCTGTGATATGTAGGATTTTAGAAGTGAGGGCATTATTATATCGGTGTAGGCCTATATCCTGTGATATGTAGGATTGTAGAAGTGAGGGCATTATTATATCGATGTAGGCCTATATCCTGTGATATGTAGGATTTTAGAAATAAGGGCATTATTATATCGGTGTAGGCCTATACCCTGTGATATGTGTGTGATATTGTGGGAGTGGGGACATTATTATATCAGTGTAGCCTATATCCTGTGATATGTGTGCGATATTGTGGAAGTGCGTGGGACATTATTATATCGATGCAGGCTTATATCCTGTGATATGTAGGATTCTAGGAGTGAGAGCATTATTATATCAGTGTATGCCTATATCCTGTGATATGTGAGAGATGATGGATAGATCCTTCATTTTATGCCGGATTTCTCAGGACCTGCACTAGGCTTACACATGAGGATTCCGCCCGTTGGTACCAAGTGATCAGGTTATTCTTGTTTTTCAAAAAACTCCTTGTCATGTTTTTTTTCAATGTCATAATTGTATAGGCTAGTTCTACCAAACATCCTCTAACAAGATATAAAGAAAATTTACCAGATTTTATTTTCTTCATAGTAGAGAAGAGTGGAGTATTTTTATTATCTAAATCTGTGATTGTCACGGGATCCTGAAAAGTTATACACGCTCCATATAATTATGCTCCATACGCTGCACACTATAGATATTCTGGAGCCCCTTTCATTTTGGAAATCACTATTACCAATATAAACCCTGTGAAAATGGTGCATGATGGACAAACAATCTGTAATTCAATGTCAGACGCTGACGTCAACCTTAGACAGATTCCCGTGTATAGCAGCTTAATATATTTTAATGTACATGTAATTCCCATCTTATATAGAAAGACAAATTATACTATGTCTACTTATAGTTTCAGCTTGATTTCTGTGAATAGGCTGATCAAATTGTACCTATCAATGCACGTCAGTTTTAGCCAGTAAAACTTTTTTTTTGATTTAACATTGATGATCATAAAGCTGTCTGATTGGAAAGTCGGAGATCAAGGGTTCGAGCCCCAACCTGGCTTTCAAGTTTCTTCCCCCGCCTACCCGTAAAGATTCGATATTGTGGTGAGCCTCTGTGACCGAAAGGTAGCGTGCTCGGCATCAGACCGCCAGGGCTCAAATTTCAAATCCTGTGTTTGGAGTGCAGTGTCATCTCATTCACCTCACCATCCTCAGGAGGTTCTCTTGGCCCAGTTTAGCCTATTTGTGCACAAAGGTGGCGTAAAACCCTATTCATTTCTTTTTTGCATTTGTCCTTGTAGCCAGTAAACACAAAACATTTGTATACCATTTATACAACGTCGGCCCACCGTCTTGTATAGCATTGTATAAATGTTATGCAAATATTTTGTGTTTCCTGGGTAGTTACGTTTTCTATGCTGACCCATGTGTAGAAGTCTGACTACATATCACGAGATAGCAACTAAATGACTGCTGTAGATTGGCTGAATGTATCACGTGATCGGTAAACACGATTATGATTGGTCACAGCTACAGTTCTATGCATAAAAATGATTCAGCTTTGTTTTGAAAATTATAATCAGATACCGCTATAATTGCTCACCAAGAGGCATTTAGGCAGACGGAAATATTTTTTGAATCATATCATAGCGTAATTATAACCGCAGGCGTCAGGATGAGATAAGCATAAATTATCTTTCTGCAGTGTAATATATTTGTCTCCTTATATTTGAAATAGTGGCATAATGAAGCCCAACAACTAATGTTTTCATATTTTTGGATCAACCTGATACACTTCGTTTGAATGTTTTCAAACTAAAAATGGCTAAAAGAGGTATTTATTTCTTGACATTAAAGGGACTAGCCCAGACTAAAATCATCAAAAAATCGGTGATTTTATTTCGAGTTCTTAATATGACCATATGATGTAAGCATGTACATAGACTAGAACTGCAAATTTTTATAATTTTTGTGCTGCGCATTCACTAGTTAGGCTAGATATAGAGACGAAATTCCTGATTTGTAATTATTGACAACCATGTCAAAAATAAGAAATGCGGGAATTTCGTCTCTATATCTAGTCTAAGTGGTAAGTGCGCAGCACAAAATTTTTAAAAATTTGCAGTTCTAGTCTATGTACATGTTTACATCATATGGTCATATAGGGAACCTGAAATAAAATCACCGATTTTTTGATGATTTTAGCCTGGGCCAGTCCCTTTAAAGTGTATTATGTAATAATGATATTATATAACATATTTTATGGAGCGTGTACCCAGTAAGCACAAAACATTTGTATAACAGTTGTACAACATCGAGCCAACGTTTTCGAAGTTGGCCCGTCATTGTACAAATGTTTTACAGATAGGCCTATTTCGTGTTTACTGGGTATATTACCTTTCAGCATCCCGTCGACTCGTGACAATCTCAGATAGAGATTTTAAGAACACTCCACTCTTCTTTTCTCTGAAAATTTATATAACACATCTGTAGTGTGTATATGGTGTGTCTAAGTCATTATTATATCAGGCGTGATTGACGGTGTACGTCAATTAACAGTTGACACTATAGGCTGTTTTACATGTACCCCAGAAACTCATTACACATTTATGTGTTGATACAACAATCCCCCGTTTATTTAATATGTTGAGTAATGATATTGCCTGTGGCTAATATTGATGTGGTATTCATGTAATCAAGATGATTGTTTGTTACATAAAATAGACCTTTAACCTTTTCACTACCATACATGACGGAAATTTCCGTCGTCATTCGTCAATGAACGGAACCATAAAATGACACAAATTTTCGTCAAATATATACTACATTTATGTATTTTTCGTCATTTGAAGCTGGAAATTGCGTTAGCGATTCCAGCTTCAAATGACGAAAAATAGAACTCCTACCCTAGTATATCTGGATCCTGGCATGCACCCCGGCCTGGAAGTCAAAGGGTTAAGTAACCTTGTCCTTTTTCAAGACCGCGGACAGCCTCAGTGTGACATTCACCATCATTACTGCAGCTGTAGACAACATCTCTGGTTGTCTATAAACACCACTGTAACATCTATCATAATAACTGTAAAGGGACTGGCCCAGGCTAAAATCATAAAAAAAATCGGTGATTTTATTTTGGCTTCTTAATATGACCATATGATGTAAACATGTCCATAGACTAGAACTGCAAACGTTTTTTCATTTTGCTGCTGCGCATTCACCTGTTAGACTAGATATAGAGACGAAATTCCCGCATTTCTAATTTTTGACATGGTTGTCAATAATTAGATATCAGGAATTTTGGCAATTTTAGCCTGGGCCAGTCCCTTTAACTGTAGATCACCGCTATATGGCTCTCTATGAGCATTAAATTAACATCTACTCTAATTACTGTAAATGTAGACGACTACTCTGTTTGTCTATAAGCATCACTGTATAACATTTTACTGTATAATATTTTATGTGCCATAATTGCTGCAAGTATGAACTACTACTCTGACTGTCTATAAGATTGAGTGTAGGCCTATAATATTTACCATAATTAGAGTAGATGTTACACTAAGTGCTCCGATTGTCTGTACAATTTCGTGTATAACATTTACCTTGATCACGGCAACTGTAGACTACTACTCTGGCTGTCCATAAACATTAGTGTATTATATTTACTGGAATTACTGCGACTGTAGACCACTGCTCTGGCTGTCTATAAGCATTAGTGTATTATATTTACTGGAATTACTGCGACTGTAGACTACTGCTCTGGCTGTCTATAAGCATTAGTGTATTATATTTACTGGAATTACTGCAACTGTAGACTACTGCTCTGGCTGTCTATAAGCATTAGTGTTTATATTTACTGGAATTACTGCAGCTGTAGACTACTGCTCTGGCTATCTCTAGGCACTATAGTCTACAATATTTACTAGAATTACTACAGTTATCGCTACTCTACTAGTAATATTTACTGGAATTACTGCAGCTGTAGACTACTGCTCTGCCTGATATAAGCATTAGTCTATATTATTTACTGGAATTACTGCAGCTGTAGACTACTGCTCTTGGTCTCTCTAGGCACTATAGTCTACAATATTTACTGGAATTACTACAGTTATTGCTACTCTACTAGTAATATTTACTGGAAATACTGCAGCTGTAAACTACTGCTCTGGCTGATATAAGCATTAGTATATAATATTTACTGGAATTACTGCAGCTGTAGACTACTGCTCTGGCTATCTCTAGGCATTATAGTCTGCAATATTTACTAGAATTACTACAGTTATTCTACTCTACTAGTAATATTTACTGGATTTACTGCAGCTGTAAACTACTGCTCTGGCTGATATAAGCATTAGTCTATAATATTTACTGGAATTACTGCAGCTGTAGACTACTGCTCTGGCTGTCTATATATAAAGTATTATTCTAAAAAAATTGCTGGAATTACTGCAGCTGTAGACCACTGCTCTGGCTGTCTAAAGCATTAGACTAGATCATTTACTGGAATTACTGCAGCTGTAAACTACTGCTCTGGCTGTCTACAAGCATTAGTCTATAATATTTACTGGAATTACTGCAGCTGTAGACTACTGTATTGGCTGTCTATAACCATTAGTCTATAATATTCACTGGAGTTACTGCAACTATTGACTACTGCTCTGGCTGTCTATAAGCATTAGTCTATAATATTCACTGGAGTTACTGCAACTGTAGACTAACGTAAAGTACCCCACAATGCAACGTCCGGTGGTGTAGTGGCTCTGCATGGGGTAACGTACCAGACAATGTAGCATATGATGGTGTAGCAGTTCTGGGGTAACGTACCAGACAATGCTTCACTTGACTTAGGTGAAAATGAGTACCTGGTAGGACAGAGGCAATGTGTACGATAAGTTCAATGAGCCGAAACGGCTGCAGGACTGTATGCTCCCCGGGGAGTTGAAATGGCACTCAAATTAACAGGTCCAGTGACCAGGGGGTAAAATGTCAAGTTCGATGATAGGTCTTCAGACTTGATATCAGACTATAAAAAACCTGCATCTTTACCTTTACCTTTACAATGCAACGTCTGGTGATGTGGCGACTCTGGGGTAACGTACCAGAGGATGTAACGACTATAAGGTGTAGCGGCTCTGGGGTAACGTACCAGAAAATGTAACGTCTGGTGGTGTGGCGTCTCTGGGGTAACATACTAGAGGATGTAACGTATGGTGGTGTAACGGCTCTGGGGTAGCGTACCAGGAAATGTAACGTCTGGTGGTGTAGCGACTCTGGGGTAACATACTAGAAAATGTAACGTCTATGGGGTGGAGCGGCTCCGGGTAACGTCCTAGAGAATGTAACGTATATAGGGTGTGGCGGCTCTGGGGTAACGTACCAGACAATGTAACGTCTATAGGGTACATGTAGCGGATCTAGGGTAACGTACCAGAGGATGTAACGTTTATAGGATGTATCGGCTATAAGGTAACGTACTAGAGGATGTAACGTCTATAGGGTGTAGAGGCTATAAGGTAACGTACTAGAGTATGTAACGTCTATAGGGTGTAGAGGCTCTGAGGTAACGTACTAGAAGATGTAACGTCTATATGGTGTAGAGGCTATAAGGTAACGTACTAGAGGATGTAACGTCTATATGGTGTAGAGGCTATAAGGTAACGCACTAGAGGATGTAACGTCTATAGGGTGTAGAGGCTCTAAGGTAACGTAATAGAGGATGTAACGTCTATAGAGTGTAGAGGCTCTAAGGTAACGTAATAAAAGCTGTAACATCTATAGGGTGTAGAGGCTATAAGGTAACGTACTAGAGGATGTAACGTATATAGGGTGTAGAGGCTATAAGGTAGCGTACTAGAGGATGTAACGTCTATATGGTGTAGCGGCTCCGGGAAACTTACTAGAGGATGTAACGTCTATGGGGTGTAGAGGCAATAAGGTAACTTACTAAAGGATTTAACATCTATAGGGTGTAGAGGCTATAAGGTAACGTACTAGAGGATGTAACATCTATAGGGTGTAGAGGCTATAAGATAACGTACTAGAGGATGTAACATATGTAGTGTGTAGACGCTTTAAGTTAACGTAATAGAGGATGTAACGTCTATAGGGTGTAGAGGCTCTAAGGTAACGTACTAGAGGATGTAACGTCTATAGGGCGTAGAGGCTCTAAGGTAACGTACTAGAGGATGTAACGTCTATAGGGTGTAGAGGCTGAAAGGTAAGGTACTAGAGGATGTAACGTCTATAGGGTGTAGAGGCTGAAAGGTAAGGTACTAGAAGATGTAACGTCTATAGCGTGTAGCGGCTCCGGGGTAACGTACTAGAGGATGTAACGTCTATGGGGTGTAGAGGCTCTAAGGTAACGTACTAAAAGATGTAACGTCTATAGGGTGTAGAGGCTCTAAGGTAGTAACGTACTAGAGGATGTAACGTCTAAATGGTGTAGAGGCTATAAGGTAACGTACTAGAGGATGTAACGTCTATAGGGTGTGGAGGCTCTAAGGTAGTAACGTACTAGAGGATGTAACGTCTATATGGTGTAGAGGCTATAAGGTAACGTACTAGAGGATGTAACGTCTATGGGGTGTAGAGGCTCTAAGGTAACGTACAAGAAGATGTAACGTCTATATGGTGTAGAGGCTATAAGGTAACGTACTAGAGGATGTAACGTTTAAAGGATGTAGAGGCTCTGAGGTAACGTACCAGAGGATGTAACGTATATAGGGTGTAGAGGCTCTAAGGTAACGTACTAGACGATGTAACGTCTATAGGGTGTAGCGGCTCTGAGGTAACGTACTAGAGGATGTAACGTCTATAGGATCTAGAGGCTCTAAGGTGACGTAC
This sequence comes from Flabesymbios commensalis, assembly GCA_964017125.1. Lineage (NCBI taxonomy): Eukaryota > Metazoa > Annelida > Polychaeta > Terebellida > Flabelligeridae > Flabesymbios > Flabesymbios commensalis. Next base: position 64,782,555 of record OZ024904.1, read on the forward strand.
TAGGGGATGTAACGTATATAGGGTCTAGAGGCTACAAGGTAACGTACTAGAGGATGCAACGTTTATAGGATGTAGAGGCTCTGAGGTAACGTACTAAGGGATGTAGCGTCTATAGGATGTAGAGGCTCTAAGGTAACGTACTAGAAGATGTAACGTCTATATGGTGTAGAGGCTATAAGGTAACGTACTAGAGGATGTAACGTTTAAAGGATGTAGAGGCTCTGAGGTAACGTACTAGAGGATGTAACGTATATAGGGTCTAGAGGCTCTAAGGTAACGTACTAGAGGATGTAACGTCCATAGGGTGTAGCGGCTATAAGGTAACGTACTAGAGGATGTAACGTCTATAGGGTGTAGAGGCTCTAAGGTAACGTACCAGCCTGGTCTGTCTTTCTCCCTCTTTCTCTCTCATTCAGCACCCATCTCTCCATCACCCTCAGTCTCTGTATCTCCATCACTCTCTATGACTGCTCACACACCGTCAACTCCACCCCACAAAACGTCACTCACTAGCAAATTGCCTGGATCCAACCCCCCCTCCCCCCCCCCCCCCTCATACACAAACTGGCCATATTAATAACAGTGCCTCGTCTCAATTGCTCTGATCAATGGATTAAATAATGAAGGTGTCGCTGTGAGCGGGCCGCCTGTAAAATACCATCATTAGTCTCCCAGCTGACCGACAGGGCAATCAGGGCGCCCTGGTCGCCAAAAAGAGAATAATATCCCCAAATATGTTTAACCCTATGAGTGCACGGCTATTTTTGTGACGTTTTTGTCCTCGTGAAAACTTAAATCATGAAAGCGATGAACGTCGAAGAAGCTCGATTTGAAACTACGTTGATTATTGATTTATTACAAATAATTTGAAATGTGTGACTTGATGAAATTTGTGATTTTCTAGCGTATCGTCTATTCTATCAAACGTTATTTTGTTTTGATAGACATCAACCCTCAGAGCGGAAAGGGTTAACAAGATCACTTTTTCCTATATTTGATCAATGTGATATCACAACAAACACAAAACATTTGTATAACATTTGTACAATGTTGGGCCAACGTCGTCAACGTTGGCCCAACATTGTACAAATGTTATACAAATGTTTAGTGTTTAATGGGAAGGAGCTCCTTTCTCTGATAATACACTGAGATGGAGATCAGAGAGAGGAAAGTGTAGTTCTCTTTTTGCTTTTCTAGCTTTATCTGCAGTCAGACTGGTGATGTGTTTTCTCAGGAGTGAAAGTGTCTTTGATGAGCTGGATCAGGCCAGGACAAAGGGGGCCCCGAGGGCGGCAGCTAACCCCGGGATCATAGTGACGTACCCCCAGAGGACCAACCCCGGGGCCACGGGGTGATGACCCCGCCCATCTGGCCACCCCCGGCTCCTAGCTGAGCCGCACTTTGAAATCTAATTATTAAACAATTGTCTATTGTTGGACTTGTTAGACACCTTGATCTTGTGTTCCCTGTAGAGAAACATGATCCGGAATAGACTGGTAATAGATTCTGAGTTCATTGGATGCTCTTCACTAGAAATTGATCCGTCAACATGCACCTTTATAACCTTACAAGTGCCATAGCTGCAGTTTGTCATTTAAATATAAGCCTATCTACTTGAGTAGATTTTAGTAGGTCTATCTAAATATTTTTTATCCACATGACTCATTGAAGATATTTACATTCCAGTGCTGAAGACATTTTTGCTTGGCTCAAGTATTGCAATCTGCTACTATTGAAAAAAACCTCAATGACAGGAGGCCCTCAATTCAGGGTATAGTGGAATATTTGAGCGCATATATTCTATTTTTAATAATGAAGGTATAATAAATGAAATACTGGATCTGATAAAGAAGGAAATTGTTTTATGATAAGCCAATTATTAACATATCATAATTTCATTAAATCAGTTACATCGAGGCGAGGTACCAAGCTGTTCAAAGGACTGGAGCATGTGGTGTTACTTAGGGTACTATGCACTATAAATATAATTTGATAACAGTAGAGCATATTACCGACTTCAGACTTAACCCTTCTGTCGCAATATCGCCACAATGTGCGGACAACTGTCAGACAACTGCGTGTTCATAATATTATGATTAGCAAAACGCAATTATTAACGACTTTGATCGTCTGGGTTTTTTTGGGAATGTTGCACTATATATTGTTTTAATAAGGGTAGACCTTAGTGAATTATCACAATACGTTCTGCGTGGCGAGAATAAGTAAATTTTGCAATCATCTGAATCATAAAACAAGAGATCACTGGTCGGGATTTCTCATCAATAATAGCATGTTTGTCTTTATTTATTACATCACTGATATAATAGTTCATTACTGACGGATAGTAACATTATTATTTGTAATTATATGGGATTCCTCCCATTTAACAGAACAATAAATAATAATAAGTTAACACATTACAATATAATGATAATACAAATCCAACAAAGATGATCAAATGACAATTCAAATATTAATAATTATTATTGAGAAAGAAAATGTGATCATGAAAATATATTTTACAATTCGTCATTAAAACTACACGTTCAATTAAAACGTAATCAAAATTAGATTTGAAAAAAAACTGTGTCTGTATATTTTGTAGTCACTCATGTATGTTCATAAAGTGATAATTTGTAAAATTAACATTTTAAATCCCAGCTTGAATTGTTCATAATTATGTTATTGTTTTTGATAGAATGTATTTATCAAAATAGATCACATGGTGATATTTCAAACAATCGGCTCATTATGGTCTGTTTTCAGATGTATATGTGAAGTGTGGTATTGCGCGTTAGAGTTCAAGTGAGATGTAACATCTGAAACACTCGGAGATATTGGAGCACTTTGAGGTGAAGGTGATGTAGACATTGTGAGGTGTTCCACTTTCATATTTTGAAGAGACGGTTGTTGAACAGTTGTGTGATGTTGAATTTCCCTCACCATATCTGCCCCATGGTGAGAGCTCTCTTGCGCTTTGATTACTTCTCTCACCTGCTCCACTTGGAAACCCACAGGTTGTGTTGGAGGGAACAGCGGGATCATACCGGATAAAAGCTGCATGGATTTGGAAGCCTGCACTCGTGGATACTTTGAATTAGGACGCCTTCCTCGAGGCACCTTGTCAGCCTGTAGCAGACTGTCAATGTCATAGGACTGTCTGAAGTCCTTAGCAGCAGGTGGCTTACTGACAGCCAGGTCAACAGGTACACTTGTGGACAGACACTGTCTGGTACTGTCAGTACCAACTGAGTGATCTTCAGGATGGAGGTGTTCATGGTGTGAGGTACTAAGGTCCTCACCCACCACATCAATGTCCTCATCTTCCTCCTCCTCCTCCATGTACTGATCACCATCATCCTCCTCTCCAGAACTAGCCTTGTCTTCCATCATCTGTCCTGTACCACCCTGAGCTGCCCTCAGCCTCCTCTTCTCTTCTTGGCGCTGACGTCTCCTCTCTAGTCTCTCCAGCTCCCGTTTCTTCACCTCTTCTGGGTCTACAGGGATACCACTGGCGGTCTGAGGCTTAGCTGTATGTGATGGACGACCTGGACCTTTACGTGTGTTCTCCTTCTTTCTCCATTTAGCACGGCGATTCTGGAACCACACCTAGAAAACAGAAGAGCATAGATATATCAGCACTGGTGCATTGCAACAATGGATATACATGGTAATCTATAAGACTAAAGTACAGTAATATATATTATACAAATACAAATACGAATGCGGCAAAAATCACTCTTTCGTTCTTTTGGTGTGGGTGTTTTCATAATACATTGTATATACGGATACGAATACGACATTCACCAAAATAACATAACAGTGATTGTTGCCGTGTTCGTATTCGTATGTGAATGCTTTTGAGCAGATAATATAGTACATTGATTATAAAACTTATTTATCAAAGTCAAAAGAAAAAATATCACGTTTTACGAATGCTACATCTTCATGTTTTATTCGTAATTAAAATAACAATAATTATATGACATTGATGACATGGGATACATTCAAGTAATTATTAGTACCGGATACAGAAGCAATAATTTCGCTATGATGCATTTTTTTCATTTTGAGACTATAATTCAGGACCTGAGTATTTCTTTTCATAATAATCAATTTTAAATAAATAAGTTAAATGATTAATTATTGAGGACTTTTAGTTATTTTTTTAATTACAATGTATATATTATCAGTGTCGGGTGATGATAATTTTTAGAACTAGCTTATAGCTCCCCCCCAAATTATATATTTTTGAATTAGCTTATATATATATTCCACACACTCGATGTATAATGAGTGCCATATGGATCGCATTCACAAATCCCAACTGATCAGCCAGGAAAAGCACATCGAGAAACTAATCAAAAGCGTGTCCCTAGTTTTAATTAGTGTTGTGTGCAGGCGTAATGCCAAGAGAGATGGCAATTATAATTGCTTTGTTAACGGAGCGATGAAGCGATTGTATTTTTGTCAATTGTTTATTTTGTCTTCTTGAAAATTCAGCCATATGGATGAAATTATTAATTCTGTGATTACCAGCTGGGTCGCTATAGGCCTACACAGAGGGTGGGGTGTCTGGAGAAGGCCTTTTTGTGCGCAGTTGTCTCATTTGGCTCGAAGGCGTAACCCTTTCAGTGCGGGGATCGATTTTAGACGTCAGATTCTGACGTCTACAGACGTCAGAATCTGACGTCTAATGTCGATTCCCGCACTGAAAGAGTAAGATATTTACAGTGGCCATAGGCCCAAAACATAGGTATTCAAATGACTAGCTAAGACATTTATGATGATTTCAAATTGCAAATAACCCTTTGTTTTCTTGGTTTATACAAAAATATTTCAGCGTTGCAAGGGTGGAGATAAGAACACGGATAGGGATGGGCTGATCTCGCACAAAGGCTCTATCTCTCTCCTTTTCTCTCCTATTATCGCTCACGCCGGGAGAGAAGAATCAATTCTCGCCATAAAATTGAAATGGCGAAATAGGGCGGCAGATGCCGGAGTGTCCCGCGAGAGTGCGCGGGGACTCGTAGGCACGGGTAATGAGCATGGAATCCGGCAAACCGCCTGTCCGGACAGATTTCTCCCGACAAGGATCATTCCATCCTCATTTATTTCTCATGTCAGGATCTGGCACTCCCCGCCACACACGTGACGCTGTGCCAGTGCCGGTCCGATGCTGGGCCAGCGTATTATACGCTGGACCAGCATTGGACCGGCGCTAATGTGCGCCTTTAAGCATTGTTTGCCGCGGGAATGACCACAGCCAATAATCACACTTCACCGTGTCAGGGTTTCTTCCCAGCAAACACAAAACATTTGTATAACATTTGTACAGTGGTGGTCCAACGTCGAAGACGTTGGGCCGCCGTTGTACAAATGTTATACAAATGTTGTGTGTTTGCTGGGTTGGCCACTCAAAAATTACTTTCTATTTTAGATGTCATTATTGTCCTCTCTAATTTGACATGAACGAGATTCTTGCTATCATGCTTACAGAAAGTGTGCCTTCTTGCATGTTTAATTTTGATCCAAACAGACATGCAGTGGAATATATTACTTTTAATATATTTATGTATCACATAAACAACATTGTTTGTCTATCGCATAGGAATACATTTATGAAAAATAAAGTTTAATGAAATATATTTATCTGCCTTCTATGCATACTGGTGATTTTGACTGAGATATAATTATGTTTGAGGGCATATTAGTATTATGAACATTAGATCATATTCTGTATACGAGTGATTCTGACTTACTTGTATAATTTTCAATAAAAAAAACTATTTTTATGTTTATCATTACATCGTGTATAGGGTTGGTTCTAACTGAGCTATTACTGGTATTGCGGCTCTGACTGATTTGTCATTTTTTATTGTTATTAGCATTAAAGACGTTGAATCAATGTTGGTTGGACCAACGTTAAACATACATCGATTCAACGTATTTTCATGTATACGATTCTGACTGAGAATTAAGATCCCCTGCATAATGCTGTTTTCAATAATGACAATAATTAACAATAAAAATGGCAATAAAAATAGCTCATATTGACTCTATATGTTGTTGAAAGTATAACGACAAAAAAATTATTGAACGTAATTATTGTAAAGCTATATAGACATTTGTTGTATAATCTTGAGATAAATTCGATCTGTCTGTAATTAAAACAACGCTAACTTGTGTCATTTGCCGTGGATATTATCGGGTATTATCAGATGGCAGGCTTTACACGGGGCAACTGAGCCGTCAAATGGCTGGCGACATGTCGTAAATCTTTCCCAGCATGCGCCGCGTCGAGTGTAGTGTCGTCTGCCACGTCACGTGACCAGTTCGGGCGGGAAAATGCCATCAATTCATTTGGGCGACTTGTTCCCTAAATGTGCTTACTGACTCAAATTCATGATTGTTTCTTCATATGGGCTTGCTCACGCAAGCAAGAAACGTCAGGCAAAAGATATATATATTATTTTGTCGTATACAATAAGCTATCTGCGCCCTGGCCATCTCGACCAATCCGAGGTCTGCGATATATCGTAGGTTGTACGAGAATACGGGCTCTGAACACCATTTACGTGTATAAAAATACATGTACATATCGTAAAAAATATTTTGATACATTCCGGTTCACATACCGATACAAAAAGATTGATAATAAACCCAGTTTTAAAGCAAATAAGGTATAAGTATTTCTGATCACAAGTGCATGCATACAAGATGAGAAACGTCGGTAATTGTCATTTTGTATGTATTATAGTTGAACATTTATCTCACACCTGACATACACTTCTTCTTTTATAAAAATTGATAATAATAATTAATATTAAATTCTAAAAGAATCCTAAATGAATATCAAATGAATATCAAATTAATATTTAATTTTTATTATATTAATATTAAATTAATAAATATTATTAATGAATTAATAAATTAACAAATAAATTAATTTATTAATTTATTAACCGGGGCGAATTTATTGAACGGGGGCGAATTTGTGTTGTGCATGTTTTGGAAGATGGTATCCTCGGATGGCGGTTGCAATAAAGTCAATTAAATTTTTAATCCTTAAATTTTTTACTCAGTTTTCATAAAATGACCACGATACCAACAGATCATTTACCCTCCAGCTAGGCTTCTTACTGTTTTATGCTCGTTATCAGGTTATCTTGCCCTTGTCATATCCAGAGAAAAAAGGTTATACCTAAATTCAACATTATGCGCCTTACATATTTTTTAATGCGAGCTGAGTGTAAATGAGCATTCTGCTATTCTCATGCATGCTTCATCCCAGCAAACAGAAAACATTTGTATAACATTTATACAATGACGGCCCAACGTCGAAGACGTTGGGCCGTAATTGTATAAATGTTATATAAATGTTTTGTGCTTACTGGGATATCACCATCACTGTTGGTAGCCGTTGTGACGCGCCATGTTATCAATCTAGCTGGAAATGTGTAAAATGGCACGCCGTTACACACATAATTTGATGTTTAGTCACGCTTGCACTGAAAAGTCGGTGTATTTTCGAAGCGTTTGGCGTTGACCAGCTTATTAAGTAATTATATAGTGATTGTCAGTGACGGCAGCCGGCTAAGTATGTCAGCGCCGGCCGGCATGACAAACACGCCTGGACAACCCGTCAACGACTAATCATATCTAAAACCGTCTAGGGGCTTTATTTTTGTCCTTTGAACACAAGCAATCGACTGAAAATTGAACATTAAATTTGCTAGTTTTGCATATGCTTTGGTTCAATTTGTGTATATTTAAGTTGTTTCTACTCACTTGAAGTTGTGGGTCGTGAGTGAAAATTGTATCTCTATGACTTACATTTAGCGTCATTATGATGGTTGATCAATACACGGATAAACCTTACAACATCTATATCATCTCTCAATGATCTTCCAGAAAATTTACAAAAGTGAAAATAGAAATAAAATCTGTATTGAGAATTTATAATTTACAGACAGGCGTGATTTACATAAATTCTATCCAGATCAGATCTGTAAGGATTTAACTGGGGACAGATGTGAATACTTTAGGTTATGAAGAGATAAAATACGCTGCTGACCATACACCATTAACCTTTACAGCGCGGGGATCGATTATAGACGTCAGAAACTGACGTCTAAAATCGATCCCCGCACTGTAGGAGTAAAAATATTTCTAATGGCCATAGACCCATAGCATAGGTGATTTTAATTTGAAAAACCCTTTGGTCTTCTTGGTTTATACAAAAGTATTTCAGCGCTTCAAGGGTTAAGGCCTACGTGACAATCCCATTGTAAGTGTATATTTCATAGGCTTGAAAGTATATTGCTTCGGTGACAATATGTCCAATGTTTTCAATCACTCCATGTAAATAATATCAAGAATACATAACATCTCATGTATTGTTGATAATATTTAGGAGTATAATGCGAAACAAAACAAAAAAACACGATGAACTATTAAAACTACAGTTGATAGCTATTGATAAGCCACATACATTAACAGAGTGATGGTGTGGTCCGTCCAATAATTACAGTGTAATATATATAAGTATATACTTGAAATAATAATTACATCATTATATGCGCTTCTAACTAAATAACAATACTTATATAGCAATAAATGTCAGTGGCGAATGTATGACCAAGTACTGAACGTACTTAATACATATACTATGCTGATGCATGGCGAGATAAATCACCAAGAAACATGCATGTAGGTTTGTGCGTTTATTTTAAATATTTTAATAATCTAATTTCATGAAATACGATTTTTAGAGCTTTGATAAATTATTTAATTGATAAATTGATAAATTGCTTAATTGATAAACTAATCAATTACTAAATTTATTTATTTATCAATTTATTATAAAATATTAATAAATTCATAAATTATTAAATTAACGAATTTCACAATTTATCAATTTATCAATTTATCAATTCAACAATTAAATAATTTATCAATTTATCAATTAATGAATTTATCAATTTATCAGTTTATCAATTTATCAATTTATCAATTATCAATTTATATATAACAGTTAGATGTTCGCTCGTCATCATCTGATGCGGTAATGTAATAGATTGGGTTAATGTAATTGCTTGGTCCGCATCACCAATTACCATATATGTAACGGATAGTTTATGTGGTCATTGTAATTACTGTAATTTGGGAATCTGCTCATTAAAGTGATGAGGACAGGTAATTACTACATTACTTACATTTTAGTTAGCTAATGGCACACATAAACAAGTATTTTTATAAACTTTACCGTTGCGAAGTTGAATTAGATTTAGTAATTTAATGAATTTACAAATGGAAATCACAAGTTATATTAATGAGTATGAGCATTCAGACAATGAGAACCCTCACTAATGAACTTCCAAGGGGAGCAGAATAGGACTTTGTTAAACACAAGGGAAACAACCACACAAAGCCAAAATGCAGTAACTTTGACTTTGAAAAGTAAAAGCTACTGCTTTTTGTCGTTGTGGGTTGGTTCTCTTGCCCTTGGCAACGAATTGTCGTCCGTCAGAGTATAGCGCAGCACGCCGCCTGGTGAGCGCTGGGTGTACCACCCATCAAACACGGGTCATCCACCAAATGCTGTTTCAATGTTGGCCCAGCGTCTTCGACGATGGGACAACATTGAAACAGCATTGGTGAATGCCCCGTGTTTTCTGGGTAGTCTCAGCTAATCACCTTGTGAATTGAGTTGGCTTCTACCTGCTCGTTTACCTGTCGAAACCCCCTAATTTGGCCGGCTATCAACACATCACACCAAGTCAACTGTGCGGCCGTGCCAGGTCTAACCGTGCAGGTCTAACAAGGTAACAAGCCGAGGACAGTGCTGCCCAATTTAGCAGGGGGGCATGGAAACCCCATTTATTATTGTCGCCACAAACAGTTGTAGGTGCCTAACGTAAATTGAGACGAGTACTCCACCCCCTCCCCCCCCCCCCCCCCACTCAGCCCCGTACAGCAGGGGACACCACCCCGTACACCACCCTGATAACGTACACCCTTCTCGTACCGCGTACACCTATATAATCTGAGCAGTGTACATCAATGTCCAATCCTGGTCGGAATCCACATGTAATAACTTCAAATCAAGTGACACTTTTTTTTTAATTTTGAGAATTATGATAACACGGCAGACATTGCGGCATGTGTCACATGTGTTCCGCTGTCGCATGAAATACGATGCGTCCACCCAACATTAAACAAGCATTGGTTCATATAGTGGCGTATTTGCTTATTCCCCACACAGACCTATGTTCACTGACAAAGATTGATTGAGACACGCATGACGCCTTGTTTCAACTTTCACTGGTTTCCTTGCATGAGATCTCGCGCGTACAAAGCCACACGGCGAGGAGGGCTTCTCAGTAACATCTTTAGTCCACTGTAGTTGTAAGTAAGTTACCTTTTCTGTAAAATTAAATCACATCAGTGGTACTATGTATATTTTTAATGGGTGGATATTGTGATTTATCCGAGGATGGCACACGCACTAAGATTCTATAACAATTCGTCCCCTTGGATATGAAAGGGTGTATCTGCGACTTTGCAAAATGGCAGATACACCCTTTTATACCCAAGAGGACGAGTTAATAACAATCAGGTGATCATATATTATAAAATGATCATATATTATAAAATATACATATAATATTCCAGATACATTGGAAAGGAGAGTTTCTGCATGACATAAGCCCTTCAAGATGATTTCATGACAGCATGGTTTTTTTCCTGGACTAAATATGCCATAATTTGAGTGCTACACACTGCACTAAGACGCTGGACCAACGTTAAACCAACATTGTTTCAACGTCTTGTGTCTGCTGGGTGGGCCCAAAAAACACAATATGTGGTGACGTGATTGTGATTTTGAGTAGTGCACTGCGGTATATGCATTACCTCCTTAGGCCACTATGTTTTTTTCTCTGTTTTAGATGAGCGCGCGCATTAGATTTAGGCCGCGCATTACCAAAAAAAACATGTGTTTTTTTCTGCCCAGCGCGCGCATTAGATTGTTGCAGATTTCCGAAAAAGAACCAGTTAATTTCGGGAGATAAAAAAACATTCTGAAAAAAAACAAGTTCATTTCGTGAGATAAAAAATATTTTTCCAGCTATGTTTTTTTGGCTTGTTTTTTTTCGTCGCCCTCATTAACTTTTTTTAAAATATGTCAAAAGTTTTTTTATTTCGCCGCCCTCATTAACTTTTCCAAAAATATGTCCAATGTTTTTTTATTTCCTCGCACTCATAAACTTTTCCAAAAATAGGTTCAATGGTTTTTCTTCTTTAATGTTTTTTTTTCCGCCTTCTCTCATTAGATTTTGGATTTTTTCTGATTTAAAACAGAGAAATTAAAACAAGTGGCCTTACATCTTAATAATGACAGTGATGCATTCGTCCAATAAATCAGCAATTTAGGCGTCATTCTCAGATTCAGATCGTTAATGACATTCTGCGGACAATTTGACCCCGCGTAAAAGATTGATTCGTCATTTGTGAGACCAACCCTCGGGTGCCATCTTCTTGGTGGTCCACTAGAAAACAATTACATCATCGGTCTAATGCCGGGCAGGCTCTGTTTGACGTTGGCCCAGCATTGATGCGGTAGTGTTTGCTTGCTGGGCCACTATTGGCTGGTAGAGAGGGGCTAATTGACAGGCGGGCTGTAATATTCATTAGCACTCTGTGACCCACTGTACACAGCCTACGTGAAACTGGTCAGATAAATATATACCAATGATTTGATGGTCAAATATATCAATATATGAATGTATAGTTAATAAGATCGATGAAACCTAAGATTAAACGATTGATTTATTCCCACCATACAGAGACTCCTACAGTTAGAGCGCAGATTACAGATTTATAGAAATTAACCCTGGGAACGCACGGGTCAGTACTATCGTCTACCCATAAGGCTGCGGGTTTTCGTACTACCCCATATTTGATCGCATCTCTCTGAACTGTCTTCGGGCTACAGTTTGAACGAAAAAAAAAACATTTCGTAAAATCTATGCCCCAAAAGTCTCCATATATCTTGAAAAACATCGAGCAACAGAAATAAAAATGCCCATATACCACGGTGCATTTATTGTCAATAATCTCAGTTGTCTTAAATAATTTTCATTCATACTCGGAACAATTCGTATAAGATGAATAATTTTCTGCACTCCGTAGAACTGAGAGGGTTAATGTCCCAAAACAGTTTATTTTATTTCAGAATCACTGCCGAAGGGTAGTCGACATTTGCTGATAGCGGTCTTTATGCTTTCACAGGTAAAACCAGGGAAACATCTGTCGAGCTTTGTTAGGAGTGATTTAGCAATTAGACCTAATTATTTAGATTAGTTTACTCTACACACCCATGAATATTAAAATAGTACCAAGGAATACATAATTAGGTTGATTATATTTCCCTTGGTAGTACCAAGAACTTGGAAGTACTATATAGCAATAACGGGGCATTCACCCAATGTTGGCTCAATGTTGGGCCAGCGTCGCAGACGGTGGATCGACATTAAACCAACATTGGGGGAATGCCCCGTGTTTGCTGGGAGTGTAGCTTATTAGAACATATCCGTCTATGGAATGTTTCGGGTTCGACTCTCCGACTGGGCAATCTCTGCCGAGAATACATCGTCTGCTCATCATTACACAAAATCAGTCAACAAGATTCATCAAATTATGTCTTAATGTTGGGCCAGTGTCGTAGACGGTGACGCAACATTAAAACATAATTGGATCAGCGTGTTACACGTGTATGGTCCATATTATAGATGCTCTATAACAACGTTAAAGTCTTTGCAAGGTCAGCAGTTAGTCAGCTATTAATATGTCATCCCTTCATAACCATGATAAACTCTTGAGTTATCATACATTATTATGAATACAGCTAATATTCACATAAAATAAATTAAACCACGCTTTAAAAGTATTTTAATTGTTATGTTAATGAACATTTGTTTTGTGGAATGTGCTATCCTTTCCATGCATATTGCACATGTACTTCTGATTAAAATGTTGGGCCGACGCCAGCCCAACATTAAAACAACATTGGTTCGACGGCCCTCGTTCACAGTGATACCATACGCGTATCACATGGTGCCTCAATTCATCACCACACGTCACAAAGCGCGAGGATGTAATAGCCTACTTCCTCAAGAGATACGTAATCGGCTGAATACACCCTTTAGCCCTTACGCATTTGTTTTATTTGCCGATCAAATCACTGATATTGGGGATGAAATTAGTGTCTAAACATCAAAATTTGTAAATGTTTGGTCCAAATGAAACAGATATATGGGTAATTTTCAACCACTTGCGGTTGAGGATCGCGATAGCGAGACACAACTTCATGGTTGTAAATTTAAATAAAAAAAACTTAGCGAGATAAAGTTTAAATTACACAACCAATATCTCTATAAAATCTGAGTATTACATTCTGTAAATTTACTGTATTGCCTTTACTAAATACAATTAAAAAAATATCACCCCACCGTGCTATACATAGTTGAATTGTTGGTACATCTCAAAACTAGCGATAAAGGGCGATTTAACAGTGTTACTCTAGCCCTTAACGGGTTAATATTAATACGTCAATAAGATGTGATTAAGACGTCAAGATTAGATCAGTGACAAGCCATGATGGATGGCTATATAGCCGGCCCGAGAATCACACAAGAAACTGCACAAAAAATGTGATTTTAACGAAAATTACATCTTATCGGTTATCGGTTATAACATCTCAGGCGGTTATCAGGCTGCTTTTATGCCCGCCTCAATATCATAATTAAATAATCACACGTGCTTCGCCATTATTATTATACAAGAAGCGTAATTATTAGGTATCAGATATAAAGAGTGCCGGATAAAGAATGATATGATGTATACGAATAAATGGGAACTTTTATTCTTTTCAGCACATGTTCAATGGATTTCCATAAATAAATGGTACACCTTTGAAAACACCTTTGATTGTGGACATAATTCCCAGCAAACACGATACACTGACCCAATGTTGGTTCAATGTTGGGCTATCGTCTGCGACGCTGGCCCAACATTTAACCAACATTGGGTCAGTGTATCGTGCCAACTGGGTGTGGACATAACCCAGTGTTGTTTTTAATGCTGGCCCATCGTCTACGACGCTAGCCAACATTAAAGCAACACTGCATGGACGTGTCGTATTTTCTGCGATAGTTCCAGAAACGTATAACATAGCCAACGACATACGGTGAAATTCATTTTATAAACTAATAAATAATAAAGAATACTATTCAATGCGGAGGTTAACTAAATAATGAAGAACAACATAACATTTTGAGGTTGACTGCATGTTGTACCAGGGTTAGAGATGGCGTTCCAACGCGGGGCAACCCTCTCACATGGTTAAGGAATGAGGAATGGGGTCATATATGGTAAGTGATACTTGACTGTAATAAATCATAGTGTGAGACGCGTGGAAGACAGGGGGGTACTTATAAAGACACAGTATTACCTGCTCACCGAGGTGAACTACACTTAATTATCATTAGAAAGTATCAAGTAGACAAACACTACAGGCGATACATCAACACTTAACGCCCGAGGACCTCGCATAAAAAGGAAAATAAATTAAAATGTTTTTTTTTTAAATAAGTCAGTTTTTTTCTCTATGATAAAAATACAGTGTATAGGCCTTACATTGTCGCTAAAGTCGAAAGGCAGTAGCTGCTTTTCGTCATTGCAAGACAGTATTTCAGTTGATATTATATGCACATAACCTATGGAAATCACCTCATTTAAAAACTAGATCAGAAAACCGAGACAAAAACTCGTATCCTTTTTTGTTCACCAATACGATGTTAATTATTGCTGGGCAATAAGTTGATTATTTCTAAGGTCATGATCCCAACCTGTTTATAATCAGGCGACTTCTGTATCATAAAGCATCAAATTGAAGAATACACAAATAATCAACCGCTGTTGAATTTGTGACGTAGAAAGCGAAACCGATGCGAACCTAATATCATAATGATATTAGACTGACGGCGATCACTAAGGCAAAAAGGAACAGTTATGCAAAGTATTTAAAGTGCCCATTTCGACACAATTTTTATAACGCACAGGTGTGTCTCAGAGCTGTACAATTTAAATTCTTCCATTGTTGTGCTTATTTGAAATTGGATTATCAATAAAAATATCTACCAAACGAATAAAAAAACTTTTCTAACGCTTTAGAGTCAGGAAACCGTTTAATACATAGTCCAATGATTAAATCTCACAGTCAGGGACTTGTTAGAAAATACACTGGTGTGAGTGATTGCTGAGTTTTTATGATGGCATATGCTTGACCCTTGTGCTGATAATTTGTTTGTTTCTATTTTTTCGTCATTTAAAGCTGGAATTGCTAGCGCAATTTCCAACTTCAAATGACGAAAAAATATGTTTATTTCTTAAAATCGAAACATTGCAAATCAAACATTTTATTTGGTTTGAAACATATATACGGACGAGGGTTGCGATCTGTGTCTTGCAAAATACCCACCTTTGTTAGTTTTATCTGTTGGTAACTGTTCTGCAAAAGCAAAGGCAGTATCTGTTCACTTGTAAAGTAAGCATATACTGCCTTTTTTCTGTGCGTGGCTGTATAGTTACCTGTATTCTGGATTCAGCCAGATCCAGTTTGAGCGCTAGGGCCTCCCTCATGAACACATCAGGATAATGACAGTCTTGAAATGCGCGCTCCAGCTCCTCAAGCTGCCATCCGGTGAAGTTAGTGCGCGTGCGCCGACGTTTCTGATCGCCGCCATCTTTATTTTCACCCCCAGAGTCTGAATCATAATGACAATGAAAAAAGATGAGCAATCGATAACACCACCATGATAGAATAAATCACTTGATATAATGTCATATAATATGTGGGAAGTAATCTGAAAGATGGCAGCCTTATTAGTTATAATTGTTATTTATAAAAAAAGACGTAGGCCTACGTGTTGCATTGACTCTTTGGTATACTCATCACGAGTGAACGTAATGCAAGCTATATAGTATTGTCCATTTAAAAAATAAATGTACTGTGTGTACTCTATGATTTAATTACCTAAGTTCTACGCATGGTGGGAAAATTTTCCACGTCATTTTAATTTGATTTACATAAGTAGGCCTATATATAATAACCAAAAATGACCAGAATCAATAAAATATAACTATGTATTTTAGTATCTTTTACAGAAGCAAAATTTAATATATCAAAACGGTATTAGTGGTGTGATCAACACAGGTAATCTGGTCGTGGCTAATCATTTCTTTATTTTATAAAATAAAATAAATTAAAGTAATAGCGCTAAGATAAATTTAAATTTATTTCCAACGGTATTCTATTTCAGTAGGCCTAATAGGTCTTTCAGCAATGATCCATACATCAATTCAGGGAGGTTGTTTTATTTGATCTGCACTTGACACCGTTAGCACACAGTTAGCCTATACAATGCTAATATCAGAATGCCACCCAGCAAACACGAGACATTGGCCCAATGTTGTTTTAATGTTGGCCCGCTGTCTTCGACGTCGGCCCAACATTAAAACAACATTGGTTCAATGCCTCGTGTTAGCTGGGAATGGGCTCTTTTGTAAGCTATCCCCCACTTCTGTAATGTTGTGTAATCTAATATACGTCAAATCTGTGTAACAAAGGCGAATAGAAGAAACATGACGGACAAGTACAATAGAAGACGTCACCTCCATAAGGTGGAGCCGACATGGTCAACGCAGGCCTGACATTCAGCCAATGTTTGTTTTTCTGTGGGGGAAGGGAAGGTCATTATAATATATTAACACCCTTCACCTCATGTCTGGCATATGTCTAGATAATTAGCATATTCTATTTATTGTAAAATTGTATCAGGAGTGAATAAATAGTAGTATGCTCTTAAATGCATATATATAGAAAGATATACATGGGCTTATAAGTACCATTTTGTTTATTTTTTCCAAACAGGCACAGATAAACGTAAAACATTGTCATCAGTGAAATATTATTTTCAATATTCCCATAATATCACTATAATTTATTTATAATTGAAGACATTATTATTTTTATTTATATGATAAAATAAAAGATCAACCCAAGTCTCAAATAACAACTGTAGTTAATAACAACTGTAGTTGAGTGATTTAATAACCTATACAGTGTGTCTGGTGTTTAAAGTGTCAACTCGTTAGTATGGTTTAGTAGGCTTATTAACATTTTATAGCAGCATATATTATACACTGATTGACCTGTGGTTCTCCACCAGAAAGTTATTGGTATACGGCATGCCGCCGCAGAAAACTTCACTTATTAGGGCATACCTACACTGCTCTGCAAAGCCAAAAGGCAGTATCTGCTTACTTGTAAAGTAAGCAGATACTGCCTTTTGGCTTTGCAGAACTACATTCAGTTTGTGTGATGTATTTTTTTACATACATCTGAAATCATAAAATTAAATAAAAAAACGTATATAAAATCTCTGTAGCCACCAAAATATGCAGGATATTTATAATTTATTTCTCATATAATTTAATATGGTGCTAATGTTTCCTCACCTGTAATTAACTGTAATTATAGAAGCGTTTAATTTAAATCTCCCACCTAGTTATTTCTGATTGCTGGGAATATAGAGCTATTGGAATGCTTGTAATTTTAACACTTTCTGCCCTAAGTCGTTGGTGATGAACACTTCCTAAAGTGTAAAAAGTTAGAAATACATTTCAATCTGCCACTGCATGTTGTGGACGTCAATGTTTAATGTCATTATCCAGAGCTGACTACTTATATTTATAACAAAGTGAATTAATCGCACATCTCTGGATGTGAACCGGAGACCCTGGTCACATTAATCACCCTAAATTGGACGAGACCCTTTAATCATCAGCGGCGTGAATCAGTGATATATTCGGGCTGTGATCACAGTAATCAGGGGTGTATATTCACATGCCCTCTGTCTATCCCACATAAATTGACGCGTTTGAAAAGGAGCTGAGAAAGAGGCCCTCGTTAAAGGCGGCTATAATGCTCAAACACTAATATAATTTACGGGTGACTCTGATTATTTTATGACCACATAAGACAGATGGACTTGACTTTGGCGGTATTTGCCGCGATTCTTCCACTATTAAACCCTGCCATTAGCATTTAAAATTATTACTAAATCCTAGTCTTTGAACACTATATAGTGCTGCGTTGCAGAACATTAAATTCAATCATTTATGGCAGGCATATTGATGAATATGTGACCATGGTTGTCATCATAGTGTATGAAATTATGTAGAATATTTTATATTGCGATTGTTTGAGTTTAGCTGTTCTTTGTTAACCCTTGTGCTGCTAGGACCGTATATATACGATTTAGAACATTTTTTAAAACAAATATAATGTCACTGAAATTGATAAAATATAGTTCGCGAAAGATGCTCTGTTTATCAAATAAATCAATTTTGGAGTCTATGCATTTTTGAATAAATGAAAATATTTTTCATCATTTGAAGCTGGAAATTGCGTCAGCAATTCCAGCTTCAAATGACGAAAAATAGCGACAAACATAGTTCTATATGGTAGAAGGGTTAGCATAGCATCCACTCCGCAAGTTATGTGATGTGTATTCATAGATGTATTTACATGTATTTTAGAGTATATTAACCGTCCTGAAAATACTTGCATCTCTGATATGCATACGTATGCATTATGAAACTTAACAACAAATTTAAAAAACTGCGAGGAAACACTTTTGATAGATATATTCAGTAAATAGTTTGGGTTACCTGATTACAGCAATATACAACAGTAAGATATTCCAACAAAAGTGTCCAACAAGAGCTTACAAATGAATTCTAATATATGCCTAGCTATTAATAATATTTCAAAAATTCTGGATAAAACTGTTTTGTATACATATGGAATAAGGACACCATTCTCAGTTCTCTTTTTATTTCTGAGCTCTCAGTCTCTTCTCAACTTTTGATATATTTCATCAGCTATTTATATAAATAAGACAAGTGAATAGTGTGTATATATACTAAATATGATGATACATATCTAGAGACAGATAGATAAGTATATATGGATAGATATGAGGATAAATATATAGAGAAATGAAATGAAATGAATCGGGCTTTAGGCCACCTTCGTGCACATATAGGCTAAACTGGGCCAGGAGATGATTGAGATGACACTGTCCTCCAGACACAGGATTCGAAATTTGAGCCCTGGCGGTCTGACGCCGAGCACGCTACCTCTCGGTCACGGAGGCTCCCAACAATACTGACCACACGTGGATGGGAAAGAAACAGTTTTTGTTTCTTCCAAACCGCCGAAACCGAAGTGAAGTTAATTAATTACACAAATTAATTTTGATCCGATTTACTTTCATAAATTTCAGAAACATTCTACGAATATAACAATGTGTTTAATAGTCAAAAGAAAAGATATATATCACAAATAAATTATAAATTTGTTCAACCCTTACAGACGTCACATTCTGACGTCTGTAGACGTCAGATTCTGACGTCTGAAATCGATCCCTGCTCTGTAAGAGTTAAAATGCTTCTAATAGCCGTAGACTGATAACATATAGTTACAGTATTCAAATAAAAAAGAAAGAGCTAACTAGGACATTTGTGAAGGTTTCAAATAGAAAAAGCCCTTTGGTCTTCATGGCTTATACAAACAGTCTGTCAGCGCTTCAAGGGTTAAATATAGGATGAGTCTGCTTTGGTTTAATAAATTTAAAATAATAAATTCATGCCGTGACTTGACAAACATGTGTCTGAGGTGTGTATAATGTAAACTTGTCTTTATCACGAGAATAACGCATATTCTAATAATATTAAAGGTTTATTATCTCAGGAAATCAGCGATCTTGTGACCTTATTACGCTTTCTTTATTCTAGGCAATATGTCTGCTCTTTTAAGTTTTTAAATTAACCTATGGAAATAACGTTTAATAAAGTTGATTCTTGTTGTTCAATATATTTTAGTGTGTAGAAATAAGTAGATTATGATATTGAGCAAAAAATAAAAGGTTAGTAATTGAAATGGCTTTTTTACAGCATTTTAACTAAGACTCTTATATTTCACCATAAAGAGCGAGGTCGTCTCGTTGACATTTAATTAAGAGTCCATTAACATTTAATTATTGAAAAATACACTGGGATTTTTTCATGGTTATTTAATAATTGCCTGTCGATAAAAATAAAATATTATGTTTTGTTAGGACAACGATAAAAAATCAATATCTTGCTACACAATTTATCTCTAGCAAAGAAATAAAATAGAAGGTCAGCTTAAGATAACAACCCACTGTTGTTTTAATGCTGGGCCATTGTCTGCGATGCCGGCCCAGCATTAAAACAACATTGGGTTGACGCCTCGCATGCACGTTTATATGTCCTTATTAAATAAATAAATGGTACAGTGTACCTGGACTGATTTCAACCGGGATATTAAAAAAACCCTGTAATTACTCTAGTGCACTATATATAAGACATTAGTCCAATGTTGATTAAATGATGGATTACCGTCTAAAAGGTTGGCCCAACATTGAGCGACAGTTATACGTTGTATATTTTTTGTTTACCGTTATTATGTATATGTATATTATTCATTATCAGTAAACAATATACATTTAATGTTGCTTTAATGTCGGTCCACCGTATACGATACCGGCCCACCATTGCACCAATATTTGTTAAATGACTCGTGCTATTGTGAACCACGAAGTGAATCTAAAAATGCAGGTTGAATTTAGGAATGTCAGACTAAAACGACATAACATAATGCTCATCAACCACTGCCCTGTCAACACGATACACTGACCCAATGGTGGTTTAATGTTGGTCCAGCGTCTGCGACGCTGGCCCAACATTGAAACAACATTGGGTCAGTGTATCGTGCTTGCTGGGAGTAACTTACTTATGTCACACATAATGAACATATAGAATACATAATAATATGAAATATTTATTTTCGTTCGACTTCTTTCTGAGAATGCTAACTTACCACAAACACAAGCTCACGTTATTTCACATCTTTTATTTAACCCTTTACGCGCCAAGTTATCTGACACTTTCACCGCGATAATCACGATTAGAATCGTTTTATTATATGTTTTGTTAGCAGGTTAAGCCACAGTTATTGTGAATAAAATGATTGTTTAAACATCAAGATTGTCAAATGGTTGGAGGGGGATTATGTCGCATATATTCGGGTTTTCATTTTTTATTACCACATTAAGTACCACCTTTTAAACATGTTAAAGACAAAATGTGACATCAATCAGCAAAATTTGAAAAGAGTTGACCTCCATTCTGTCAAATCTGAATAATTTTCAATCACTTGAAGTTGTGGATCGCGTCAGCGAGACACAATTTTAAGTGGGTAAAAATTCAAATTAATTAATTATTATTAATTAATAATTTGGCGGTGAAAGGGTTAAATTAAACAATTAAATCTAATATTGTTTAGTCTAATAGCTACCTAGGCCTATATATATTCATGCTATATAAGCGGTAACTTTTCGCTATTATTTTTCTGAGAATAGATTAGTTCACTGTAACCCAGCTAACACGAGACGTTGACCCAATGCTGGTTTAGTGTGGGGCCACACTTCTAACATCTGAATCGTCGTGGTGATTCCACAATTGACGTGATTAAATATTTTTCAGTGAAACCATATTTTCATAACGCAATCAACTAATGTCTAAATTAGTATGTGTTGTTTAGTGTTTTATAAAATTACATACTATAGTTATGATCATCTTGGTAGATTCCGATTGGTAAATGGCGTACATCATTTAAAAACTAGACTAAGTTAAGTTAATTTACTTCAGATGCGGAATTGCTACCTATGCTGTATTTGAGGAACATTATTAGGTACGTGGTACAAAATAGTGAATTTTAATAATATTCGTTATCAAAAGGTGCATAGAACTGTAAATATCATTGATAGGTATTTTATATACAACACTGCTAATTGAGATAGATATATTCTGACGCAAAGCAAACGCAAATCATTGACACAATATTGGTTTGATGTTGGTCTACAACGCTGGTCCAAAATCAAATCAACATTGTTTCAACATTTTGGGCTTGCTGTGGGTTAACCCTTACAGCGCGTGCGTCGACTTTAGACGTCCGAATCTGACGTCTAAAGTCGATCCCCGCACTGTAAAAGAATAAATATTTATAATGGCCGTAGACCCATAACATAGGTATTCAAATGAAGCAGAAGAGCTAGCTGAGACATTTGTGATGATTTCAAATTGAAAAAAAACAATGGTTTATACACAAATATGTCAGCGCTTTAAGGGTTAATGATATTATATTTACCTGATCCCGGTGAGGTTATGGATCCCATGGATAGAGGACTATGCTGATCCTTCCTGGGTGGGCTCAGTAGACAGTCCACGTTATAGCGGGGTACAGGCAGAGGTGGCTGGATCCGGGGGCCGGGGTGCAGAGCCTGAGGCTGGTGGAGCTGGGGTGGAGACAGGGCGGGGAAGCCCGGGGGTAGACCATACTGAGGGTAGCCGGTCAGCAGACTGGTCAGAGGATGGGGCTGACCACCCAGCATCAGACCTACCCGCGGTCTCTGTATGCCCTGTAAAGGTCGGTAACCTCTGTCAACCATAGCCATTGTCAGTGTGCTGCCGGTCAGATGTACTTCGCTGTGATTGACCACTGGTCAGTTCTGGTGGTCAGTCTGTGAGTGGCTATACTGTGAGAGCATTACGTAGACTTGGATCCAGTAGTATAATGTTCTTTAATGAGTCCGTGTTATTATGAGTGGCTCGTCCTTCACAATGCCTGCCTGCTGTCTCTGTGTCACTGACTACACTACCATCACCAGTCACCACCACTACAACTACACCACTAATATCAGGCGACACCTGGTGTATGCCCACCATACCACACTAGTCACGCCCACTCGTGATGAGACCACGCCCCTATCACTCACAGACGTGCATACATTTACTGGTTCACTCCCCATCTGCCTAATTTGGTGAGCG
>OZ024904.1:64810597-64818097 GCA_964017125.1 Flabesymbios commensalis
TGTGTGATGTCGTGTCAAGCAGTGTTGGGGCACACAGAAATAAAACGGGAGGAAGAATAGCTATTTTGTCAGCTTTATGTAGGAAAGTTGTACAAAGCTTCTTCTGAAAATGAAAGCACGTATGTTGTATTCTCATCTAAATATTATGAAACCTTCATCGCATCTGAACGAAAAGTCATACATACAATGTACATATGCCATCAGCACCACCACATGCATCAGTTCAGATTCATTGGAGTTCCCTCTTCTATTCAAACCTCGTTTGTACATAGTTCTAATACCGTTCCTTATAGCAGCCGCAGTTTTGCGCTTGCCACTCAGATAAGTGACACTTAGCATGTACCGTACTAACCCATCATAGCTTGCAAGTCTATTTCCCCTTTATACATGTTTTGCAGAAAAAGGCTCCAGAACAGCCTAAATCCTTCAAATGCTGAAATATTTGTATATAAACCATGGACACCAAATGTGTTTTTCAATTTGAAATCATAGCTCTTTCTGCTTCGTTTGAATACCTAGCTTATATGTTATGGGTCTACGGCTAGTATAATTTTTTGTAATCCTTTTAGTGATTGAATTAAAAAAAAGAGTGAACCCGGTGTGTGAATGTGAATTCTTTAGACGTCAAAATCTGACGTCTACAGATGTCAGATTCGGACGTCTAAAGACTGTCCAACGCTGAAAGAGTGAAGGGCACTGGTACACTATTATAATAGCTGATGATTGATTAATAGGTGTAGTACAATATTATGGACTGTCAGGGGCCGATCCAGAAATTAAAAAGGGGTCCGATTATAATTTAGTTGGCCTCTCGTCAAATATTCCAAATTTGGTGCCGAAAACTGATTTTTGCGTGTTCTCAGCCAATATACAGGCGTTTGGGGCGCAGAGTGCAGATCCTGTGTCAAAATACAGAGGTTTGGAAAAGTCTGACGTCTGAAGACGATCCCCGCACTGAAAGAATTAAAATATTTATAATTGCCGTAGACCCATAACATATAAGTATTCAAATAAAGCGGAAAGAGCTAACTGTGAGACATTTATGGTGATTTAAAATCGAAAGTAACCCTTTTGACTCCATGGCTCATACAAAAATATCTCAGCAGCGCTGTAAGGGTTAAGCAATTTAGTTTCTAAAAATGTGGGTCGGGACCCCCTGACACTCCTATGGATTCGCCACTGCCTTTTTAAGACTGAATACTAATAAATGGGAATAGAGTGTTACCCCTGTCGGTGGTAAGGGGGGGGGGGGGAGTATAAAGTGTTGATCGTCAGCTCTCACAGTAACACGTCACAGGTTGACAGTCTCTGCTATTCACCCTCACACGCGGGGTTCCACTCTTCTTTTAATTCAATCACCCTTTGGGGCGTTCAGTGATTTTATATAGACTCCCGTCATGATTACAGCTCCCACCCAGCAAACACAAAACATTTGTATAACATTTATACAACGTCGGCCCAGCGTCTTCGATGCTGGTCCAACATTGCCTAAATTTTATACAAATGTTTTGTGTTTACTGGATACACGGGGCTGTCATTTGAAGACGAGGGGGCGGGTTAGTTCCCTCACCGGGGGGGGGGGGGGCAGTGAGGTGCCAAACGCCACCCCGCGGCTAAAATCACACCCTCTATTAATGTTTTAGTCGCTAGGGCGCACATCTTGTGCGAGTATATATATTATCTAAATAAATATACTCACATCAAAAATGTTTATTTATGATAAACAGCGATATAAACAGGGATACAAACAGGGATATAAAATGTATAATTATTAACGAAACATCAATATTAATTCTAAAACATGTTTTTTCTAAAACATGCATTTTCCACCTGTACTCTTCCGGCTTGTGGAGATGAACAGATAGGTGATCCATAGATCACGCCCAGATCACTACAGGGTCTGATAGTAATATACTCCCCTCTCAGCGAAACATAATAAAAAATTAAATAAAAATGCTCACTTAATATTTAGAAAACTAGAAAAAATATATACACTTTAACAAGCATAGTTAAGTGTACCATGATGCACTTGAAAATACAATAGCATACCAGCTATTAAACTACCATGTCTGAATTGAGGGTAGCGAAATATCTTCGTTTAAATCAATTTTATATATTCCATTTCTATAAAAGAATGGGACCTGAACGATAATGGGGGTAGCTATGTCTCCCGCGGACTGTTGAGCTAACGCAAAGCTTCAGTTCATGATTGGCTTAATGTTAGACAAACGAAGTCAACGTTTGCCCAGCATTGAGCCAATGATTGGTCGGCATTTAGCGGTGGGGACATTGTTGTTGTGGCAGGGTGAGTTAATCACGGTGACAAGTGATCAGTGAGAGTGAAATTGACGGATCAATTACAGGTTAGAACAGCTATATACCCGGTTAGAACAGCTATATACCCGGCTAACACGATACAGAGATTCATGTTGAATAAACGTTCACCCAACATAGGTTCAATGTATATCGTATTTGCTCACAAGGTGTTCAATGTTGGCTTGTGTTCAACATGGATAACTGCTACTCGAGCGCCATAGCCTATATACTGGCTTGTGTTCACTATGGCTCTGCTACACGCTATAAAGTGAATATTGCTTTGCGTGGCTTTTTGCACAATCATGGCAATATCGCGGCAGAATGAAGCGCGAAATTGGGACTGCCCTATTATATATATTTATCGAATGACTTCAAGGTTTCTTTATAGTGCACAGTACCATAGACAATATTGCACACTCCAGGCTTTGAACAGTTTGCAGCACTGTATATGCACAACCTCGATAACAAACATCCGACCCGGTCGGGATTCAAACCAATACAGAGTTACGAGCCACAACCGGACAGATTGAGCCATCGGGGCCGGCTACTACACGCTATAGCCTGGCTCGTGTTCACTATAGCTCTGTTACACGCTATAGCCTGGCTCGTGTTCACTATAGCTCTGTTACACGCTATAGCCTGGTTTGTGTTCACGATGGCTCTGTTACACGCTATAGCCTGGTTTGTGTTCACGATGGCTCTGTTACACACTATAGCCTGGTTTGTGTTCACGATGGTTCTGTTACACGCTATAGCCTGGCTTGAGTTCACGATGGCTCTGTTACACGCTATAGCCTGGCTTGTGTTCACGATGGCTCTGTTACACACTATAGCCTGGTTTGTTTTACGATGGTTCTGTTACACGCTATAGCCTGGTTTGTGTTCACGATGGCTCTGTTACACACTATAGCCTGGCTTGTGTTCACGATGGCCCTGCTACACGCTATAGCCTGGTTTGTGTTCATGATGGCTCTGTTACACATAATAGCCTGGTTTGTGTTCACGATGGGTCTGTTACACACTATAGCCTGGTTTGTGTTCACTGTGACTCTGCTACACGCAATAGCCTGGTTGTGTTCACTGTGGCTCTGCTACACGCTATAGCCTAACTTGTGTTCAGTGTGACTCTGCTACACACTATAGCCTGGCTTGTGTTCATTGTGACTCTGTTACATGCTATAGCCTGGCTTGTGTTCACTGTAACTCTGTTACACGCTATAGCCTGGCTTGTGTTCACTATGGCTCTGCTACACGCTATAGCCTGGCTTGTGTTCACTGTGGCTCTGTTACACGCTATAGCCTGGCCATATAGTGAACACAAGCCAGGCTATAGCGTGTAACAGAGTCGTAGTAAAGACAAGCCAGGCTATAGCGTGTAACAGGGCCATAGTGAACACAAGCCAAGCTATAGCGTGTAACAGGGCCATAGTGAACATAAGCCAGATTATTGCGTGTAGCAGAGCCATGTGAGATACAAAAGCTTATTTCTTACGGTTGCCTTGAAAAGCACGCAATAAATCTTCACCAAATCGTTGGTACGGCGTTTGTGTTGATCATTGTAACCGAGGCCCTAACCAGACAGAAATGCTTTATCAATAAAATTCATTAAAATAGTGAATTTCCCCTTAACAGAATATATTCACTTTGAAAGAGAATTATGTGGAGATGGCTGTGGGTTGTCTAGAATGATTATAGAGGTGTACAGCCGGCCAGTGACGCTAACAAGCCACCAGGGGCTACCTGACCATCAACTGACCAGGTCATCTGGCCAGTCAGATGAGCACTGTATCAAATAGCAGCTTACACCGGACAAATGGCTGACCGCAGGGCAGTGGGGTTGTCAAGGGCCTATACATCTTCTAACAAGCACTGGCATATGTTGCCTGTTTTTGGCAAGCAACGGCCCACGTGCCTTCACACTATCAATGGCGACTTATCTCGTTCAAATTCAAACACAAATCTTTTTGATAATATGATTTAAAAATAACACGTAATTAGCTTTATGTATGCCTGGCCTATTCTATTAGCTTGGATGCATATTGGGTCCAATTGCCACAAACCATTGGAATACTGTTGTCCAGAAGTGATTGTGATTCCGCGGTTTAAAGGGTGGACAGTAGATGTCAGAGGTAATAGACATGTCTCGTTCATTACACTTGTCACTGATCGCTGACGATTCCACACATTGATAGAGAAGCAATTTAGTGGTGCTGCTCACAACCCCAACACACGCTCAATTTCGCAACCCGTTAAAACTTTCATTCCCATGGTAAACCCACCCACAATATACGCCACCCCCTCCCTTTATGAGCCCATGTAAGCTCGCCCTGTTCTACTTTCAGATATATGGATTAAAAAACAGGCTACCAAGGGCTGACACAGCACCACAAATTGATGTTAGCTGAATAAAGTAAACTAAAAATATGTCGACTATTGTTTCTTTTAAATGTTTTTTATAACTATAAAGCAGTTGGTTTTAAATTACATGTAGTGTTTAAATAAAGAATAGTCTAGGGGATGGAGGGTATCAATGAACACACCTCATTTCAAGCACTTTGTTGCCATATAAACTTCTTCACTATGCCTAGTTACATGTATGGCTCAATGTATGGCTCAAAACTGTTCCAGTTATTCGGCCAAACCAACTAAAAAACTAACAGCCTTTTGTGGTATTATTCCAGCCCTTGATAACCTCCATTATAATCCACATCTGAAACCTGCTTGGCATACAAATAAATTTTGTTCATATTATTACCCTTTATAGGTTGGATTAAAAAAGAATTGTCATACTATCAATACAATGTGCATATTGTTTAGACAGGTTTTAAGTGAAGGATGGGCTGTATAAGAAATCTACGCAAACAAATTGAATTTTAAATGTAAGAAATACACATTCTATACTGTATTACAATCTAATCTGTATTATAATCTCATATATTTATACAGAATACTCATTATAATAAATTACAAACCTCATTTATTACTGATTTCATAATTCTTAACCCCAGTGGTTGTATAATCGGATTAAGGTTGTTCCTTCTAAACTAATGAAATATTTGTCACAGCCATATGTGCAACAAGTTTACTTGAATATACCACTGGAGTATAGGATTGATTTTTTCTTTTCTCGTTTATATTGTACCTTGTTCTCTATCTGTACATGTATGTTCTAGATCAGGACTTCCCATTAGTAACGTGGCAGTTATAAACAAATAAATGTTAAGAGCTGGTGGTTTGATCTATAATATCCAGGGCTGAAACAATAAATAAACCTTTGTTCACCTTTGGCACACAAATCTTGAACACACCCTATTTTCTAGAGCATACACATGTGGTCATACAAGATTCAGACACCACGTTTAGTATAGATTGTTTGTTTACAAGCCGCCTTTGTATATATTGTATTTTTAAAATTATAAGAAAAGGAGTTTCTCTACAAGGATGTGCCATACAGCTCATCTAGTAAAATATTGTATTTCTTACTATTTTATACACTTCTACCAGTGTCGCCCGCAGAAACTGCTATATTTAGTCCTCCAGTGGATATTTGCGACAGGTCACACCAAAACTAGCGAGGGCCCCGATGTTCTGATTAAATGATTAAAGCTGCTTGCCTAGAAAATTGAACCTCTGGCATTCAGGTTTTAAAAATACAAATGTTTCTTCTCCGCTTACACGTAAATATTCAGTAATGTGGGGAGCCTCCTTGACCAAGAGGTAGCGTGGCCTGCCTCAGACCGCCAGGGATCGAATTTCAAATCCATGTGTCTTGAGGGCAGTGTCATCAAATTCATCTCACCATCCTCAGGAGGTTATCCTGGCCCAGCTTAGCCTATATGTGCACAATTCATTCATTCACACCGAAACTATCGTTTTCAATAGATTTAAATTTATTTCCCCTTCTCTTTCGCCTCCTCTTCTTCCTCCTTCTCTTACTCATTTTCTCCCCCTCTCCCTGCCTCCATTCTCTAATTTCTCTCTTCCTCCATATTTTCTTCCTCCCCTCCTCCTCACCTTCATCCTTCTTCTTCTACTTCTTCTCTCCCTCTTCTTTTTCATACTCCTCCCTCCGCCGCCTCTTTCTATTTTTTCTCATCCGACTCTTTCTCCTTATCTCCCCCATCCCTCCTCCTCATTCTGCTCTTGTTCTCCTCTCCCCTTATTCCTCATTTGCCTCCTTTTTCATCTTCACCTCCTTTCTCTCCTTTTTACTCTTTCTCCCCTGCTCTATATTGTCTCCTTCTTCTCCTCCTCTTCCTTTTATCCTCCTCCCTCCCCAAGCTCTTTATACTTCTCCTTCTTCTTCTCTTGACCCCCTTCTCATTATCTTCATCCACCTTCTCCTCTTACTCCTACTTCTCTCTTCTTCCTTCTTCTCCGCCTCCACCTACTACTCCTTATCCTTCTTCTCTTTCTGTTCATAATTTCTCGTCCTTCTTTTCTCCTCTTCATTCTTTCTCTTTTCCACCTCGTTTCCCCCTCTTCCATTTTCTCACCCTCCCTCCTCCTCATGCTTCTTCTCTTTATCTTCCTTCTTATCTTTCAACCTACTCGCCCTTCGCTTCATTTCTTCCCCTCATCTTTTTCTTTTCCCTCCTCCTCTCCTTCATATTCTCCTCCTTCCCCTCCCCCTTTTTATCATCTTTATCCCTCTGCTTATCCTTCTCCTATTTCTCCTCCTCCATCCACGCCTCCTTCGTCTCCCCTCTTTCTCATCGTCTTCTTTCTCTTCCTCTCCCTCCTTCTATTCCTCCTATCCTCGCCCTCCTCCTCATTTTTCCCGTCTTTCTCCTTTTTCTCATCTTTTTTCATTTTTATCCTCCTCTTTCTCGACCTCCTTCTCGCCCTTTTTCTCTTCTTCTCTCCTCCTTAACGCCTCCTTCATCTTGCTGCCCCTCCTCTTCTTCCTTCTTCTCCTCGCTCCCTCTTCTCGTCTTCCCTCTTTTCCTCTGCCTCATTCTTCTCCTTTATCTGCTCATTCTGCTTCTCCTCATCTTTCTCCTTCTCTTCCTCCTCTTTCTTAATCTTTTCATTCTCATTCTTCTCATCATAGGCTACTAGCCCTTCTATTCTTCTTCTTTCTTCTTCTACTACTACTACTACTACTACCACTACTACTGTTACTGTTACTGTTACTACTACTACTACTACTACTACTACTACTACTACTACTACTAATAATAA
>OZ024904.1:66020597-66337176 GCA_964017125.1 Flabesymbios commensalis
AAAAAGTGTGCCCTCAGGGCACACTCAGTCAAAATGTAATGTGCCTTTTTATCCCCTGCCCACGAAGTAGGGGCGGGGATATAGTCAAAAAACAGTTATTACAGAACTTTGAGATATCACCAACCGTAAGAATTGAAGATGTGAGCATCCAATCTAAGAGGGGGGGGGGGATTTCATCCTTTTGTTATCATTATGGTGTACACTGTAAGTTAACTAGCAATTCTTTTTAACTTTGAACTCCAGAATCAGAGATGAACAATGACGCACTCACACACTAGTGGGTGATGGATTTTGTGGGGTAGGGCCCTGGGGGTGGGCTAAATTCTTAATTATCTATCCTGGTTGTTAAGACCAATCATTTCTTTAGCATAGTCTGTTTTAGATTTAGCATTTGAGCTCATATGCCTACTACAATATGTCTATATAGCCTAAGACTATATAATCAAATCCCAATTGTCAAGATAATGATTCTGTGGGGAGAGGTGGGGTAAATTTTAAATTATCTTTACTGTTTGTCACGACCAATCATATCTTCAGTGAAGTCTGCTTAGATTTAGTATTTAGCCATAAGCGACTATCACCAAATCTCAATTGTCAAGATGGTGATTTTGTGGGGGAGGGGGTGGGGAAATTTTTCAGATTATATGTTTTCTGATTGCAAAATCAATAATTTCTTCAGCCTAATCTTCTTTAGATTTAGCATTTAAGCATATTGTCTAGGCCTACTGGGCTATAGCCTATAGACAATCAACTAAACTGAAGTGTTGAGATACATATTGAGGCCTTGGGGGAGGGGGTGGGTCGAATTAATAATTTTCTGTAATTGTTGTCTGGCCTAATCTATATTAGCAAAAAATATAGAATTGGTGTTGTTCACTGTGGCCTTCAATCCTTCATGTATATGCCAGAAGCAGACGATTTATTAGACTAACCTAAATGCCTATATATTATCTCTCGCCCAGAGGCTTCATATCTAGACATATTCCCCTACAAAAGTAGTTTTAGATTTGTTTATCACAAACATAAAGTTAACTATAAGATAAGATAAACTGATAAAGAGACAGCAGGCACGATAGTCTGCTTTTGACAATGAATGGAAGCACAGCGATCGAAAGAAGGGTTAAAAATGAGGTTGTCCATCGGACAATCAGGTCAGATTTGCAGGTTGTCCACAATTTTCTGAAAACATTAGTTAAACAATAAGTGTAAGCTCACCACTGTAATAAAATTTTTCAACCCTGACAGTCACCTCACTTATAAATATGCCTTTGAATAATAATGTGATGTGAGAATGTCTTTCTCAGAAGTTGGTTGTCGAGCGGACATCCTCATGGTGACTATTGATTGTCCAATGTTAATGTTATTCTTGACAGTTTACTCAACACGTGTCACCAGTGAATCAATCATGGGTCATTGGGCTTTCAATTTCTCAGCAGCGTCATCTCAGTCATGCTTGCCCTCTAAACTAGGCCTATTACTAACATTGTCAGCGACATTGGAAGACTTTGTTGGGAACAATAAAATGTATTTACAATACTAGTATGAACTTACTGATGCCATTTGACTTTTTTCTCATATTTCAACGTAACTCTATTCAAAATGCGATCAAAGTATTTGATAAAACATTAAGTCAACTTTTTTTAGTTGCACGAAAAGAAGGCAAGCACCATATTGTAGATCAGGTGTTGTGCTAAGAGTTGTAATTTATTTCAGGGCCGTATCTTTAAAACTGTGGATGTGCGCTCAAGTGGAAGATCGGTATCTCCGCGTGAAAAAACTGTGCAATGACGCGAAAATTGCGACGCGGCTGTCAAAATGCGTCACTTTTGCGAGCGCAATATCTCAGCCATATATTTATCGATTTTGCTGAAAATTTGTGACGTCGTCATAATAATATTAGTTGATACGGATCTCAAATTTTAAAAAGATCGAATTGGGAATGAGCGAGAAGCGACCTGGTAAACATCGTCAAAATTATCAAAAAACTCCTAATTGTCAAATCCACTAGGCGAGGGCAATGCGCTCCTATGGCACACTAGACATGACAGTGATGGGGCATTTGAAATGTTAATGCGTAAATGATGTGAGGGCGCACCCCAAAGTGATCCCAGAAATGTGCAGCATGCACGTATATATATAGCTAAAATATTATCCTCAACTCGGGATAGTTCACAACAAAATCTAAAAAAATAATCTATTAAAGGGATATTCCATGACAAAGTTTTTTGTTGTCATTGTCGCCAGTTTGTTGCCAGCATCACCATTATTCATGTTATCATTTGATGCCCCTCCTCCTCCAAATCAAACCCATTAAATTTACCCACACTGCTATCATTGATTAATTTGTGAAAACTATGTTGTGGTAAGCTGTCATGTAAGCAGCTGTTTATAGCTTCAGCATCTGTCTCCTAGTTGATAAGAGATATCGCTATCAAATAAGCACTACAGTAGAACCCTCTATGAAAAGTGTCCTTTGAAGACAGGTGGCTGCCCATAGGAGGTTCATTTGTATAGGAAATGTCATTTTGGGGAATAGTCAAGTGGCCTCCCACAGGAGGTTGCCTGCCCATAAGAGTGGTTGCTCATAGCAGGTTTTACTATATATCGTTATTTTGAATTTCCGTAACTCTTGAACATTTCCTGCTCATCACTCGTAAGTTAAGGCATGAGATACTGTAGATCTGGTAATATTCACATTTTTTTAATTTTTGCGAGTAAGACAAATTTGAGAAAATCTAAACCTGCAAAAATGACCAGATCTACAGTATTCAAAAGTTAGTTGCTGTTTAATTTTTCCAGACTACTGTTCAATTATAAAGTGACAAGCAAACGGTGATGGTCATCAACAACACGATATTTTGAGGCTTAACTCATTCAGCATGGACCTGACTAAGTCTAATTTGTGACTGGTATTTTCAGTTATGTACTGCGTTACCTGTTTTTTCAAGTTGCTGAATGCTATTAGCATTACTTTATTTTGGTGTAAACATGACTGCTGTCTAATTTACAGAATTTAATGGCTCTTGCAAATTTATGGAGTTTCTGTTAAATTTAAATTTCTGAGCAGTCAGGAAAGAGGCAGGGAAATTTGTTTTTATTGGGTTTTCATGGCTTAAGCATTTAATACAGGGTTCAGCAAAATGTTGAATTCAGTTAAATTTAAAACTCCTAGAACGCTCCCAAGTTAATGCCCAGGCCTTTTAATT
Source organism: Flabesymbios commensalis (assembly GCA_964017125.1). Lineage (NCBI taxonomy): Eukaryota > Metazoa > Annelida > Polychaeta > Terebellida > Flabelligeridae > Flabesymbios > Flabesymbios commensalis. The sequence goes on from OZ024904.1 coordinate 66,023,804, forward strand.
AAGGTGAACAATCACTCGCTAACATCCTGAACCATTTTCCAGGAGAATGATTGACAGCCCACCTGGCTGTCAGCAAATAGGTCTGGCTGAAATGTTTTCAAGGTCCCAAAATTATTAGCTCCCGCCGTCACCGTAGGTGAGCGAAGGGAGCTATGGATTCTACCTCCGTTTTTTTTTGGCCTCTTCTTTTGCCTATAACTTTGTGAGAAAATAAGCTAGGATAACAATTTTTGGTATGTGGGTTACTTCCAGGTGGCTAATGGACGGGTTAAAATATTTTTAATCTGAATTCAATATGCAAGGTTGCAGAGGAGAAAATGATGATGTGACGGCGTTGGGCCGTTGGGCCGTTGGGCCGTCCGTAAACAATTCGTTTCCGGAGCATATCTCTGAAAGTACTTGTCCGATTGTCTTCAAATTTTACACACAACACCCCTAGGTGGTCTAGTTGTGCCTTTTGGGGTATTTGAACTTTGACCTACTTCTGGTTCAGAACTATGACCTATTTAGACGTTTTGACGCGCACTTCGTTTCCGGAGCAGATCTCGAAAAGTACTGGGCCGATGACAGTCCTATTGCACATACATGTTCTCTAAGGTCCCTAGTTGTGCCTTTTCAGGTTTTTGGACCTTGACCTTGAAGTTGACCCAGCACTTTGACCTAATTTATAACATCGGTAAATCCGACTGAAAGATTTTGCGGAATATCATGAAAACCGCTCAAGATAGCTACACCATTACTATAAAACAAATTGTGAGGTTTCAGGAGAGGATGCATCTTGAAAAATTTCAAGTCGATAAAATTAAAAATGGCCGCCTATCGGCCATTATTCACCTTGACAGGCCTGATATTGCGGAATATCATGAAAACCGCTCAAGATAGCTACACCATTAATATCAAATAAATTGTAAGGTTTCAGGAGAGGATGCATCCTGAAAAATTTGAAGTTGATTAAATTCAAAATGGCCGCCTATCAGCCATTATTCACCTCGACAGGCCTGATATTGTGGAATATCATGAAAACCGCTCAAGATATCTAAACCATTACAATAAAACAAATTGTAAGGCTTCAGGAGAGGATGTACTTTGAAAAAATTCATTTTGTCAAAGTTCAAAATGGCCGCCAATCGGCCATTATTCACTTTCACATGGCCGTTATTTGGTAAACCGTGCTAGATGGCTAGACCATTACTATAAAACAAAATGTGTGATTTCAGGAGAGGATGCATCTTGAAAAAATTAGACTCTATAAAATTCAAAATGGCCGCTTATCGGCCATTATTCACTTTCACATGGCCGTTATTTGGTAAACCGTGCTAGATGGCTAGACCATTACTATAAAACAAAATGTGTGATTTCAGGAGAGGATGCATCTTGAAAAAATTAGACTCGATAAAATTCAAAATGGCCGCTTATCGGCCATTATTCACTTTCACATGGCCGTTATTTGGTCAACCGTGCTAGATGGCTAGACCATTAAGTGTAAAACGAAATGTGAGATTTCAGATGAGGATGCATCTTGAAAAAAATTGACTTGATCAAATTTAAAATGGCCGCCTTTTCGGCCATTATTCATTTTCACATGGCTGATATTTGGTAAACCGTGCTAGATGGCTAGACCATTACCTGATTACTATAAAACAAAGTGTGAGTTTTCGGGGGAGGATGCACCCTGAAAATTTTTAATTTACGAATTCAAAATGGCCGACAATCAGCATTATTTACCTCGATAGGCCTGATATCAGGTAAACCGTGCTAGATAGCTAGACCATTACTATAAAACAAAATGTGACGTTTAGAGAGAGGATGCCTTTAAAAAACTTTCGACTCAATCGAATTCAAAATAGCCGCCAATCGGCCATTATTCACTTTCACATGGCCGTTATTTGGTAAACCGTGCTAGATGGCTAGACCATTACTATAAAACAAAATGTGTAATTTCAGGAGAGGATGCATCTTGAAAAAATTTGACTCGATAAAATTCAAAATGGCCGCTTATCGGTCATTATTCACTTTCACATGGCCGTTATTTGGTAAACCGTGCTAGATGGCTAGACCATTACTATAAAACAAAATGTGTGATTTCAGGAGAGGATGCATCTTGAAAAAATTAGACTCTATAAAATTCAAAATGGCCGCTTATCGGCCATTATTCACTTTCACATGGCCGTTATTTGGTAAACCGTGCTAGATGGCTAGACCATTACTATAAAACAAAATGTGTGATTTCAGGAGAGGATGCATCTTGAAAAAATTAGACTCGATAAAATTCAAAATGGCCGCTTATCGGCCATTATTCACTTTCACATGGCCGTTATTTGGTCAACCGTGCTAGATGGCTAGACCATTAAGTGTAAAACGAAATGTGAGATTTCAGATGAGGATGCATCTTGAAAAAAATTGACTTGATCAAATTTAAAATGGCCGCCTTTTCGGCCATTATTCATTTTCACATGGCTGATATTTGGTAAACCGTGCTAGATGGCTAGACCATTACCTGATTACTATAAAACAAAGTGTGAGTTTTCGGGGGAGGATGCACCCTGAAAATTTTTAATTTACGAATTCAAAATGGCCGACAATCAGCATTATTTACCTCGATAGGCCTGATATCAGGTAAACCGTGCTAGATAGCTAGACCATTACTATAAAACAAAATGTGACGTTTAGAGAGAGGATGCCTTTAAAAAACTTTCGACTCAATCGAATTCAAAATGGCCGCCTATCGGCCACTATTTACTTTCACATTGCTGATATTTGGTAAACCGTGTTAGATAGCTGGGCGATTACTATAAAACAAAATGTGAGATTACAAGAGAGGTTGCATCTTGAAAAAAATTGACTCGATCAAATTCAAAATGGCCGCCTATCGGCCATTATTTACTTTCACATAACCGGTTTTTAGTAACCGTACTAGATGGCTAGACCATTACTATAAAACAAAATGTGAGATTTCAGGAGAGGATGCATCTTGAAAAATTTTGACTTGATCAAATTCAAAATGGCCTCCTATCGGCCATTATTCACTTTCACGTGGGCGATATTTGGTAAACCGTGCTAGATGGCTAGACCATTACTATAGAATGAAATGTGACATTTCAGCTGAGGATGCATCTTGAAAAATTCCGACTCGATCAAATTCAAAATGGCCCCCTATCGGCCATTATTTACTTTCACATGCCCAATATTTTGCAAACTGTGTTAGATGTTAGTCTATTACTATAAAACAAAATATGAGGTTTCGGGGGAGGGATGCACCCTAAGTTTTTAACTAGTTTATATCGAATTCAAATCAGCTATTAGTTACCTCGATTGGCCTGATATCGGGTAAACCATGCCAGATAGGTAGACCATTACTGGGATACTGATTAGGATCATTAATTTTAATGGAGGTTTGCAATCTCTAACAAAAATTGTCTAGTTCTTATCTTACTCTTAGACTGAGCTTCTTAGACCTAGTTGTCTTGCGTCTTGATTTTTGACCTAGCCTAGTACTACATTAAAAACCCTACACAAAATTGCTTAAATCAAATTCTAATTCGTCGCGGGAGCTCCTGGACTTATGTAGTCTTGTTTTTATAGTAATGAGCAAAATCATTGATTAATAGCAAATCCTCCTACACTGCAATCAATTTCACTTAACAATCATTTTATGTGACCCCAAGGTCCACAAATTCAAATACATGTCTCTGCTCTTCTACTACGACTAGTTATCACTTTCCCCATAAAACTGGGGAGCTGTTCATAGCTCTCCTCTGATTTACTTAAAAGGCAAGTTCCAAATGTCCCATCATTATTGTGCCCAGCTTTGCTTGGGAACATAAATTCCCATCAAATTGTTCTTTATGTTTAACACTGAATGATTTTGTCTAAAAATGACTGCTGTTGAATTAATTTTTTTAACATACAGAAATGGTGTGACTGTACATACAAATCGGAGTGAGCCTTCTGCCCGGATGGATAGTGACAGGTCAACCCCCTCAACTGTAACAGAATCTGATGTGGCACATAGTCTTCTACATTCCCAAAACTGGACAGGCAATACAACTGAACGAAGTAGCCTCTTCTCTCTTTGTGAAGATGTAAGTCAGATTTTCTTTGAATATTGCTTGTCGATTCTATGATTAGGTCCGGCCTATTAAATTTATTTTGTGTCCTATTTAGGGGAAAAAGGGGTGCTGTGTGTGGGAAGCGGTTGACATTTCTGTACACCTGTCTTTATGTCCAATATAACGTTTGAGGTCCCTAGGTTAAGTATTTTCGTGTTCAAAAAGTCTTCAGAAAAAAAGATATTCATGATTATATTCGTGGCTAGGAGCCTAAAGGGTTTTGGTTGGAAAAATGTTGGCCAAGCCTCGCAGGCCAAACATTATTTCACAATTGGGCCAATGTATCCTGTTATCCGGTTAGTGGCCTCTCGGGGGATTAACCGTCACCCGTATGGCAGTCAGAGTAAACACAGGACAATCACCCAATTCTGTTTCAATGTTGGGCCAGCGTCGAATATGATTGACCAGCATTGAACCAGCAATGGGCTGCGACGCTGGCCTAACATTGAATCAGTATTGGACGGGTAGGCCTACATTGTGTGTACGAGGTACATCGTATTTGGCGATGGTGGTGCAAGGAATAGGCCTACACGTTGAAGATATACTTGTCTCCTTGGTTCTTTCAATAATTATATCCTGAACATTTAGGATTCTGGCTCATGAGGAAAACCAATACAGTTATGTTTACAAAATATTAGGCAATTTTTTTGTCTAAAGCACTCAAACAGACTAAAGCCTGGCCTTGGGAGTTCGGGAACTCCTTTTCTAGTTTTAGGTAAGTTTTCGTACTTAGCGATCTTAGAGATCTAGAGAAACCTGTCTCCAGCATATAAGAAACCTGTCTCCCATGTATATGAGAAGATTTTTTTTCTAACATTCTTGTTATGGGTGATTTATCTCACTGAAATTTACGGATAATAATAACTACTAGTACTATTATGATATATTCCAAGAATTTTGCATAAAACATATAATCTAATGCTCAACCAATCAACATGGTAACAGATTAGATTTATTATTATCCACATTACTTCATCTAATTATATAGATAGGGAGCAGGACATGCTTCCATTGGATCACTATCTTTAAAAAAAATTTATGAAATGTCCAGACCAGTTTTTGACTACAGACATGTGGATTGTATCTGTCCATCCATGCAAATTAATTTCTGCAGCCGATACATAACCCATCAAAGTGCCTTTCTAGCTTGTTGTATTTTGTTTTACTTATATTTGTAGGCATACGATCGTCAAGCCTCAAAGCAGGTGCAAGCACTTTTTGATGAGATCGATTCAATGCTCTTTGAAAATAAGAAGGGACCACAACACTTGCACTCTGAATGTTTAGAATGGATACAAACATTTCCGCATTTACGGTCTGTATCTAACAGGTTATATTTTGGGGGTTTGGAAAGAGGCCATACAAAGAATCAACATTATTATAAATTGCATGTATTTAGTTGATATATTTTTCCCATTTATTATTATCTTTTGTCAGTATTGTTATTATCCCCCGCCTGACAAATTTGAGGTGAGGGGTATTGGCTTCGCCTCGGATGTCCTTCCGGCTGTCTGACCCGCCGTCCATCTATCCGCATTTCGTTTCCAGGGCAGGTCTCAGAAACCCGTGGATGGATTTATTTAATTTTGTACACACGCATCCCTTCGTGGGGGTAGGTGTGCCTTTTGTGGTTGATGAAATTTCACCTAATTTAATGGCCGATCATCTGTCATAATTAGCTTTAGTATGCCTGATATCTGGCAAACTGTGCTAGATAGCTAGACTATTACTGTTAACAAAATGTGCGGTTTCAGGGAGGGATATGCCCTGGAAAATTTCAACTCTATCAAATTCAAAATAGCTGTCTATCAGTCATAATTACCTTTATTATGCCTGATATCTGTCAAGCCATGCAAGATAGCTAGACCATTACTATAAAACAAAATGTGCGGTTTCAGGTAGGGCTATGCCCTGAAAACTTGCGACTCGATCAAATTTCAAAGGGTAGACTTTCGTCCTTTTTATATAAAATTAACTTTGATATACAGTACCTGGATGTGGTACCTTATATCTGGCAAAAACCATGCCAGCTAGCTAGACCATTACAGTAAAACAAAATGTGTCGTTTTATGGAGGGATATGACGACACATTCAACTCGATCAAATTTCAAATGTCTGACTATCAGACATAATTAACTTTAATATGCCTGACGTCTGACAAACCGTGCCAGATAGCTAGTGTGGTTTCAGGTAGAGATATGCCCTGAAAAATTTCAATTCTATTTAAAACCCTTATCCTGCTAACATGAAGTCAGTACTATGGAAGTAATTCATGTTGGCCAGTGCTGTATAAAACAGCATAAATTAGTATCTTACCAATGCCAAGTAAAATTAAAAAAATGATTAATATAATAAACGCCGATTGAAAAAGTGCTGAGCCATCCAGCCCCTCATCAATGCACACACGATGGTATTGGCTGTACTGTCAGTTCTCAGTCACCTTCTCATTGACATAATACAGTATACAACACATGCTTTGAGATTCAGGATTCGGCTCATTTACATATATTTGTACACATTTTTAACACCTGTAGGTCAATTTATTTCGGGCACTGAAACGAAATTATGGGCTCTGTAGATTTTCTAGGGGAGTGCCCTGCTGGCTCTCACCTCAAGTCTTCCAAAATCGAGCACTGTACCCACCCTGCAAAATAGTTGTAAATGCTAAATGACGTCATTGTAATGGATTTCCATACACAACAAATGCCGCGATCAGCATCGGTATACAGTTATGTAAACACTGCATATGCCGTGATCAGCACTGTCAAAGTGCATCATGTATCACCTTGATCAGCAGGATAAGGGTTAAATTAAAATTGACCGACTATTGGCCAGCATTGACTTTAATGCTAGAACAATACCATGAAAATAAACATCTGATTTCAAGGAGGGATATTTGCCCTAAAAAATTCAACTTGATTAAATTCAAAATGACTATCGGTCATAATTACCTTTAACCCTTAAAGCGCTGAATTAATTTGTAAAAAACATCGCAACCAAATCGTTTTTTTTCAATTTAAAATCATCATAAATAGCTAGATGATTGCTATAAAACTAAATGTGTGGTTTCAATGAGGGATATACCCTCAAAAATGTCAACTTGATCAAATAAAAAATGGCCGACTTGCGACCATCATTGACCATCGTTGACTTCAATATCTGTAATACATGTATGGTAAACTGTGAGCACTAGATAGGTAGACCATTTTTGTAAAACAGAATGTGAGACTTCAGGGAAGTATGCACCCTGTAAAATTTCTAGTACGCGGGCGGGGCAGGAGATTATTGTGGCCGGCTGGCCTCTTGTTTTTGTTGTCTGGATAGTAAACTTTATTTGTATTTATGTTTGTTTTTTTAAATGGTGGCTCTTCTACTTGCTGTCATCGCTGACCATGAGGAAAGTGTCCTTGCCCACTACAACAACAATTGTGAAATAATATTTTTCAAATAGTCTAATGAAGTTCTGAGTTCCAAAAATACAATTAATGGCATAAACAGTATCATTTTTGCAGTGTATTGGGGATGCAGTTGGTGCCATCAAGTGAAAAAGGATATGAAACACTGGCTGGCCCAGAGGGAACTGGCTTCCTTGTTGATGTTACAGACCACGATATGCGTGCAAGCCATTTTGACAATGGGTAAATAATCTGTAACCCCACTTTATTTGATTACTACCGTAATTGGTGGACTATACCACGCACTGGGCTATACCGTGCAAAAGGTGAAAATAGGCCTTTCTTAGTGCTTGAGCCTTACACACCGCGCACTCATTATTTACCGCGCAGTTCAAAATATCGCCGTGACATGGCAGTCTCCAATGCTAATAGTGTGTTAGTAAGATTGATTTGTGACGGCTCAGGTCCAAGATTTATTAGATCGTGTTTAGTATTATTGTAATATATAATAATAATAATTAACAATTAATACTTTCATGTTTACTTAAACGTGCTGCGGTTCAATATAGTCACGTAATTAACACAAATATAGGCTTACGCACGTTTCTGTACCAGGGATCGTCATTCGGCCACGCGGGAACTAGTGAGTTGCCAGTAGGCCTAGACACATACGGGGCATTCGCCCAATGCTGTTTCAATGTTGGGCCAGTGTCAAAAAGGGTGTTGCCAGTAGGCCTACACACATACGGGGCATTCACCCAATGCTGTTTCAATGTTGGGCCAGCGTCGAAGACGGTGTGCCAACATTGAAACAGCTTTGGGTGAATGCCCCGTGTTTGCTATGATATCATCTTTGAATGAGTACGACGATATATATACAATGAAAGTTGATAGAAACGAGTCGCCGAATTATAGACCTACGTTAATACCGGAATAAAAACGTTAACTAGTACATTTCACGTAGTTGGCGAAACTTCAAACTGCAAGCCCCAGAATGTCGTCTAGACTCCCACCATTGGTGGGTCAGTAAAGCACGTGGCATCGTCCCGTGTGGTGTATTCATATGTACATGTATAGGCACGCATGGATGTGCAGCTTGCAGACATCCCAACTAACACAATGCATTCACCCAATGCTTTTTAAATGTTGTGTCAACGTCGAAGATGGCGGGCCAACATTAGAACAACATTGGGTCAATGCCTGTGTTTGCTGGGATGCATGTATCTGTATTACACGCTAACGCGTAACATTAGATATTTATCAATTATCATGATATATATATTATCGGCTGCTAAAAAATCTCCAACCTGTTTAAAATGCTGTGTTGTACAATGTCAGCGTGTCAGTTTATTGAGCAGTTAATCCTTCTGACAGAGGCTATGAGGCTACACTCACGGCATAGGTGATAACGGCACCAACGCGATGACAAAACTATACTGACCTTTCACAGCTTAATGCTCTCACCTGAGCGATCAGACATGTCAGACAGGTTAATCAGTGATCTAGTCGCATACATCGCGCACTTGTTCTATACCGCGCAGGAGCTCAAATAAAAAAAAACAACGCGGTATCGTCCAGTAATTACGGTATGTAGAGACCATAATATTCTTTTGCTGTCTGTTCTTGTGCTGTATATTGTTATATTATTTTTATTTTGGTCGTCTGTGCCATTCCTTACCAGTTTGAAGTAAATTTTATACAATAGCAATATTCATACAAACTTTTTTCTGACACAATTTTAGTACTCATTAGTAGAGCCTCTTTTGAGCAGCCACCCCTACTACAGATGTGGCAACCATTCTGTTTTTCGTGGACGACTTACAATGTTTATGCGTTGTTCACGCCATTGCGATGACCATTAATAATCTTACTATTTTCAGAATAATTTCCTGCCAAAAAATTACATTCGCATTGTAGCACTACAATCTGACATCAGAGATAAAATGAAGAGTCATTTTACAAACTGATAGCATTTTTTTGAGCTGTGGATGAAATGAATGTGAAATGTTGCTGATTCTAACAATGAATCCATTATAGGCCTGAAAAATCGCACATGGATCTTACATATTACTGTAAGATAAAATGTCTCGCAATTAAATGTGGGTACAAGATGTGGCTAAAACTTTCAGTTATGGGTTTTGTGGTAAAAGCACCAAAATTGGCACATATGATGCCATGGCAGAGCTGATTTAGCATAGTGCCGAACTGAATTTTTCCTGTGGTTTAAAAAAATTGTGAAAATCCAAAATCTAAATAGTATCTACAAACTATCATCTTTGTGAATATTTATCATAAAAATATAAATAAAATGTTTAATTCTAAAATGCATATAGCATAAAATAACACAATTTAATGTCAATTATGATATACAGCAGGGAATGTATATACATTTCATGGGATGTCCTTTTCATCATGTTCATAGTCCATTTCTTTCTGACACTCTAGCGCTGTTGTCTGTATTACTGAGTTATACAACATGTTTATAAGCCACACTAACAGTAGATTTGGAAAAAGACTAACCAACCTTCAATTATAAAAATACATCAGCCATTCAGTTTGTCATGTTGCATTAATAATGAGGACTTGGGCATTTTTAATAATCAATGAACCTCACATGACCCCATTTGCATAATAGATTGATATTTTTGAAGACCTTTCTCAGCTCCTGTTCTGATCATGATGGAAAGGAACAAATAGTTTTTGTAATTTATATCACCCACATTTCTACATTTGATTAACACGATTAAATGGAAACCTGTTTCTGGTTTGCAGATTGGCAGTGACAGGACAGCATATTAATGTTCTCCAGCCACCAATAGACCCTCTTGCACAGCACAGTGATATTTCCAGTCAATATGAGGAGATCCTAGAAGAGGATGGTTTGATGGAAGATATTATAGCCGTAGATTACACCAGGTAAGATAGGATATAGAAATTTCAATATAACTGCTGCTTTTTCACTACCTGTAGTTGTGAAATTACTACCTGGCTAGGTAATGCGCTGTCGTTATTGACTTTTTAAATTGAGTATGTGTTCAGGCACTTTAGAATCAATTGAGTAAGCAACATTTCAATGTAGTAATGTTACGTAATGCTTTAGATTTAAGTTAATTTTTAACATCATTTATTTGAGTGATTACGCAAATACGCATCACAGATGTTCATACTGTAAACTCTTGATGTGAATGGGTTCAAAAATGATTTGGTCACATTTAAAATGGCTGCCAGTTACCCATTTCCGGGCAACAACCCATCAATTGTAATTTTTTCTCATCATGCTCATATTACCTCTCCAACAAGACTGTAAATTAACTGTTTTAGCGCCGAGACTGTCTTTATACGTCAGAATCTGATGTGTGTAGACGTCTAAATTCGGTCCCCACGCTGAAAGAATTAAAATATAGATAACGGCTTAAGACCTATAACATAGGTATTCAAATGAACCAGAAAGACCTAACTAAGACATTTATGATGATTTCAAATCGAATAAAACCCTTTGGTCTCCATGGTTTGAGTGCAAAATTTTTTTTGCGCTTTAAGGGCTAATATAGATAGTCCTGGTGTACAGTAGAGTGAAGATTTTTAAAGATTTAATTATGACCTCTCAGACTTCGATTTTGTTCGATTGAGAATTTTTCTCTTTGATACAACATTTTCGGGAGAATTGCTTGGATAAGTTCCAACCAGGGAATATTTTGTTCAGTATTGCATAGCGAAAAGCTATGCGAAAAGCTATGCAACTCTGCCCATTCGTAATCAAACATGGAATTCATTTGCAAAATATTAATACATCAATGATAATGTAATGTAAGTCAAAGCTTGCAGACCTGTCAACCCTCCCATTTTGGGCGGGAGCCTCCCATTTAGGAGGGGCATCTCCCGATCTCCTGTTTCATTTTCTCCTGTTTTCAAATTATTTCAACCTCTGGAAAATAAATGCTGTGTTTACCAAAATAACAAAATATTGTCTGCTAATATGAGCGCCTATCTGGTGAAAATTAGAAAATTGGCAAATTTTGATAGCCATACAAACCGTGAAAATGTCCGTCGAAAATGACACACGCCAGATTCAAAATGACTGCCACTCAGACATTTTTATTTGAGAGCCTACAGTACTGTGCAATTGAAACTGGTCGGGTGGGAAGGAAAAATAAGATGAAAGGGAAAGGGAATTCACGTTTAGCCAGTTTTCACGGTAGCCAGTGGAGAAATCAGGGGAATTAGATTTCCCCAAGAGGGAATGTATTTCTCACTTGGGAAAACAAATGAAAATGAGTGAAAACTAGTGAAAAGCTTTTGGTCTAATTTCCCCAGAATTCCCCTGAATTTCCCCAGAATTCCTGTGAATTTCCCCAGAATTCCCCGAAATTTCCCCAGAATTCACCGGAATTTCCCCAGAATTCACTGGCTCACATAATGTGGAATCCGCATAAAGTAGGCCTAATGCTCAGAGACGCTGTAGGCTACACTTGTGAAGTGAAAACTACACAGGAAACTGCCAAGGAATCAGGAGAAATCAATAGGAATTATTGGGAAATCGAGGGGAATTCTGTGGAAATTCGGGGAGAATTGGTGAATTTCAAGGGAAATTCGGGGAAAATTGGTAAATTTCGGGGGAATTCTGGGGAAATCGGGGGGAAATTCGGTTAAATTCGGGGAAAATTGGTGAATTGTGTTTCCCCATTGTGTTTCCCCAATGGTGAAACAGAATTCACAGACTGTGAAATTAATTTCCCCCCACATCAGGGAAAAAGGGGGAAAATGAGAGAAAACTGTTTCACAAAAAATTCTTCTCAGGGGAATTTGTGTAAAACAGGTGGGGGAAATGAAAGGGAATTTCGTTTTCACGACAAGTTTCAATTGCACAGTACTATATTGTCCTGACATGGCAAATCTGTCAATCCATCCATCCATGGATCTGGCTCTCCGTCTATTTGTCTGCCACTATTGTCTGCCATAAATTGTTATGTGTTACTCGAATTGAACAGGCTGTCCTACTTTTTAGAGTTCCTCCTACTTTTTTGCCGAAAAATCTCACATTGTCCAATTTTATGTCCCCCGCCCTTGAGGGAAAGCGAGGGAGGACTTGGGAAGTACCCTTCATCTGTATTTCTGTCTCAGTGTATGTCTCTTTGTCTGAGCACTGTAAGGTATTTTCAAATTTTGCTGATTCATTTCTATCGTTCCAATGTAGGTCTATTTTACTACAAAGACTATTTTATATATTGTCATCCTCACATAAGAACATTCAAAGATTAAATGCAATGGTGAATTATTTGCTGGCTGACCGCGGCCCGAGGCAATAAAATGTCACACCTTCAATGACGAATTTATTGTATTTGCTGGATTATAAGTCGCACTGTAGTATAAGTCGCATCAGGCTCAAGAATAGTCTCAAAACATAGATAGGTCATACAGGCGGATATGACGCACCAAGCTCGAGGGTGTGTCTGAATATATTGGAATAGTGTCAGTGTCGGAACATGACGTTTTTAGTATGCAAAGAAGAGTGAATCATTGCATATTTAGTAGGCTGGTAGAGCGATATTAAAAAGTATATAAAAAAAGGGTTTAAGATATTGTTCAATAACTTGAACATTATAATAAGTAATTTATTCGAAAATTATGCCCAGCCATGTATCTCAAACCGACGCCATATTGTTTTTTTATCTCTACACTTCCGGAATGAACTAACATTCACCAGGTGCCGATAGCGGTAAAATAAGATAGCAACTGATATATAATTAAAACATTTCATAGCAAACAATAACATTTTAGTGAATGGAAGTTATAGCACTGACGAATTATCACATTATCAGATTATCACAAAATGTCTATATATAAAAATATATGTATACAAAATGGCACAATTATCACAATTGACGGCCTCGATGTCATTATTACAAAATGGCCGAACAACAAACTGTCAACAATCTACAACGATACTTGACTAAACCATTCTATTTCATCCAATAAATCGTAAATTAAATACACAGTTTTTACGCATTATGATAAATAATAAATAGTAAACTAAATAATATTCTTGAATGATGTTAATACTAAAATATAATGACCTCAACATGCTCAAACAATATCACATTCCCGGTTCATGTTATGTGACTGACTGGCAGCGGCAGGGTGTAGACCACTCACTATTTTTTTTTATTTAGAGGGTCCTCACTCAATTTCAAAAACCTTAGATATGTCGCACCGCAGGATCAGTCGCACTAGCCTTCAAAAGTGTTTTTTTAAGAAAAAAGTCGCGTCTTGTCTGCCGGAAAATACAGTACCTCATTTCTGAGTGGTGGCTAAGCTGTGAGCATGGGCTGTCTACCCTGTGTGTAGTGGCTATCCACCGCTAGCTCGTTCCCATGTGGCTGAGTGACGGCCGTCTGTGAAGTACAGAAGGAACATCACATTCAGCAAGGATATACGTCAGTAGAAATTTTACCATGTACTATAAGAAATATCCTGTTGCCATTTTGTACTTCAAGCATGCATAGCCCGCCCCAGGTCTTCCAAGAAGGAAAAAGTAAGGGGGTTTACATCGAAAAATATGATACATATATGTATGTGTCTAACCCCTCCAAGCTGAAAGATGATGGCTGTTTCATAATAATTGGTGTTACCACTGCCATCAAAAAACGCAAAAAACCCATGCATTTCTTGTAAGCATGATACACTCCTTACTAATAAACTGATTGCTCTAAGTTTTAAAACTTTTTTACCTACATAGATTTTAAGCCAAACTAGCTGAGGGACTGAGAATTTTGTTTCCAAATCAGATCTCGGAAACTTCTTGGTGAATTCCTCTCATATCACACACACACATCACCCACAAGTTTAGTATGTGCCCCTTTGGGGGCTATGACGTTTGATCTATTTTTTACCTGTGAAACTAGCTGTACTTTTACAGAGCTTATCTCCAAAAACTCGTAGGGATTCCTTTCTTTTTTTCACGCTTGCATCAGAGATGTGCCTTTGGTGTATTTCTATCACAAGGGAGGGCCAGAGGATTATGGCGGCCTTTGGCCTCTTGTTGTGTATTGTCCCTGTCTTACACATGTTCAATTTGTTTGCAGTGACGACATGTACAGCTATTCATCAATTCAAGGTGGAAAATCTGGTATGCCTCCGGTGGCCCCACATGAATGTGTAAGAGAAAACATACAATCTGCAGCTTTTGATTACGTCTGGACTGCAGTAAGTGTATCTCGAGGTATTGGAGCAACACTGTTGCAAGTGAATTTTTTTATTTTTAGGTTGGTTGGTGACCCACCCTGCTATAAGTCTATCTTTCAGGAGATGCTGCTGTGATTCTCACAATTCAATTAAAAAAGGGACTTTCCTCAGTTTCCGTTGCGGAAAAAAATTGACATTGTAATTTTGCAATTATTTTGTGTGACCCTGAAATGACCCTGAAATACGTTGTCAACCCCTTGTGTTAATAGTTATTGTATTACTGTAATAGATCATTATTTGCACTTACCTTATTGTTTGTCTGCTGCGGGGTGAAAAAATGAAAACAACAACATTTTAACACTTAGCCCTTATCCTGCTAAGGTAATGCAGCTTTTGATTACGTCTGGACTGCAGTAAGTGTATCTCGAGGTATTGGAGCAACACTGTTGCAAGTGAAATTTTTTATTTTTAGCTTGGTTGGTGACCCACCCTGCTATAAGGCTATCTTTCAGGAGATGCTGCTGTGATTCTCACAATTCAATTAAAAAAGGGACTTTCCTCAGTTTCCGTTGCGGAAAAAAATTGACATTGTAACTTTGCAATTATTTTGTGTGACCCTGAAATGACCCTGAAATAAGTTGTCAACCCCTTGTGTGAATAGTTATTGTATTACTGTAATTGATCATTATTTGCACTTACCTTATTGTTTGTCTGCTGCGGGGTGAAAAAATGAAAACAACAACATTTTAACACTTAGCCCTTATCCTGCTAAGTTAATGTATTTAAATTTCCAGCCCTTTGAAGTGGCTGAAAATTACTTATATTTGTTTAATTTGAGCATAAATATTTGCAAATCTTTTTAGCAAATCTGTTTAGACACACATTTCATTCCCAATAACAGTGATTTGATTGACTAATAAAACAGATTAATAACCACAAGTGATCGTGATCAGTAGGATAAGGGTTGAATGACTTTGTGTGAACCTAAAATAACCTTGAAAAGTCAATAAAATTTGCCAATCCCATTACCTAAAACATTGTATTACTGTAATTATTATTTTTTTCTTGCTGTGTAAGAAAATGAAATTGTCTACATTTTAACCAATCAATGACTTTGTTTGACTATGAAATAATCTTGAAAGGTACACTTTTTTTAGATAACCCCACTAACATGAAGCGGTATGGTATATATAGCTAATAAAATGTAGTTATGTGCTTGTAACAAAAAACAACATCAAAAGTTTTTGAATCCACTTGGCGGGCCTTGTAACATTGGACAGTTTGAAATTATTTTCTATTCAAAATGGCTGAGGTAGGCTAGCGGGCGAGTGCTAGTAATGCACACTGGACAGCTATTTTTTTTTAAATAATCGCTCAAATAATAATATTGACGAAAAATCTGAGGACCTTGTTTACTTCTTTTTGTACTGTTTTTCTAATCCTTGTTTACATCTTTTTGTACTGTTTTTCAAAACTCTCATTACAGGCCATTGAAAACCTGCAAACAGTCATGAAACGATACATAAAGCAAATTCAGACAGGTAAGCAAGTGTCAGCATTAGAATGCTTATACAATAGTCCCTCTCTTGTACATGAAACCCTAATATTGCCTAACCTAATGCATGAGCAAAATAGATCCTTGCATAACTGAAGGATACCAATTAAAGCTTATTTTGTATAAAAAAAAAAAAATCTGTTTATAAATTGTATTATTACTGGTATGTCTTATTATTTGTTACATGTATGGAACCATAATGTCCAATAAACTGTTTTTTTAAAGTGCTGGTAATAAATTTAAGTTGACACAACATTACCAATATTACCTTGATATTAGCTAGCTTCTTCTACACTGTCCCAGCATTCATGCAGTACGGAAACAATATCCATCATTGACTCAGATGTACTCAACAGCAGACATCGTTTTTACATTATTGGAACTCATTCCAATAATGTTTTAATATGGTTCACAAAACGGATTCTGAGCACTGTTTTTTTGTGTCCATATAATGTGTGTCCCAAATGACTATCACTCACATCTTCTCAAATACGGCAAAACGCATAGGTTCAGTTTTCTGTCATTTCATAGCCTACAGTATTCAGACCAAACGTTGTTTCTGAATAAGCATAAATATCTGTATTTGCTGAGTTACTAGGATTTCCGTTGTCAATTTTACCACAGTTAGTGGTCTCCAATTTTTGAGCTGTGGGTTGAGCCATCAGTTTATACCCTGTAGATAGCCAATAGATTTTACTGAAAGCATTGCTTACCTTGGAATCAAACTAGTCCAATATAATCTTAAGAAATTGCCACAATGAGAGTCTGAAACTGGGGGAAGCTAGCAGATGTTCTACTCTCCAAAGCAAATATTTTATGATATAGATGCAATATTTTGCAATGATATATCTTGCCTTTGAAAATCTAACCCTTGGTCTTAATAGCGTCTAGCGCCACAGCCAATATTGTGGAAAAAAAATTCTTAGTGCTGTTGATCTACATCTTAGGCAAACCATTGGACGAGATGGCCTTCTCTGACCAATCACACAGAACATCTAGGTCACTCACATCTCTGGATATTTCAACTTGGACGACAGACACGTGACATTGATACAGTGCAATGTCAATGAAGCTGAACTAGATCTCAGGCTCATCATTGGTCTAGAAAGTCATCTCGACCAATCTCATGCACGATATCTGGGTCAGTCATTATACTGAAGGGCCATCACACTTTCCGTGAGTGAGCTGATACTGCTTTGAACCCGAAAGGCAGTATCTGCTTACTTGTAATGTAAGCAGGTACTGTGTTTGGTAATTGTGGCTGTGTATATTGTCATTGTGTACACATGATACACACCCGGCTCCAGGCCAACTGTGATTATGTAATCCGCAAGGACTGCCACCTTCTCACTTCTGACTGAACAAAATCTATTTAAATTGTAAATATATCAGGATTCAGGATATATATTTGTTCTTTTCAGCTCAAACTATTCAAGATTGATATATTACAGACTTCCTTTGTGCCAATATTGATGAAATGATCAATTTTTAAGTCAGGATCGAGCCAACTGTACAGAGCGGAAAGCCAGATGTGGTATGTCTTTGATCAGCTATCACCCGGCAAGCACAACTCATTGCCCCAATTCTGGGCTAGTGTTGGCCCAGTGGTTATTGTGAATCAATGCACGCAGTTATACAGAGACATATAGCAATGGTTATACAGAAACACATAGCAATGCCCGTTATATATAAGTTAACTTTTTCATTGCGACGATTTGACATGGAAAAAGGACAAAGTATGGTGAAATATTAACCCTTACACTGCTGCATCAAATTTGCAGCATGTGTGGTTTCCCACTATGTAATATCTGGCACGTTTTTTCTTCAAAAAAACATGTGATGAAAAACTGATATTAAAAGCCATTATATTAAAAAATCAGTCAGTTAGCTATATTTCAAGCGCAAATAGGAAGACACCACAAAACGAAAGTGAAATTTTTTTTTTGCTTGCACAGTGATGGAAGCACCCTTTAAACACCTCCATTTTCGTTGTGACAGTCTGATGAGCGCAGTTGACAGCCTGTGTTAATTGCCGGTTTTAACGGTAACACACGTAATTTAAAAGTACAAGAAGTGGCTTGTGTTTTCATAAGAATTGAGGCAATGTTTTTTTCACATTTCAGTATAGGCCTATGATTTGCAGTACAAAACATGTGACACTGACTGTGACAGCTACTTTCAATTGATGTCGACCCGTCAAAAGTTAAGACTAGGCTGAATACTGAGTCCTAGTTTTCCATTCTGGGCCAGCAAGACAATGTTATTATCCCTAAAAACATGTCAGATAGGGAGAGACAGTATGGGCTGGTTTATTATATATGTGCACTGAGATCATTGGACGATACCACGCTACTTTTTTATCTTAGAGCGCGTGGGGGATATTTAACAGCGGCGCGATATTTATGACTGAAACGCTGATCAATCTGTCTGACTCAATGATCACTGAGTCAGGGCAATGACCATGCAGTCATCACTTATGCTGTAAGCAATGCTGACGAGCTGCCGTCATTTTGACACAACTCAACGTACAGCCTAGTAGAGCCCACTTATTCCAGGTGCCGACATCAGGTGTGAAAAAGAGCTGTGAATAGATCAAGGCTGACACTGTGCATGCTATGGTTCTGTTAATGTGTCACACACATTACACTCTAACTCAACCCGAAACTCTAGGATTGATCGATAATACATTGCTGAATAAAAAATTAAAAACAAATGTTATGTATGTACACTGTATTCTCAATGCAATATTCAATGGCAAACAGACGAGACGAGGCGCACTAGCACAGATATTAACACTGTAATGCACGTGGATGTGAATATGGTCGGCGCAAGACATTGGTGCGGTGTTGTTCTAATTATGGGCCATCGTCATCAATGGCGGCATCGGCTTGGCGTCTCGTGGCGGCGTACCCCGTTTACGTTTATTCTCAATGATGATAGACTGCTATACCCTGCCTTATTTTTCAAATCAATAACTTTGCAAGTTGAGGCGCTATCATTATCTAATTTTTATAATTATTTTCAGCATTGAATAAGTTTTCTGGTGATATTTTATTACATGTCAGTACGACCATAATTGAAAAAGTTAGCTATTTGAAGTGGGATGTTTATCACAACTAGAAGACACACGTACACCGGACACCGCTGACGTCTATTGCTAATTAGTCGTGTAACGCCAAGGGATACAGTGAAAATAGTTATATCACCAGAAAGCATTTTTCAGCAACTATAATCTGATATGCGTCCCAACGATGTGGAAACATAAAAAGTCGTATCTTGTCAGTGCAGGGCCAGCAGACATCTGCAGACGTGACACAGTCTGTGAAGAACATCTAATTTCAAAATGTCGTATCTTTAGAAGAATATCGCTATCTGGTACGGTGATTTCAAGCTACCAGTACACATCTGCACACAGTGTCAAGATTGTGTCAATGCTGGCCCACTTCATATGACGCTGTACCAGCCTTAAGCCAACATTGGCTTAATATAGTGTCTGCTGGGCTGTATTGCCGGAAACTATATCTGTTTTGATTACAATTTTACATGGCCCATTGCTTAATATAAATATCAACTTCAGTCTAATGCAAAAAAATTACTCTCAATAATGTTCAGAACTGCAGGGTTCTTGTTTTATGTAGGCCATGTATTGTACAGTTTGGCATTGGGTAATATAGCTTATAGCAGTTCTGTGGGACCAATATTTCTTCAATTTTAGATTGAAGACTGCCCACAAACATTGACAGAACACTGACTCCATATGCTGGCTGATGATGTTCTTGTGGAAAGCCTTGTTGCATTCCACAACATCATGTGCGCATAATACGTTAGATGGGTGCACACATAACAGGGGTCGATTTAAGCTCTGGCCCGTAGCCAGTGAAAATGTAGGAGGGCCAGTCAGTTTAGATTATGACTGGTCCGTCTGTCCAGCTGATTTTTTCACACTGGATCTCAGAAAAAATGTGCTTTTGACGTATTCAATGTGATTTTGAAGTTTGTAATGTATTTCCGTATTCCATCTCAGTCGAATCATTGACTCTGGTACAGTTCTGTCTCATTTCCCAGCGTTATCGTGAATTGATAAATCAATAGAATTTCAAGCTGGTTCAAACAGGCAGAACCTCGACTAAAAACTGTACCCCCATTCCTAAAATTGTCCAATCTCTCTTGAGAGAGGCCGGCTGTCTACATGTAATTTTTCAGGAATATGTGAGCTAATTTTTTTCACTGGGTGAACATTTTTTAGCTCCCGCCGTCACCGTAGGTGAGACGGAGAGAGCTATGGATTCCGCCCCCGTTTTTTTTTTACCTCTCCTTTTGCCTATAACTTTGTAAGAAAATAAGCTAGGATAACAATTTTTGGTATGTGGGTTACTTCCAGGTGGATAATGGACAGGTTAAAATATTTTTAATCTGAATTCAATACGCAAGGTCGCAGAGGAGAAAATGATGATGTTACGGCGTTGGGCCGTCCGTGAACAATTTGTTTCCGGAGCATATCTCTGAAAGTACTTGTCCGATTGTCTTTAAATTTTACACACAACACCCCTAGGGGGTCTAGTTGTGCCTCTCGGGGTATATGAACTTTGACCTACTTTTGGTTCAAAACTATGACCTATTTAGACGTTTTGACGCACACTTCGTTTCCTTAGCAGATCTCGAAAAGTACTGGGCCGATGACAGTCATATTGCACATACATGTTCTCTAAGGTCCCTAGTTGTGCCTTTTCAGGTTTTTGGACCTTGACCTTGAAGTTGACCCAGCACTTTGACCTAATTTATAACATCGGTATATCTGACTGAAAGATTTTGCGGAATATCATGAAAACCGCTCAAGATAGCTACACCATTACTATAAAACAAATTGTGAGGTTTCAGGAGAGGATGCATCTTGAAAAATTTCAAGTTGATAAAATTCAAAATGGCCGCCTATCGGCCAGTATTCACCTCGACAGGCCTGATATTGCGGAATATCATGAAAACCGCTTAAGTTATCTACACCATTACTATAAAACAAATTGTAAGGTTTCAGGAGAGGATGCATTTTGAAAAAATTCAACTCGACCAAGTTCAAAATGGCCGCCAATCAGCCATTATTCACTTTCACATGGCTGATATTTGGTAAACCGTGCTAGATGGCTAGGCCATTACTATAAAACGAAATGTGAGATTTTTGAGATGAGGATGCATCTTGAAAAAATTTGACTTGATCAAATTCAAAATGGCCACCTTTTCGGCCATTTTTCATTTTCACATGGCCGATATTTGATAAACCGTGCTAGATGGCTAGACCATTACTATAAAACAAAGTGTGAGTTTTTCAGGGGAAGATGCACCCTGAAAATTTTTAGCTTACGAATTCAATATGGCAGACAATCGGCATTACCTCGATAGGCCTGATATCAGGTGAACCGTGCTAGATAGCTAGACCATTACTATAAAACAAAATGTGACGTTTCGGGAGAAGATGCCTTTTAAAAACTTTCAACTCAATCAAATTCAAAATGGCCGCCTATCGGCCACTATTTACTTTCACATTGCTGATATTTGGTAAACCGTGTTAGATAGCTGGACTATTACTATAAAACAAAATGTGAGATTTCAGGAGAGGATGCATCTTAAAAAAAATTGACTCGATCAAATTCAAAATGGCCGCCTATCGGCCATTATTCACTTTCACATAGCCGTTATTTGATAACCGTACTAGATGGCTAGACCATTACTATAAAACAAAATGTGAGATTTCAGGAGAGGATGCAACTTGAAAAATTTCGACTTGATCAAATTCAAAATGGCCTCCTATTGGCCATTATTCACTTTCACATGCCCGATATTTGGTAAACCGTGCTAGATGGCTAGACCATTACTATAGACGAAATGTGAGATTTCAGCTGAGGATGCATCTTGGAAAATTTCGACTTGATCAAATTCAAAATGGCCGCCTATAGGCCATTATTCACTTTCACATAGCCGTTATTTGGTAACCGTACTAGATGGCCAGACCATTACTATAAAACAAAATGTGAGATTTCAGGAGAGGATGCATCTCAAAAAATTTCGACTTGAGCAAATTCAAAATGGCCTCCTATCGGCCATTATTTACTTTCACATGCCCAATATTTTGCAAACTGTGTTAGATGCTAGTCCATTACTATAAAACAAAATTTGAGGTTTCGGGGGAGGATGCACCCTTAAAGTTTTTAACTAGTTTATATCGAATTCAAAGTGACAGTAAATCAGCTATTAGTTCCCTCGATTGGCCTGATATTGCGGAATATCATGAAAACCGCTTAAGTTATCTACACCATTACTATAAAACAAATTGTAAGGTTTCAGGAGAGGATGCATTTTGAAAAAATTCAACTCGACCAAGTTCAAAATGGCCGCCAATCAGCCATTATTCACTTTCACATGGCTGATATTTGGTAAACCGTGCTAGATGGCTAGGCCATTACTATAAAACGAAATGTGAGATTTTTGAGATGAGGATGCATCTTGAAAAAATTTGACTTGATCAAATTCAAAATGGCCACCTTTTCGGCCATTTTTCATTTTCACATGGCCGATATTTGATAAACCGTGCTAGATGGCTAGACCATTACTATAAAACAAAGTGTGAGTTTTTCAGGGGGAGATGCACCCTGAAAATTTTTAGCTTACGAATTCAATATGGCAGACAATCGGCATTACCTCGATAGGCCTGATATCAGGTGAACCGTGCTAGATAGCTAGACCATTACTATAAAACAAAATGTGACGTTTCGGGAGAAGATGCCTTTTAAAAACTTTCAACTCAATCAAATTCAAAATGGCCGCCTATCGGCCACTATTTACTTTCACATTGCTGATATTTGGTAAACCGTGTTAGATAGCTGGACTATTACTATAAAACAAAATGTGAGATTTCAGGAGAGGATGCATCTTAAAAAAAATTGACTCGATCAAATTCAAAATGGCCGCCTATCGGCCATTATTCACTTTCACATAGCCGTTATTTGATAGCCGTACTAGATGGCTAGACCATTACTATAAAACAAAATGTGAGATTTCAGGAGAGGATGCAACTTGAAAAATTTCGACTTGATCAAATTCAAAATGGCCTCCTATTGGCCATTATTCACTTTCACATGCCCGATATTTGGTAAACCGTGCTAGATGGCTAGACCATTACTATAGACGAAATGTGAGATTTCAGCTGAGGATGCATCTTGGAAAATTTCGACTTGATCAAATTCAAAATGGCCGCCTATAGGCCATTATTCACTTTCACATAGCCGTTATTTGGTAACCGTACTAGATGGCCAGACCATTACTATAAAACAAAATGTGAGATTTCAGGAGAGGATGCATCTCAAAAAATTTCGACTTGAGCAAATTCAAAATGGCCTCCTATCGGCCATTATTTACTTTCACATGCCCAATATTTTGCAAACTGTGTTAGATGCTAGTCCATTACTATAAAACAAAATTTGAGGTTTCGGGGGAGGATGCACCCTTAAAGTTTTTAACTAGTTTATATCGAATTCAAAGTGACAGTAAATCAGCTATTAGTTCCCTCGATTGGCCTGATATCGGGTAAACTGTGCCAGATAGGCAGACCATTACTGGGATACTGATTAGGGTCATTATTTTCAATGGAGGTTTGCAATCTCTGACAGACTGTCTAGTTCTTATCTTACTCTTAGTCTGAGCTTCTTAGACCTAGTTGTCTTGCGTCTTGATTTTTGACCTAGCCTAGGACTACATTAATAACCCTACACAAAATTGCTTAAATCAAATTCTAATTCGGAGCTGGAGCTCCTGGACTTATGTAGTCTTGTTCGTCAGGTTGTTGTTGGTGAACGTAATCACAATATCACAATCACAATATTTACAATTTATTCATGATGGCCAGGGTCCTATGTTGAATCCAAATGACATTTTGCCCCGTCGTGTGATGTTTAAAGACACTGGTAAAGCTAACAAATGGACCAAGCCTAACTAATGTGGCAGAGTCACATCTCACCTTGATGCAAGCTGCGATTAGGAACTGCAATCAGCGATCACAACTCAGAAGTGGTAAGAGGAATCGCACCTCAACAGGTTGAATGTATGTTGTGAACAGCAATTGAAGATCACACAACTCAGCTGTAGGACTATCCTGCAGTGTAGACGTTTTTTTCATTCATTTAGCTAAAATTCAAGCCTGGAGAAAGAATGAGGATTAAATAAAATAAAAGCTTTAGAGTTAAATTTGAATAACTGATGATTGTAGGCTAATGTTCCTACTTAAATTAATGGTGCCACATTTCTTTCTTCTCATTTTTGCCACAAGTAGCCTACTACAATGAAATTTGAGATCTGTCCTATACCTTTATTTGACACTTTCAGGTGGTTCTTAAAAGCCTGAATCAAAATAACATACACCTTTCATGTAGGCCTATGCCATGCTTATCTAGCCTACACAACACTATGATGCTGTCACCTGTGTTGGCCCAGCATCAAACCAACTCAGTTCCAGTGGGTCATATCTGCTAGGGCATGTTAAACTTACGATTTCTATGAGAGAAAAATATTTGATTAAACCATTGTTAATACTAATCAGCAAAATTCGACAAAAAGACGAATCAAATGTTGTTTCTTAGGCTGTGTTACTGTTATGAATCGGGCTATTGCTAAAATTTTATGGAGCTATATTCGTATTTTGATCATAAAAATCAGAGCCAGTGATTTGGGTGGAGGGCCAGTTATTTTAGGTACAACTGGCCCTCCAGGCCATGATTCTGTGCAAAAGCAAATGCACACATAAGAGGGGGAACTTTTGAAGAGTGCCAGTGGTAATCACTACTGTAATATAAAGTATTTCTTTTATGAATCTGCTTATTTACAACAGTGTTATTGAATTTCTCCAGAACTCCCTGAAGAAGAAGAGCGGAGAATTCAGCATATGGCTCTGAGAAACCCATCACCAGAAATTCTACGATTGGAAGGTCCAGATATGTCACCACCACCTGAATTATCACCTGTCAGTCGTGAATTGCTTGCAGCTGGTCGTGACAAAGTAAATGATTTTTTCGCTTCTACCATTTTCTGCCACTTCTCACAGCTCTTTTTTTTTGGCACATCACAGTAGTTATTTGTTATATAGCCTGATTGGTGGGATCCCATCCAATAGTATGATATTACGATTTGTGTTGTAAACCAATGGTGTTAGAGCAAGTGATCCTATGTGATTTAGTACCAGACAATCCCTACAGTATAGGGGTTGATATGAATAAGTTAAAATACATGTATACAGTACACAGATACAATAACAGCTTACAGCATAACATTAATTGCTGGACAAATTGCAGTTTAGAGCTGCTCTATATATATTTTTGGTGCAAGGTAATTCATGGAGTAGTGATGGGAATTGGTTCGAATTGCAAAATTGATGAAGGTTATTGTTGGTTGATTTAACCAACCAATGATCACATATGTACACTGTAAAATAAAAACAACAACAGATGCCTATCTATGTTACCAATCCCCATCATAACTACACAGCTGACAATACTATAGTCTAGCTAGACTAAAAAGAGGCTACTAGCGTTAATATAATGCAGACTAGGTCAGCAAATATTTTAACTCATGGCAGTCGGAGTCCGAGCCCAGCTCGGACCTGAAATTTATGTCGCTGCAGTCTAAGTCCGAGCCCAGCTCGGACCTGGCAACAATGCTTAGCCATTCACGAAATGACAGCACTTGCGCAACTATGAACACAGTATGGGGAGCCTAGAACATAAAGAGTTGATTTATCTGCGTCACAATGGTTTCTTAACTGAAAATATAGCTCCAGGCTCAAATGAATACGAGGCTTTTGCTATTTTCCTGATAAGTTGGGAATGTCATCTCAAAATATGAGATTCGATATGCCCCTCAGGGAATTTAGAAAGATGACTATATTCCATGATAATAAATTATTTACCCCGCCGGTTCATAATTGGATGGGTGACGGCCTGAGACTGCCAGGTGCTGTATACACTCGTGGGGCTCAGATAACCACGTAAATCAGATAGCTCGTCTAACTGACTTTGAGTTGGACGTAAAAGAACCTCAATGGACGTAGGCGCAGTTTCCATACGGCGAGACCACAAAAAATCCACAACATGGAGTACTTGGCACATGGCACATATATAAGACCATGAATGATATCATGAATGATAACAGGCCTTGCTAAGTTACTCCCGTGGCGCGATAGCACAATAGTGCGTACTGCCACGTAGTATACAGATACAGATATCTTGAACAGCATATATTTAACATACACAATTGAACCAGGGAGCCATTCCGAAAAATTGATGTACAGGGAAATACTTTTAGTAATTGATCAAAAACAAGCTCAAGCTCACATCCCCTAAGTTGTTTTAGTGATGTGCCTACATTACGCACGTTGAGCTAATATGTGAAAAAAAATCTGAGAAACAGGTCGTATTTGCTGTGTGGCCTAGTTTATGAGTACGCACATGGATTCGACCAGGCAATAATTTACTATGAAAAAATTGCCAGCGCTAATACACCATGCTCTAGCATAAGAACTGTACCCATTAACCTTGCAATTACTACATCGTGTAGCTCTTTGTGTAGCTGTACATGTCTGTGTCCAGGTAGCTGTACATGTCCCCAGGTATATATTGTATGTGACAAAGAAAAACACTTTTTCTTTACAATAATTTTTTTGTACTGAAACGTTATCAAGCTACCAATCAGCGCCGTATGTTAGGTAACCAACCATTCCCCCCCCCCCCCAACCCCACCTTAATAGTCAGGCGACAAAGCTAACACTGACGCACGTGATGATACAGTCTGTTAGTTGGTTGTCAGTCGCGTCAAAGTCACCTGATATGGACTCGGAAATAGTCATGGCTCACTCAGAATGCCGGGTCATAAATTGCACCCTAAAGTTTGAATTTTTTTTAGATATTTTAATATACATATTTCTGGTTATAAACCATGGTTACTAACCCGCAATATATGGTAACTGTGATTAAAGCGCTACAAGTGTAATTCTGAAATGTTTTATACCCACGCATCCAGTTACTTTCGTCCTTCTTGCTATTATCGTGAGCAAGCATGACTTGTAATTCCACAAACAGCTTCACCATCATGATCATCTCCAATTAAATTGTATTTTTGAGTCGCTACTCTGTGAGCAGGTTTATGAATTTGATTTGCCTAAAACTGTTAACATTCTTTCACGGCGAGTTGGTCTAATAAATATGATACCAAAAGTGGTTCAAAGTACCACTGCCCTAGGCACATCTAGATCATGTAAGTCGGTAATTATGGCACAATTTTCTAGAAAACTAGGGTCTAAAATTGTGTGGTCCTTGACCCTATTGTGATGTAACTGCTTCATGTGATAAATAATGTGATGAAATTTTCCTGTAGTTGATGTAAATGTAAAAAAGGGTAACAGTACAGTAAACAATGTTATTATCTGTGTTGTATTCAAAATGATATCTATATGTGAGGCAATATTTTGTTTTAGCCTCGACCTGCAACAGTAAGTGGTCCCATGAAGCTAGATGGTCTTTTAAAAATTACAAGCAAAGCTTTGGTGAAGAAAAATGATGAGAAACTTGGGCCGTAAGTGAAATATTCTTCTGTGATGTTATCTTTTTATGCCTATTTAACAGAGCGAGCGAAGGCATTATGTTTTCGGGTTGTCCGCCCATTCGTCTGGCTGTTCGTTCGTCCGGTCGTTCTTGTCATCACAATAATTCAATAACAACTAAAGCTAACAATTCCATATTAATACTAGTGATAGACCTCATGAAAGTCTAGGTCAAGTTCAAAAATGTGTAACTTTAACCTATTTTTCAAGGGCATAGAGGCTAATATTTAGGGAAAAGTTTGTCATCACGATATCTTCATATCTACAATTTGTATTGCGGCCATATTATTACCAGTGATCCATGTGATAAAACTCAAGGTCAATTTCAAAATTGGGGACCTTGACCTATTTGTCAAGGTCACAGACAATAAAGGAAAAAGGTTTGTCATGAAGATATCTCCACACCTGCAATTTATATTGCTTCCATATTAAAGCTATGTTCATGTAAAATTATATTACCCACCTTGCTAAATACCATGTTTTTAATGAATTTCAGTTGTAATTTAAAAAAATCATCTGTAATTTATACGATATTAATAAAAAAAGGTGGGTTAAACATCCTGCATATTTAGTTTACATGTCACATTTAAAGATGGAGATATTTCTAGCTGACTGATTAAGTCCCCGGGGACTTGATGTATTTCCTTTATAAAAATTGTTTTCATGATTATAAGGAAATAAGAACAATGAGCGGTCTGCACAAGCTATAATGTAGTTGCAATAATCCTGACAGGTTGCTCGAAACTTTTGGTGTGATTTATTATGTTAATTAGCAAGTACAACGGGGTTATCTATGCCCCTGATAAAGCTTATTTTTGTACACACTCGGCCAGTGGACAGAGACACGTGCAGGCAATATGAAGATGTTCTGACGGCGTTGAAATCGTCGTTGCCCTGTCTGTCAATGAGCAGACGCATTCATTATTCAGATAATCTCACATATAAACATTATTTACATTTAAAGTAATATACTGTTTTGTGCAATAACAAATAATTTACAATAGGAACATAATTTGATTGCCATTTGATCATTCTCAGATCCTTACAGTCTAAAATTAAATAATAATATATGTGTATATGAACAACATCTAGTTTGCAAACTAGACTGGTGCCGGTGATCACCTCATTAATCAAGCATACTTAGGCCTATCTGGTACATGGAACACACTGATTATGTAGGCGGTTCCTCCAGAGTTTGACCTTGCTATTGCACTTAGGTTTGGCTGACCATTTCCATTATTAGGCCTCTTATAAAATATGAAAATAAAATATAGATGAAATATAAATATAACTAAATAATTATAATAAATAATATGTAATGTTTTTGGGGCTGGCAGTCTATTGGCATAGTTTATTCACTACAGTTGCGCTTGTCAAATTGGAGTATCACACTATCATCTGAAGGGTGTTTGTGTGCCTGGTACAGTATTTTGTTTTGCTAATCATAACTGAACATAAATCATTATTTATTCTAGCTTTGACCCATGTTCTGTTATGGCAGCTATTTTTTCAAATAGAATAATGTGTATACAATTTCTAACGACCTTCATGATTTTAAGTTCCTGTCTGCAGAGACCTATCACAATTGTTTTATCTGTACTTTTCCAGAGATATAAGTGAGCTATCTTTATCTGGATGGCCTAACACACCTCTCCGTCAGCGACCTGGAAGTGTTACACATCGAACAGCAGAAAGAGCCATTTCAGCACAGCGACGTTCACGGAGACCACCACTGACACCCCTCTTTGTAAATATATTTTTGCGTAAAGTGACTATTATTACTGTTACTCAAATATCAATATAATACTGATGGTTCGTGATGTAAATTAACATTTTGTGTTTGTCTCCCACTGCGGTCTCGAACGGCTGGTGCTGCATCCATACCTTGTCACCCTGATAACTTCAAAGCCGCTTATCCGATATACCGTACTCAATCTTCAATATACTGGTTACCTACTATTTTTACCGTAAAATATCTAATTGTAGCCGGGGCTTTAATTAGAATGAAACTTATCAATTAACCAGTTTCCAATGCCAAAGGGCGGGGGCCCTAGGGTAGTGGTTAGCACCGCTGCCTTCCACGCCAGAGTTCGGGGTTCGGTTCCCGGTCTCGGCGGTTTGAAAGAAACAAAAAATGTTTCTTCCCCATCCACGTGTGAAAGTCAGTATTGTGGGGAGCCTCCGTGACCGAGAGGTAGCGTGCTCGGCCTCAGACCGCCAGGGCTTGAATTTCGAATCCTGTGTCTGGAGGACAGTGTCATCTCAATCATCTCACCATCCTCAGGAGGTTCTCCTGGCCCAGTTTAGCCTATATGTGCACAAAGGTGGCCTAAAGCCCGATTCATTTCATTTCCCAATGCCAAAAGTCCACTTGCAGCAACTATTGGAGGTTTTGTATGAAAAATTAAATCACAGCTCGGCTATCATTCTGAACTGCCGTTAGGAATCATCAAACCTTTCATCCAATGGTCAAATAAAGATATGCCCTATGAATCAATTTATTGCTGACACTAGTCAGAAAGTATGTAAAATTGTTTATTTTGCATAGTGCTAATTGAACATTTTTTACAGATCAATAGTAATAAATTGTTCGGAGAATGTAATAAGAAGATATGCCATGATTAATTATGTAAATAATAATGTCTATAGTTAATGTGAATGTCAGCAGGCAGGGCTTTATAAAAGTGATGATTGGGGCAGTAGCCCAGGACTTGGCTCGTGTTGCTTACTAAAAAAGAATGCTGTCTGAAAAATGAGTCACTCAATATAGACAATTGTTTTTGTCCTAACTATATGTAGAAAATTATCTTTGTACCTTATTAGATGATTTTAAGACCATGAAACCTATTGTTAATCATTGATACACAATAAGTGGCATATTTAAGCATCCCCGATAATATCGGGATGCTTGTAGTGTTTAGCATTATTCCGCCGCTGCGGGCGTATCAGAAATTTAGCTCCTACTTAAAAGTTCACTGATGAATTTTTTACAGACATCACCTGGCAATTCTTTCCATATATTTTTTTGGCACCAAGCCATAAGCGGCCATTTTCCGAGATGGCCGCCTAAAAAGCTTGTGGGCACGATATCTTATTAACCGTTAAATGAATCATATTCAAATGTTAAAGGCTGGTTCTCTGGGTATTTCTGATGATCTGATTAACTTTCGGGAAGAATTTATTGGAAACAAGATGGCTGACAGATGACATTTTGAAGAAAATGGCCGCCCAAGATGCTTGTGGGCGTCATATCTTATGGTCTCACCACCCTAAATGAGCCGAAATCAAAGGAGAGTCCGTCATAAATTACTGCTTTACATGGTTGTTTCCGCTTCTGCTGAATTAAAAAAAATACAGGAATGTTGTAATTGTGTGGATAATTTGGAAGCCCACGTTGTTTTCTTCATACACGGCATGAGGTATACTGTGTTGTGAGATTTTCGGATGGATACAGGGGGTAAGAAAGATTTCTGTCTTTTCTGGGAATGGGCGTATATGAATATTTCGGGAGATCTGGGCAAAACAGACCTTTTTACCAAAATGGGAGCGTAGCTCAAGACGCAGGAAGTTAGAAGACCATTTTCAAACCTCTTTTTGAAAAAGGACAGTTTAGGCTTTATTATGGAGTGTCACATAGGGGGGTAGTTAGGGACGAAAGTGGTGATTCCGGCCCTTAGAATGTCGGCATTATACATGCGTTTCAATAGGACTGGCATTTGGGGTGGTGAGACCATTATGAACTGTACGTTGGATCGCATTCAAATATAATGTTGTGGTTTGCTGGGTATTACTGATGATCTGATTAACTTTTGGGACAAATTCAATTAAAACAAGATGACTGACAGAGGTCATTTGGAGAAAATAGCTGCCCAAAAAGCTTGTGGGCTCGATATCTTATGAACCGTAGGTTGGATCAAATTTAAATTTAATTTTGTGGTTTGCTGGGTATTCCCGATGATTTGATTAACTTTTGGGAATAATCCATTAACAACAAGATGGCCGACGGAGAAAAAAATAGCCACCAGAAAAGCTTTTAGGCGCGATTTCTTATGAACCGTTTTTTGGATCACTTTCAATTTTTTTATGCAGTTGTTCTCTGGGCATTTCTAATGTTCTGATTAACTTTTGGGAATAATTAACAAAAAACAAGATGGCCGACAGAGGACATTTTGAAAAAAAAGCCACCCGAAAAGCTTGTGGGCGCGATATTTTATGAAACGTTGGTTGGATCGCATTCAAATTTGATGCAGTGGTTCTCTAGGAATTTTTAATGATCTGATTAGCTCTTTGAAATAATTCATTAAAAACAAATGGCTGATGGAGGACATCTTGAAAAAAATTACCTGGTGGGGGTGATTTTTTTCTTTATATTTTTTTGTTGTGGCAATCTCTTCAAATTTGAGTCATGTAGCGGGGATGATTTTAATGTTTTCGTGCCGAAAACAGTCACATCTAGTTTTGCTTGAAAAAATATTTATTTAGTTAAGCAGCCCGAGGCAGGCTGCTTACTGTATTCCACACGGTCCGCCTCCGCCACCGCTGCCGCAGTTATTTGTTTTCAAGATAGCTACTAATCTATCAACTTCCGCTTCCTCATACTTCACATAGCCATCACATACCACTGGGGAATTTTTAGGTGATATTTTGATCCCCATATCATCAACCCTTTAATCACTATGGCCACTAACGAAGAAAAGCTCGTTAGCGTGTTTCAGAAAAAAGTTGCCATCAGATCTTCTTTTTATTTGGCAAATATGTTCAGCTATGTCAGCCAATGACCTGATTAGCTTTTGAGAGCAAACAATTTCAAAATGGCCGTTTAGCGGCCATTTTGAATTTTGTAATATTTAATTACCTCAAGGAATGCAAACTGACTGGACCATGAATATAAAACAAAATGTAATATCTCACACGAGGATAACACATGACAAATTTCACACTTAAAAATTCAAAATGGCATTGGTAGACATCGCTGCTCGTTAAAAACACTGTCATAATTATGTTATAACACAGCCGTGTCAGTTGGCAAGCACCCCTGCCCAGACTTCAATGTTTGAACCTGTCACTCATATGGGACACGTCATCACTTACTGTACAGCTGGCACGAGAGTTGATGCAGCGTTGGCCAAATGTGAACCAGCATTGAACCAGCAGTTCAGTTGGCAGGCGTTGCCCAATTAAGCATAGGGCCACGCGCCCCACTCCCTCACCTAATGAACCTGGAAATTTAAAAATTATTGCAGTTAAGGGTTAATATCTGGGGGATGAGCACATTTTTGTTTCCAATTGCCTGTTACTGACAAAACTGCAGACTGGGGATATTGTCATATTTAGTGACAGCTACTTTTAAAATACTTTCAAACAGAAAGGTTGTACTCTGAAAAGGCTGTAAATAGTGCAGTGAAAATGTTGTAACTATGTTCATTGATGGCGTGAAATCCTTACCTTTTTTCTAGAAGTCTAGAAGTATATAGAACTTCCAGCAATGTATAGCCCTCGTTCATTATATAATCTGTACCAAACCATTCAAATATAATACAATATTTATCAAATTTATAGCAAGATTTTTATTATACTGTATCACTTAAGGTACCGCTATGGCTACACAAAGAAAAATAGCCATCAATTGATGGCAGGACCCCTCAGCCGTAGGCTCTGTCCAATCAATATCAAGATATAATGAGAAAAAATGACCCCCACCACCACCATGTCATTTTTTTTTTAAATGGCTGCGGCAGCCATTTTTTTTTAAAGATTCATCTCAAGAGTTTATCAGATCATCAGAAATACCTAGAGAACAACCATACAAAATTTGAATGCAATCCAAGCAACGGTTCATAAGTTACAGTGCCCACAAGCTTTTTAGGCGGCCATCTTTTTTAAAATGGCTGAGGAAGCCATTTTGTTTCTAATGGATTCATCTGAAAAGTTAATCAGATCATCAGAGATACCTAAATAACAACCATGCTAAATTTGAATGCAATCCAAGCAACGGTTCATAAGTTATCATGCCCACAAGCTTTTTAGGCAGCCATCTTTTTAGCTCCCGCCGTCACCGTAGGTGAGACGGAGGAAGCTATGGATTCCGCCTCCGTTTTTTTTTACCTCTTCTTTTGCCTATAACTTTGTAAGAAAATAAGCTAGGATAACAATTTTTGGTATGTGGGTTACTTCCAAGTGGCTAATGGACAGGTTAAAATATTTTTAATCTGAATTCAATACGCAAGGTCGCAGATTAAAAAATGATGATGTTACGGCGTTGGGCCGTCCTTAAACAATTGGTTTCCGGAGCATATCTCTGAAAGTACTTGTCCGATTGTCTTCAAATTTTACACACAACACCCCTAGGGGGTCTAGTTGTGCCTTTTGGGGTTTATGAACTTTGATCTACTTTTGGTTCAGAACTATGACCTATTTAGACGTTTTGACGCACACTTCGTTTCCGGAGCAGATCTCGAAAAGTACTGGGCCGATGGCAGTCATACTGCACATACATGTTCTCTAAGGTCCCTAGTTGTGCCTTTTCAGGTTTTTGGACCTTGACCTTGGAGTTGACCCAGCACTTTAACCTAATTTATAACATCGGTAAATTTGACTGAAAGATTTTGCGGAATATCATGAAAACCGCTCCAGATATCAACACCATTACTATAAAACAACTTGTAAGGTTTCAGGGGAGGATGCATTTTGAAAAAATTCAACTCGACCAAGTTCAAAATGGCCGCCAATCGGCCATTATTCACTTTCACATTGCCGTTATTTGGTAAACCGTGCTAGATGGCTAGACCATCACTAAAAAAAAAATGTGTGATTTCAGGAGAGGATGCATCTTGAAGAAATTCGACCCGATAAAATTCAAAATGGCCGCTTATCGGCCATTATTCACTCTAGATAGCTACACCATTACTATTAAACAAATTGTGAGGTTTCAGGAGAGGATGCATCTTGAAAAATTTGAAGTTGATAGAATTCAAAATGGCCGCTTATCAGCCATTATTCACCTCGACAGGCCTGATATTGTGGAATATCATGAAAACCGCTCAAGATATCTACACCATTACTATTAAACAAATTGTAAGGCTTCAGGAGAGGATGCATTTCAAAAAAATTCAACTCGTCCAAGCTCAAAATGGCCGCCAATCGGCCATTATTCACTTTCACATGGCCGTTATTTGGTAAACCGTGCTAAATGGCTAGACCATTACTATAAAACAAAATGTGTGATTTCAGGAGAAGATGCATCTTGAAAAAATTCGACTCGATAAAATTCAAAATGGCCGCTTATCGGCCATTATCCACTTTCACATGGCCGTTATTTGGTCAACCGTGCTAGATGGCTAGACCATTACCTGATTACTATAAAACAAAGTGTGAGTTTTCGGGGGAGGATGCACCCTGAAAATTTTTAACTTACCCATTCAAAATGGCCGACAATCAGCATTATTTACCCCGATAGGCCTGATATCAGGTAAACCGTGCTAGATAGCTAGACCATTACTATAAAACAAAATGTGACGTTTCGAGAGAGCATGCCTTTTAAAAACTTTCGACTCAATCGAATTCAAAATGGCCGCCTATCGGCCACTATTTACTTTCACATTGCTGATATTTGGTAAACCGTGTTAGATAGCTGGACCATTACTATAAAACAAAATGTGAGATTACAAGAGAGGATGCATCTTGAATAAAATTGACTCGATCAAATTCAAAATGGCCGCCTATCGGCCATTATTCACTTTCACATAGTCGGTTTTTGGTAACTGTACTAGATGGCTAGACCATTACTATAAAACAAAATGTGTGATTTCAGGAGAGGATGCATCTTGAAAAATTTTGACTTGATCAAATTCAAAATGGCCTCTTATCGGCCATTATTCACTTTCACATGGGCGATATTTGGTAAACCGTGCTAGATGGCTAGACCATTACTATAGAATGAAATGTGAGATTTCAGCTGAGGATGCATCTTGGAAAATTTTGACTTGATCAAATTCAAAATGGCCGCCTTTAGGCCATTATTCACTTTCACATGGCCGATATTTGGTAAACCGTGCTAGATAGCTAGACGATTACTATAGAATGAAATGTGAGATTTCAGCTGAGGATGCATCTTAAAAAATTCTGACTCGATCAAATTCAAAATGGCCCCCTATCGGCCATTATTTACTTTCACATGCCCAATATTTTGCAAACTGTGTTAGATGTTAGTCCATTACTATAAAACAAAATTTGAGGTTTCGGGGGAGGATGCACCCTGAGTTTTTAACTAATTTATATCGAATTCAAAATGACCGTAAATCAGCTATCAGTTAACTCGATTATGCCTGATATCGGGTAAACCGTGCCAGAGAGGTAGACCATTACTGGGATACTGATTAGGATCATTAATTTCAATGGAGGTTTGCAATCTATGACAGCCTGTCTAGTTCTTTTCTTACTCTTAGACTGGGCTTCTTAGACCTAGTTGTCTTGCGTCTTGATTTTTGACCTAGACTAGGACTACATTAATAACCCTATGCAAAATTGCTTAAATCAAATTCTAATTCGGAGCGGGAGCTCCTGGACTTATGTAGTCTTGTTTTAATGGATTCATTCCAAAAGTTATGATGCCCACAAGCTTTTTAGGCGGCGATCTTGGAAAATGGCCGCTTATGGCTTGGTGCCCTAAAAAAATATATGGGATGAATTGCCCAGGCACATAGGTCATGTCTATAAAAAACAAACAAAATTCATCAGTTATCTTTTTAGTAACAGCTGGAATTCTGACTGAACGCCCGACCGCCCGCTTCTTGTGATCACTATACCCCACAGCCTTAATGCCTGAGGGGTAAAAATGATCAAAACGCCTCATGGTAATAATCCCCTCACAGCCCGACTTTATGACAAGGTCTGCAATATGCAAGGTCTGCATTTACAGACCTTGACCCAGCATTGGCCAAACATTGTGCATAATGTCTTTCGTTTGTCGAGTGAACTGTTGTTCCAATGCCCACCGTTAATAAGTATTTGCGGAACATGCTGTTTACTCCCGTAGACCACTTTGTAGCGAAAGTGAAAAGATGTCCAATGAGTAAAAAGTAGCGGACTATACACCAAAAACTGCCACCCAGAAAGCAGTACTTGGGCCCTTATTTGGATAACTGCTGAAATGAACCAACCCACCACTGATTTGAATATGAGCTTTCTCTATGTGTTTGATACGATTAATGTATTGGGAAAAGACGTAGAAAAAGTGTTTCACCTGCATCAGTTTGGTACCGGGTACATGTAATATGGAACAAGCTTGTTCAATCTGTTCTTTGTATTCCACACCCGTATGGATAAAAGCTCTATGAAATTTGTTCTTTTGTCATGTCTGTCTGTGTTTTGTACAATAAATGTAATATAATGTATTACAGTTAAGCAAATCAAATGTTTTCAGTTTTTTTAAAACAGATTACTATTTATTTATGTTATGCTGTTGTAGGATGATAAGGGCCCTACACTAGGTCCCAATGCTGGTATACGAGGTCATCGTATGACGACTCCAGGAGATAGAGATCGTGTACACTCACCACAGCCATTCATCAGGAATACAACACTTCCACCAATCAACCCAGATCCCCCAGGCACAGCGCCACCAAATAGTAGGGTGTGTATATTTTCTGTACCAGCAATTTGACATTAATACATCACACTCAACATTTTCTGAAGAATCGCTCGGATGAGTTCCAACCAGGGAATATTTTGTTCATTATTGCATTGCGAAAAGCTATGCAACTCTGCCCATTCATAATCAAATATGAAATTGATTTGCGAAATAATAATACATCAATGAAAAGGCTGTAATGTGAGTCAAAGCTTGCACACCTGTCAACCCTCCCGTTTTTGGCGGGAACCTCCCGTTTAGGAGGGGCATCTCCCAGCCTCCTGGTTCACTTTCATTTTCTCCTGTTTTTCAATTATTCCGATTTTTGGAAAATAAATACTCTGTTTACCAAAATAACTGAAATGTACCTAAGATATCCTGTTACAGAGGCTGTCTATAATAGACGAATTGACGAAAGAAACTGACGAAACTGGTTTTCTGTAGCCGAAACTGACAAGAATTGTAAATAATTTAACGACAATTTAAGAAACAAAATAGTATTAAAGTGAAAGGACTACAATCCCTCCCCCCCCCCCCCACCCTCTTGCTTTTAAGCTCAACAAATACGAGACGTTGACCCAATGTTGATATTGTGCCCAGCTTTGTAGATGGTTGACCTGCAACTTTCCCACCATACGAGAAGATACATGTAGGTCTATTTTCATGTCAATTTACTCACGGGGGGGGGGGGGGGGGCTGTTGTATTTTTGCAATAAATATTTTGAGACTGAATAAATTTTTCGAACCCCAATCTGGCCTGCAAGTTTCAAACAGACAAAAAAATGCTTCTTCCCCGCTCACTCGTAAAGATCCAATAATGTAGGGAGCCTCGGTGGTCAAGAAATAGCGTACTCTGCCTCAGATCGCCAAGGCTCGAATTTCAAATCCAGTGTCTGGAGGGCAATGTCATCTCATTCATTTCACCATCCTCAGGCAATTCTCCTGGTCCAGTTTAGCCTATATGTGCACAAATGTGGCCTATAACCTCATTCATTTCATTTGTAAATAAATATGTAATGGCTATAAAAAACACTCTTGCTTATGCATGATGCTGGTCCGGTTTCAAATTACCACTGGCGGAACACCTGATGTTGGGGTGGGATACATCTTCTTTTGGTCTGTCAAGAGCTGGATGTGAAATATGTAAATTAAGCACTAAACGGATTATGGTATGTTTAATAGCAGGATCAGATTTTTTTGTGCATTTTTTTTTCACTTTCGTTCTGTGGTGTCTTTCTATTTGCGCTTTTAAGATAGCTAACTGACTGATTTAGTAATATAATTGCTTTCAATATCAGTTGTTCAACAGATGTGAAGAAAAAATATGCCAGATATTACTTAGTGATAAGCTACACATGCTGTAAATTTTATGCAGCAGTGTAAAGGGTAATTTTAAAAGGGGTTATCGTTATACATGTATCAGGTAGCAATTATTTGACGAGTGTTTACATTTTTAGCAGTGCCTTGAGTAGCAGTATTTAATATAATTATCACCTTAAGAGGAGCATCACCAAGGCAGTTACAATTACAATTTCGGTCATGAATTAATTTGACTGAAGCATATAAAAGAACTCGATGGAAATGACCATGATTGGCCTGAACTGAAACAATTCTGTGATTTGATGTCTTCATGTAGAAGCCTAAACCAGATGCTGGAACATGTGGGTGTGCATTGTCAGCCCAGTTTTAAAACAACATTTAGTCGAATTGACAATGCTGTTTCAACATTGAGATTGGGTGTCTACTGTCATCTGTTGACTGGAAATGTGTACATTATAGGTCTCTACCTACCATCATGCTGTGATATCATGTGTATACATATAAAAGATACCTGTATAAATTTGATACTTATTTGGCATCACAATGTTTGTTTCAAGATTAAAGCAATAATTTTTGAAGATATAAAGCTGCTTCAATTAGGACCTCTAAAACTCTTCATGGCACAGTTGGTTTCACCACTCTTACTCCCCATAATGGAGCGTTCTTGTGACATGGAGGCCTCACCCAGTATTGATGGCTGCTTGCCAAAAATAGCACGATGCTTTGAGTTTTCAACCAGAAACACTCATGATTTTAAATCACATGTATCATGACAGATTGGCTGTGAAATAATAAATAATTTCTCTAGTACAAATAATGTGCCTTTTGGGGTTACTCTCAAACTGAGAAAAATCTTTCAATATGAAATTATTGCTTTTTGAAAGTATGGTAAGTCTGTATGTGGAAAATGTGCTATTGTTGGACTACTAAATTTAATATATTTAGTGCTTTAAGTCATATTATAAAATATTCAACTAGAGGTTGACATTTTATAGTAATTAGCAGAATTTGTTTTAATGTTTTAAATAAACAAGAATCTATTCACACTTTAATGTGTTTTAAAACTACCACAGCGCTGTTTATATGCAATGAAGAAGTATGATCCAGCTAAATATCAAGGACACCCCATACCTACATATTCCAAAAAAGAGCCTGAAGGTACAATACCAAAACTGAGGTCTTCTTTAAAGAATAGAAATACAGAGAGAACCACACCAAAACATGAAATAAAAAAAGGTTTGATACAAAAAGAGGAATATGTATTAAAGACAAGTCATCGAGAGATATACAACAAACAAAACCACCCATCTACAAATATGTTCGAGGACAACTTTCTTCCAAGCAAAACAGGCATTAGAGATAATATAATTAGTGAAAAACCGAGAAAGACCTCTACTAAAAGAGGTCTATCCAAACCAAAAAATAAAAAGTTTTTGCCTAAAATACAACCCCGCAGAGAATGTAGTTGTTATCAGGAGCCACCTGCACTAGTCGTAATAGGTCATGCTGCTATTCTACACCCTCGGTATCAACTGCCTGTGAGTAAACCTCTGTTTTAGCATCTGCTTGGGCCTGGTTTTCCTCCAGTTTATTGAGATTAATATGGTTGAGTCTACTTGCAATATGGTGATGCATGCAATATGGAAAGGCATGAATGCGGCATGGTAGGAATCTCTAGTATGGATCGATTGTTAGAAAGTACAAGTTTCAGGTATTGAACCTGCATGATTATGGACAGGATTCCAATAGTATCTAAATGCTATGTTTAATTAATTATGCATGCAGAACATTGGCTAAATATAACAAATTGGTAATGTACTAATAATGGCAATTATAGGTATCAAACTAATATATATGTATTTTTTAACTTAAGACAAAAAGTAAGCCCATTCTCGATGTAAGTACAAATTAGGTATCAATATACATAGATACATGTATCTCTTTCACCATGCCAGCAAAAACACTTGACAACTGGGATGTCGGCTATTAGCTGATGGCCTGACAAAATGCATATGCGTAAGGGAATGCATATGCAGTTGAAATACCATCACCTGGTCTGATTTAGCATGAATCCACTTCATTTCCCAGGAAAGACATATGTTATATATATATATATATATTTAATTTCTTTAAGAATCGCATGTTATGTTCCTTTTTTCAGCCTCTTATAATTGGTGAGACCATTCTTGGTAATCGTTGGCTGTCTATAACTAGGCTCAGGATAAACACTTCACATTATCAGCCCATCCTTGAACTTGACCTTGAGTTTTATCATATGGATCACTGGTATTAATATTGAGGCAATACATATTGGAGGTGTGGAGATATCAAGATTTGAAACTTTTTCACATTATCAGCCTCTGTGACCTTGCTAAATAGGTCAAGGTTACTCATTCTTGACCTTGAGTTTTATCATATGGATCACTGGTAATAATATGAAAGCCATACATATTGTAGGTGTGGAGATATCGTGATGAGAAACTTTTTAATGTATTAGCCTCTGTGACCTTGAAAAATAGGTCAAGGTCACCCATCTTTGAACTTGACCTTGAGGCTCATCATATGGATCACCAGTATTGATATGGAAGCAATACAAATTGTAGGTGTGGAGATATCTTCATGACAAATTTGTCGGTTTCTGTGACCTTGACAAATAGGTCATAGTCACAAATCTTTGAACTAGACCCTCAACAAATGGTCACCGATCCATGCGGCCAGCAGTTAAACTTTTTCATCCCAAACTCTTGAAAATCTGCTAAGTGACAAAGTGACTGTTGTGCTGATAATTTTTAAAAAGTGAGCATTTGAAATTGTTTCCAATGTTGTGTCATTATTTTCTTTCCCATGAGATTTTGGGAATTACACTCACAGTTAGATTATGATAGCTCAAAACTAAATCTCGAATTATATCTTACATGTAATCAATCATTCGGTAATCAAAATGAAAACTGCATGCAGTGCTGTATATCCCCATGTATAATGCGATGTTTCTTCTCCGATATACATGACTTTAAATTGGACCTCGCATTGTAGGCCAATCTGAAAGTCAAATATTATGGTTCACAGAATTTTAAGTTTGTTTCATACTGCTGGGAATTCCCTACTTATGCTAGG
The DNA here is from genome assembly GCA_964017125.1 of Flabesymbios commensalis. Lineage (NCBI taxonomy): Eukaryota > Metazoa > Annelida > Polychaeta > Terebellida > Flabelligeridae > Flabesymbios > Flabesymbios commensalis. The sequence continues at coordinate 66,065,742 of OZ024904.1, forward strand.
GGAGGGGTTGTTGTTGTTGTGATGACTACAGTTGAACAGGCTGCTCTACATGGTGTGGCAGTTATTCTGTATACACGGTCACAGGTATAGGGCATGCTAGCTATAATACTGACATCCCCCTGTTGATATGTGCATGCTAGCTATACTGATGATATGTGTACCTGTGTATTATACAGCTCACGGGAGAGCAATACAGACCATGATGCCAGTTATAACACTGTTATACTGACACACCCTTCCCCCTGACAATATGTGCTGACTGCTAATCTCTATGCTGGCTCAACCACTGACCGATACTGTTTTGCTTCTTGCCTTCGGTCTCGGCTGACCAGGGTGTCTATAGAAAAGCATGTACAGTTTTATGCGTTAAAGGGTTTCCCTGCAGAGCTCAACATTTGGTATCCAATGTGGGCATTTTTCAAGTCATCGGGGCCTTGAAATTTCACCTTTTTTCACTCTATCTACAGTGATATATAGTAGTATCTTGAAGTAAATAATGAAGATAAACCAAATAAAAAAACAAACAGCTCTTTTCAGAGCCATCAAGCTGTACCAAAAGATGAAACAAGTTGTCAGCGTAAGGACTATTATTAGACAAACATTGATCACATTGAACTCCTATATTTTCCAACTTCATCAATGTCCACTTAATTTTGTCCACTTGATTTTGTCCCAAAGATTTTTTTGTTAAATTTAGGCTGATGTGAGGGACTTAAAAATATTTGAATCCGCCCATGCATCTCGGGGAAATACATGTGAATTATGGGGATATGTGACCTGACTTATTTTGAGAGTCTGAATTAGTTTTTAAATTTGCAGCATGTCTTAATGGTTTGAACTAGAGACCTAACAGACACTACTGAACCTGGAGGTTTAGCTCAAAGCTAAGTGACCTCGATTGATGTTCATAATCAAGAAGGGGGGTGGTAGAGGCACTAGTGTAGTGGGTAAATGCTGCAGTCTGACCTACAGACAGGTCACAGCATAAACCTGCTATATTTGCTTGAAGTTGATACACAATATATTCAGGAAGGTACGACCAGTCAAACCGTAACATATGCTTGCCTTGTGATTTGATTTGAAACCTAACATGCATGAGTTTATAGTGTCTCTGATTTACCTTGAGTCCCATGATTTCACACACAGAAAAATACAACCTGGATTCTCATAGATCTTATTAGCTCCCGCCGTCACCGTAGGTGAGCGAAGGGAGCTATGGATTCTACCTCCGTTTTTTTTTGGCCTCTTCTTTTGCCTATAGCTTTGTGAGAAAATAAGCTAGGATAACAATTTTTGGTATGTGGGTTACTTCCAGGTGGCTAATGGACGGGTTAAAATATTTTTAATCTGAATTCAATACGCAAGGTTGCAGAGGAGAAAATGATGATGTGACGGCGTTGGGCCGTTGGGCCGTTGGGCCGTCCGTAAACAATTCGTTTCCGGAGCATATCTCTGAAAGTACTTGTCCGATTGTCTTTAAATTTTACACACAACACCCCTAGGGGGTCTAGTTGTGCCTTTTGGGGTATTTGAACTTTGACCTACTTCTGCTTCAAAACTATGACCTATTTAGACGTTTTGACGCGCACTTCGTTTCCGGAGCAGATCACGAAAAGTACTGGGCCGATGACAGTCATATTGCACATACATGTTCTCTAAGGTCCCTAGTTGTGCCTTTTCAGGTTTTTGGACCTTGACCTTGAAGTTGACCCAGCACTTTGACCTAATTTATAACATCGGTAAATCCGACTGAAAGATTTTGCGGAATATCATGAAAACCGCTCAAGATAGCTACACCATTACTATAAAACAAATTGTGAGGTTTCAGGAGAGGATGCATCTTGAAAAATTTCAAGTCGATAAAATTAAAAATGGCCGCCTATCGGCCATTATTCACCTCGACAGGCCTGATATTGCGGAATATCATGAAAACCGCTCAAGATAGCTACACCATTAATAACAAATAAATTGTAAGGTTTCAGGAGAGAATGCATCCTGAAAAATTTGAAGTTGATAAAATTCAAAATGGCCGCCTATCAGCCATTAGTCACCTCGACAGGCCTGATATTGTGGAATATCATGAAAACCGCTCAAGATATCTACACCATTACTATAAAACAAATTGTAAGGCTTCAGGAGAGGATGTATTTTAAAAAAATTCATTTTGTCAAAGTTCAAAATGGCCGCCAATCGGCCATTATTAACTTTCACATGGCTGCTTTTGGTAAACCGTGCTAGATGGCTAGACCATTACTATAAAACAAAATGTGTGATTTCAGGAGAGGATGCATCTTGAAAAAATTTGACTTGATAAAATTCAAAATGGCCGCTTATCGGCCATTATTCACTTTCACATGGCCGTTATTTGGTAAACCGTGCTAGATGGCTAGACCATTACTATAAAATAAAATGTGTGATTTCAGGAGAGGATGCATCTTGAAAAAATTCGACTCGATAAAATTCAAAATGGCCGCTTATCGGCCATTATTCACTTTCACATGGCCGTTATTTGGTAAACCGTGCTAGATGGCTAGACCATTACTATAAAACAAAATGTGTGATTTCAGGAGAGGATGCATCTTGAAAAAATTAGACTCGATAAAATTCAAAATGGCCGCTTATCGGCCATTATTCACTTTCACATGGCCGTTATTTGGTCAACCGTGCTAGATGGCTAGACCATTACTGTAAAACGAAATGTGAGATTTCAGATGAGGATGCATCTTGAAAAAAATTGACTTGATCAAATTTAAAATGGCCGCCTTTTCGGCCATTATTCATTTTCACATGGCTGATATTTGGTAAACTGTGCTAGATGGCTAGACCATTACCTGATTACTATAAAACAAAGTGTGAGTTTTCGGGGGAGGATGCACCCTGAAAATTTTTAACTTACGAATTCAAAATGGCCGACAATCAGCATTATTTACCTCGATAGGCCTGATATCAGGTAAACCGTGCTAGATAGCTAGACCATTACTATAAAACAAAATGTGACGTTTAGAGAGAGGATGCCTTTAAAAAACTTTCGACTCAATTGAATTCAAAATGGCCGCCTATCGGCAACTATTTACTTTCACATCGCTGATATTTGGTAAACCGTGTTAGATAGCTGGACCATTACTATAAAACAAAATGTGAGATTACAAGAGAGGATGCATCTTGAAAAAAATTGACTCGATCAAATTCAAAATGGCCGCCTATCGGCCATTATTTACTTTCACATAGCCGGTTCTTAGTAACCGTACTAAGTGGCTAGACCATTACTATAAAACAAAATGTGAGATTTCAGGAGAGGATGCATCTTGACAAATTTTGACTTGATCAAATTCAAAATGGCCTCCTATCGGCCATTATTCACTTTCACATGGGCGATATTTGGTAAACCGTGCTAGATGGCTAGACCATTACTATAAAATGAAATGTGAGATTTCAGCTGAGGATGCATCTTGGAAAATTTTGACTTGATCAAATTCAAAATGGCCCTCTATCGGCCATTATTTACTTTCACATGCCCAATATTTTGCAAACTGTGTTAGATGTTAGTCCATTACTATAAAGCAATATTTGAGGTTTCGGGGGAGGATGCACCCTAAGTTTTTAACTAATTTATATCGAATTCAAAATGACCGTAAATCAGCTATTAGTTAACTCGATTGGCCTGATATCGGGTAAACCATGCCAGATAGTTAGACCATTACTGGGATACTGATTAGGATCATTAATTTCAATGGAGGTTTGCAATCTCTGACAGACTGTCTAGTTCTTATCTTACTCTTAGACTGGGCTTCTTAGACCTAGTTGTCTTGCGTCTTGATTTTTGACCTAGACTAGGACTGCATTAATAACCCTATACAAAATTGCTTAAATCAAATTCTAATTCGGAGCGGGAGCTCCTGGACTTATGTAGTCTTGTTATTGTGGGGATTCACAACCATATTTCAAAATTAATCTTACTTACCACTGAAGTCATGATATTTTATATTTTAAATTAATAAATAACTTCTATCCTATGATATTGTATTCAAAGAATCACTAAACATTTTTTGTGTAAAAATTGGCAATATTTTCATAGGTAAAGTGATATAACTGTAGCAATAAGAAACATGAAATTTCATGTTTTTTGTATACCATCTGCACAAATCATTACTGTATTTCAGAATATTCTAAACACATTTTGAACCAATTTTTGTTTGTTTTATTATTACAGCGGAAAACACAACTACGTGCCAGTAGTGCAGTACATCATGACCCTGAGCGATCAATGTTACGTGAAAGACAGTACATCAATTTAGATAACCGCCCTAGTACAACACATACGATCTACAACTTGGTAAATTTTCCAACCAGTAAAAAAATATGCATATGTTAGAGATTTTTTTTCTTCTTTTAATATATTTGTAACTTCATGTAGATATATTCAAAAAAACATATATGTATAGTACAACATTTGTCCAATCAATTTTGTAATTGCTTGTACCAGTACCAGACATGTGATCTATTACATGCATTCTATTACTTTGAAATTATTCTATTACTATTACATTCTTCGAGTTATATTACTATTACAATAACTTTTCGTCAACATTTCCAAAGCGATAACAAGCTATAATGCTATCATATATTTTCCATATACATTTTATAATAACAAACATCAAATCATAAATTTATATAATTTCAAGACTATTTAATACAAATAGAAAATATTTGTTTTAATTTAATGTATAATTTAATTGACATTTGTTCAGATATCATGCTAGACACTACGTTAGCTTTGCCTCAGAACGTTTTTGCAATGTGATATGGTTAGCCATGATAACACTATTCGCGTAAATATTAGGCTATTTACAGATCCAGATAACGAGGATATTAGTTATAATTATGGACCATAACATGTTTATTTTATGGCTAAACATTGTGCGATAACAAATTCCATGGTTCTTTCCTAAAGATGATATATGATTGTATTTGATAACATGTTTAAATTTGTTTTGGCGTAGTTTAATTTGGTTTCTAAGACCATTAGGGTTAATTATGTTTTGTCAGCCGGTGATTATCGCAGTCATAAAAGTAATAGACTATTATCTATTACTTAATTTTTTCGCGATCTATTACTATTACTATTACAGTGAAATTGCCCTGTTACCTATTACTATTACCTATTACTATTACCCCATCCCTGACCAGTACAGTAAATGCTATATAGCAACAGTGAAAGTAGCAAACAGTAGAATTTAACCCTTATCCTCCTACGCCTGTATATATATAGGGTTTCAAGCAGATTTTAAACCAAATTATATGTCACTGAAATTGATTATATTGTTTGTGGTAGATGCTCATTAGTCAAATAATTCAATAGAATACATGTCTAAAAATGTCAAAATATGAAAATGTTTTTCATCATTTGAAGCTGCAAATTATGTTAGCAATTCCAGCTTCAAATGAATGAAAAACAGAAACAGCAGGATAAGGGTTAATAATGGTTCATGATAGACAACTTGCTGTTTTACTATATCACATAATAATCAAGCGACATGATCATACACATATTATTTTCTGCACCTCGTTGATTTTTTATGCAGGCCGACTCACAAGTAGGTCGACGGCAATCAACCTCATTAGGATTCAACAGCATTCGTTCTCTCCAGCTCCAGCCTCCTCCTAGTCCAGGTAAATATATGAAAAAGCACAGGAAATCTTTGTGACCAATCTTCAAATATCGGGGCGATATCTAACAGGGATACTTTTAATGACTGTAGTGCCAAAAACGGCGCATCTAGAGAATCTTTATGTCTTTTTATTTTAAAAAAAAACATTAAAAATGTTTTGTCTCCAGTTTGACTTCCCTGTGTGCCCACCCCTGAAAATTAATCCTGGATCTCCCCTACGGTTGACCCATTCTTTATATTTATTATATATCTATAGTCCTTCCAACTGGAATTCAGCCTATATTCCACACAGTCCTCCACCGCCGCTTCCTCTACCCCATAATTATTCTTTTGCTAAAAACCAACAAATATATGAAATCCTGCTTTTTTATCCTTCACATTACCATTACATACCGCTCTGCATTTTGATTGATGACATTTTGATACCTTTTTAAATGTAAGGTCTCACACAAGGAAATCGCATGACAAATTTGGCAGAAACGAAATTTGAAATGGCTGCCAGTAATTTTTACTCTGTTTTGTTCATTGGCTCTTTCAATATAATTAAAGCATTACTGCAAAATAAAATGGCTGTTATACAATAATTAAACACATGACAAATTTTGCAGATGTAAAATTCCAAATTGGCTGTGCTCCAAATGCTTGCTGTATGGAAAAAATCAGGAGAGGGTTCTAACGTGTATTTTTTCCGACAAGACTGCCTTATATGAGTCCTGTCTGAATAAAGCTTGAAGGCATATCTAGTTTTTACTACATGTATGTGCTACAGTAGTAAAACTCTAATAAAACTTATCTTATGTATCTTGGCTTGCTGGCGGCCATTTCAATCAGTTTCACTCATGTATCAGCTTTTATCAAAATATTATTAGTTAGCTCCCGCCGTCACCGTAGGTGAGACGGAGGGAGCTATGGATTCTACCTCCGTTTTTTTTTTGTCTCTTCTTTTGCCTATAACTTTGTAAGAAAATAAGCTAGGATAACAATTTTTGGTATGTGGGTCACTTCCAGGTGGATAATGGACAGGTTAAAATATTTTTAATCTGAATTCAATACGCAAGGTCCCAGAGGAGAAAATGATGATGTTACGGCGGTGGGCCGTCCATAAACAATTCGTTTCCGGAGCAGCTCTGAAAGTACTTGTCCGATTGTCTTTAAAATTTACACACAACACCCCTAGGGGGTCTAGTTGTGCCTTTTGGGGTATTTGAACTTTGACCTACTTCTGGTTCAGAACTATGACCTATTTAGACGTTTTGACGCGCAACTTCATTTCCGGAGCAGATCTCGAAAAGTACTGGGCCGATGGCAGTCATATCGCACATACATGTTCTCTAAGGTCCCTAGTTGTGCCTTTTCAGGTTTTTGGACCTTGACCTTGATGTTGACCCAGTACTTTGACCTAATTTATAACATCGGTAAATCCGACTGAAAGATTTTGCGGAATATCATGAAAACCGCTCAAGATAGCTACACCATTACTATAAAACAAATTGTGAGGTTTCAGGAGAGGATGCATCTTGAAAATTTCAAGTCGATAAAATTAAAAATGGCCGCCTATCGGCCATTATTCACCTTGACAGGCCTGATATTGCAGAATATCATGAAAACCGCTCAAGATAGCTACACGATTAATATCAAATAAATTGTAAAGTTTCAGGAAAGGATGCATCTTGAAAAATTTCAAGTTGATAAAATTCAAAATGGCCGCATATCGGCCATTATTCACCTCGACAGGCCTGATATTGTGGAATATCATGAAAACCGCTCAAGATATCTACACCATTACTATAAAACAAATTGTAAGGTTTCAGGAGAGGATGCATTTTGAAAAAATTCAACTTGTCCAAGTTCAAAATGGCCGCCAATCGGCCATTATTCACTTTCACATGGCCGTTATTTGGTAAACCGTGCTAGATGGCTAGACCATTACTATAAAACAAAATGTGTGATTTCAGGAGAGGATGCATCTTGAAAAAATTCGACTCGATAAAATTCAAAATGGCCGCTTATCGGCCATTATTCACTTTCACATGGCTGATATTTGGTCAACCGTGCTAGATGGCTAGACCATTACTATAAAACGAAATGTGAGATTTCAGATAAGGATGCATCTTGAAAAAATTTGACTTGATCAAATTTAAAATAGCCGCCTTTTCGGCCATTATTCATTTTCACATGGCTGATATTTGGTAAACCGTGCTAGATGGCTAGACCATCACCTGATTACTATAAAACAAAGTGTGAGTTTTCGGGGGAGAATGCACCCTTAAAATTTTTAACTTACGAATTCAAAATGGCCGACAATCAGCATTATTTACCTCGATAGGCCTGATATCAGGTAAACCGTGCTAGATAGCTAGACCATTACTATAAAACAAAATGTGACGTTTCGAGAGAGGATGCCTTTTAAAAACTTTCGACTCAATCGAATTCAAAATGGCCGCCTATCGGCCACTATTTACTTTCACATCGCTGATATTTGGTAAACCGTGTTAGATAGCTGGACCATTACTATAAAACAAAATGTGAGATTACAAGAGAGGATGCATTTTGAAAAAAATTGACTCTTATCAAATTCAAAATGGCCGCCTATCGGCCTTTATTCACTTTCACATAGCTGGTTTTTGGTAACCGTACTAGATGGCTAGACCATTACTATAGAACGAAATGTGGGATTTCAGGAGCCGATGCATCTTGAAAATTTTGACTTGATCAAATTCAAAATGGCCTCCTATCGGCCATTATTCACTTTCACATGAGCGATATTTGGTAAACCGTGCTAGATGGCTAGACCATTACTATAGAATGAAATGTGAGATTTCAGTGAGGATGCATCTTGGAAAATTTCGACTTGATCAAATTCAAAATGGCCGCCTTTAGGCTATTGTTCACTTTCACATGGCCGACATTTGGTAAACCGTGCTAGATAGCTAGACGATTACTATAGAATGAAATGTGAGATTTCAGCTGAGGATGCATCTTGAAAAATTCTGACTCGATCAAATTCAAAATGGCCCCCTATCGGCCATTATTTACTTCCACATGCCCAATATTTTGCAAACTGTGTTAGATGTTAGTCCATTACTATAAAACAAAATTTGAGGTTTCGGGGGAGGATGCACCCTAAGTTTTTAACTAATTTATATCGAATTCAAAATGACCGTAAATCACCTATAAGATCATTAATTTCAATGGAGGTTTGCAATCTATGACAGCCTGTCTAGTTCTTTTCTTACTCTTAGACTGGGCTTCTTAGACCTAGTTGTCTTGCGTCTTGATTTTTGACCTAGCCTAGGACTACATTAATAACCCTGCACAAAAATTGCTTAAATCAAATTCTAATTTGTAGCGGGAGCTCCTGGACTTATGTAGTCTTGTTTAATTTAATTACAGAAAAATATCATGTATTATTGTCTAGTTCAAATTATCAAAAACAATGCAAATTAGCTAATTTTGTTAAAATAATAATAAAATAATTTTAATTACTTTTATTTATTAAGCAGCCCTCGCCGAGGCGAGCTTCCACACGGTCCGCCGCCGCCGCGGTTATTTCTTTTCAAGATAGCTACTAATCTATCAACTTCTACTTCTTCATATACTTCACATAGCCATCACATACCACTGAGGAATTGTTTTGGTGACATTTTGATCTCCATATCATCAACCCTTTAATTACTATGGCCACTAACAAAGAAATGCTTGTTGGCCCGTTTCAGGAAAATGTTTCCATCAAATCTTTTTTTAATTTGGCAGATATGTTCAGCTATGTCAGCCAATGACCTGATTAGCTTTTAGGAGCAAACAATTTAAAAATGGCTGTTTAGCGGCCATTTTTAATTTTAGTAATTTTGTGATATTTATGTAACTCAAAAAAATTGCAAAGTAGCTCCAATGTCTCACACAAGGATAACCCATGACAAATTTCGCACTGATAAAATCCAAAATGGCCGCCAGTCGGCCACTGATCTATGAACTTCTGCTTCCTCATACTTCACATAGCCATCAGATACCACCGGGGGATTTTTGAAAGTATATAATCAACCCTTTAATTACTAGGGCCACTAACAAAGAAATACTTGTTAGCGCGTTTAAGGAAAAGTTTCCAGCAGATCTTGAGCTTGAACCGCTTCATCGATTTGTTTCATGTTTGGTTTAAAGGAAAGACCTTACTCTTGCCGTGAGCTGAAAAGCTTTTGGTGTGATTCTGATAATGAAAACTTTTTTCACGTTTTAGTATTTTAGCGGATATTTCTGTTTTGCTCATTTTGGCCATCATCAAAATTTGGTAATATAGCCATACAACCCTACTCGGATTTTTTCTAAATATTTGCAGTATGCATATTGGCCCTAGGAAGTTTGCCCTGTAAATTTTTTTTGTTGTTTTTCAGCTTCTTCAACAAAATCCAAGATAGCCGCCAAAATCCTATTTCGCTCTCTAGAGCTTGAACCGCTTTATGGATTTGTTTCATGTTTAGTTAAAAGGAAAGCCCCTACTCTGCACATGTGGTGATTAGTTTTTGGTGTGATTCTGATAATAAAAACTATGATTTTTTTACGTTTCAGGATTTCAGCGGATATTTTAGTTTTGTTCATTTTGGCTATTATCAAAATTTGTTAATTTAGCTATACGCCCCTGCTCGGATTATTTCTAAATATTTGCAGTATGCATATTGCGTTTTTCAGCTTCTTAAGCAAAATCCAAGATGGCCGCCAAAATCCTTTGTCGCTCTCTAGAGCTTGAACCGCTTCCTGGATTTGTTTTATGTTTGGTTTAAAGGAAAGACCCTACCCTGCACATGTGCTGATCAGTCTTTGGTGTGATTCCGATAATAAAAACTTTGATTTTTTTACGTTTCAGAATTTAAGCGGGTATTTCAGTTTTGTTCATTTTGTCCATGATCAAAATTTGCTAATATAGCTATACACCCCTGCTCGGATTTTTTTTAAATATTTGTTGGCCCTAGGGAATTTGCTCAGTAATTTTTTTTTGTGTTTTTCAGCTTTTTCAACAAAATCCAAGATGGCCGCCAAAATCCTATGTCACTCTCTAGAGCTTGAACTGCTTTATGGATTTGTTTCTTGTTTGGTTCAAAGGAATAACCCTACCCTGGATGTGTGCTGATCAGTTTTTTGTGTGATTAAGATAATAAAAACTTATATTTTTTTACTTTTTGGGATTTTAGCTGATATTTCAGTTTTGCTCATTTTGGCTATTATCAAAATTTGGTAATATGATCATACTCAGTGGCTCTGAGAAAAGAAGTTAGGAAAACTAGTTTTCTTTTTTCCTTTTTTCAACAAAATTCAAGATGGCTGACGAATCACATGTTACTCTGAAGAGCTTGAACTGCTTCACCGATTTGTTCCAAGGAAGCAACTTACCCTGGCCATATGTTGATTAGATTTTGGTGTGATTCTCACATCACATTTTCACGTGGTTTACATAAAAATTTAGTGACAGTACTGTATTTCTCTATAATTAATGTACTATGTGGGGCGGGTGGAGTTTTTAATTGTTTTTTCTCATTATCTCGGAAATCTTGCATAATAGCTAAAGCGGTAATATAAAATAAACCTTGAGAAAGTTTACTCATCTATATCAAATTTGAAATGGCCGACTGGCGATAACGGAGGGCTGCTTTCGTGTTTGTTTCCGAACAACTCTTTCTAGTTTGTTTTTGTTATAATATGCTTTTGTACACAATGATGTATCTTTGGTGTCTTTATGTTTGAAATTGACGCTTGAAGTATTTATCTATGTCAACTTGGGATTGAACAGGACCGCTTGGCATGCAGCTGAATGTAACCGGTAGTGGCATTAGTCCAGGTGCAGATGGAACAAGCCAATCCCATTTACAGGATTTAGATGAGCAGGAATGCATTGACAGTTATATTCATCATCCTTCATGGGGTATGCAATCATTGTATTTTTACATTATTGGAACTCATTCTAATAATGTTTTAATATGGTTCACAAAACGGATTCTGGGCACTGTTTTTTTGTGTCCATATAATGTGTGTCCCAAATGACCATCACTCACATCTTCTCAAATACGGCAAAACGCATATGTTCAGTTTTCTGTTATTCCATAGCCTACAGTGGGTCCACCAATCGTTGTTTCTGAATAAGCATAAATATCTGTATTTGCTGAGTTATTATGATTTCGGTCGTCAATTTTACGACAGTTAGGGGTCTCGAAATTTTGAGCTGTGTGTTGGGCTATTGTTTTATACCCTGTAGACCTTGTAGACCTTGGGATCAAACTAGGCCAATATAATTTTAAGAAAACACCACAATGAGAGTTTGGAACTGGGGAAAGCTAGCAGACGTTTCACTCTCGAGACCAAATCTATCATGATATCGATACAATATTTTGCAATAATATATATTGCCTTTGAAAATCTATCCCTTGGTTTATATGCCTCTGATGCCGCAGCTCCAATTGTGGTGAAGAACATTCGGAGATAGGCTGACCTAGATCTTAAGGAGATCATACGACAAGATGGTCTTCTCTGACCAATCAACACACACAGAATCTGGGTCACTGATATCGCTGGACCTTCCAGTATACTAACGTACACAAACATGCAAGGAGGTATAGGGAAGCCTGCAGTTGAACTCTCAGTTAACCTACAGTATCCTCTCACTTTACAAGTGAGCAGATACTGCCTTTGCAGAGCAGATGACTACTATAGCACGTTGTTGTGGGAGGGGGAGGGTTAGGCGTAGTTGTATACACACAATGAGGTCTGTCCACCCCCCGGGTCACCCCTCATCTAGCTGTATAGTAACACTGCGATTGGCGCCATGAGCACCCCCCAGCAAACACGCTGATGATGGGCCAACATTTAACCAACACATGCTCAATGTCCCGTCTTTGCTGGGAGCCCTTCCCCGAATGAGAGACCGCTTGAGACAACGCCGTCCCTGCAAACACGAGACATTGAACCAATGCTGGGCTGATGCTGGCCCAACGCCTGTGCCGCTGGCCCAACATCAGCCCAGCATTGGTTCAATGTCATTTTAATAAATCCTTTCACCAACGACCTTGGATGGGGTTTGCATAAATTTTGCCGTTGGCTCAATATAGGGCAAATGTCGGCAACATTCGCCCACCATTGACTCAGACTGGTAGTTATTGTGGATCAAACATGCTGTTACGGAGACAAACCTTTTCATTACGACGATCTCGCATGAAAAAAAGCAAGGACAAAGTATGGTGAAATATTTAATATAATTTTCATTATTTTAACTTTCATGGCTATCATCAAAATCAGTGGCTTTGAAAAAGTGTCCTAAATTATTGTCACCTGAGTTGTTCGTTTGATTTAATTTATCACCCATTGCCGAGCTCTTTTTTCGTAACTGACGACATGCTATAAAAAGAAACAGTTGACCACATTCCACAGTTTTCACTCAGCAAGAAAAATGCTGTGCTATGACCTCAATGTTGCAAATTACGGCAGGGATACAAAATTCAAAATATCACCCAGACACTTGAATTTTGGCAACCAACTGTTGAGATGAACGTTATTGAGAGTTTTAGGTTTTAGATACATCAGGGCACCCAATGATTTCAATGAGTGCTCCGCAATACAATAACAGTGGCAAATATACCACATATATGCACATAACAATCGGGCATAATCTCCTGCCTCTCTTTGCGTTTTTTTTAAGTCCACGAGGGGGTCATCGAAGAAAAAAAAATTGGTGGATTCTCGTCTTTATGGCTAAGAAACTTTCATTTTTACCCTCGGTGCACCCCATGAGGAAGCGTAGAGCAGGCAAACAAAACTTCACCCAGGTTTCACCCTGGGCAAACTAGTGAACTAAGTGCAGCCTTCTCCGGGTATCTCAGAGATTCCCACATTGTTCTGTCCAAACAGCCTAAAGATGGCCTCCTGAACTTCCTCAGGGGGCAGTGGGCATAGTCTATTTTCATTTTTTGCATTTTTTTTCCGAAAATAAAAGAAATGGCACCTGTGTAAAAAAAACGGAGTGGTTAATCGTGCGGCAAAGTTATAATGGGAGTCAATGGGAGCCCGTCATTTCGTAAACGAGGCTGCCCATAGAATTACATTATAAAGAATCACATAGGCCTACGATTAGCCACTGCCACAATTATGAAATTAAAGGCGAGAGCTGGCACCATTTTTCATAATTGTGAGAAATCCAATGATGGAAGCCCCCAGAAAAGGTGATAAAGAACCATTTAAAACAAAAAATGCTTTCATTTCTACAATGATGGCTTCATTTCTACAAGTAATACTTGAGCAAAAAAGAACAAACAAACCAAGAAAAATATGTCTTTTATTGCAGTGTCTCACAAATTCACATAAATCCTGAAAAAAAACACGAAAAAAACATCAAAATAGTAATATTATCTATTGAGCGACTATTTGCACCCTAGATGTTCACTTACCAGATCATTATTATGCTTGAAACATCAACTTTGCTGACGGTGGACAAAAATGAGCAAACGTTGGTTGAACGTCTAAATAAATTATTTGCAGGATATTACCACGGTGACTGTACAGCAAATTATAAGTATGTTCCCGAAAGATGTTTGTTTTATATTTACCGCTATCACGGTCCGCAATAAGCACTGAAGGCATGACAGTGCATCAGATCACTGAGCGACCAACCACATAGCCTATCTCAAGACATGGGGACGACGTTTTTCATAACCAGTGGTCGCTCATTGTACTGATTATTCAACGTAATCATGAAGAATCATGTTTTTTTTACATTTCAATTTGAAATAAAATGTAGTTATTGGCGGGAAATATATATTTGTTCTGATTACAGTTTTACATGGCACATTGCTTAAATATGAACTTCAGTCTGATTCAAAAAATAACTCTCAATAATGTACAGAACCGCAGGGTTCTTGTTCCTATAAATCTTGTGTTTGATATTTGATACAATGTAATATTTTCACATTGAACTATAATCACTTTTGTGTGCCTTACAATACATACCAGTATATAATATTCTCCATTCTGAATTTTAATCTTTTAGAAGATGGATAACTGACTAAAACTGTTTTTAGTCACAATTCGATTCTATGGTGATGGATTTTAAAATATAAAGTTGCCACTTATTTTTAAAAGATTTTTCCGACCATGTGTCATATCTAGTTGCACAATAAATAATTTAAAACATACCCTAAACTTCTAAAATTTCAAATATCACTGATGGCAGCTTTGCAAAAGGTGGAAGGGAGACTTGCAATGGACTTATTTTGGCGTATAAGCGTGAAGAGTTATAGTCTCACCTCATTGACAACAATCCAATGTTAATTAAATGCATAGTACCGGAGCTTGGTAAAAAGGAGTTATGGGAATAATGTACGGTAATATTTATAACAACAATTTGACGCTTTTAAGCCAGAAGTTCCTTTTTAGCCCGCCTTTTAATTTCAATTAAAAAAGGTGGGTTATTGCGATTTAAGTTTGGTGTCTTTTTCGGCGGCGTTAACATTTACTTGTGGGCGCGATAACTTGAAAAGTTTTTCATGTATGTATCCTTCCCAAATTTGTTATGTATGTTACTAATAACCAGTTATCGGACAAGTTCAATAATGGCTGAGAAAAAAATTCAAAATGGCTGATTTATTGCGATTTTTCACATTTTACGTCAATAATTTGACCTTGTGGGTTCGATAACTTGAAAAGTTGTTTTTGTATCCTTCTCAAATTTGTTATGCATGTTACTAATAAGCAGTTTACGGACATGTTTAATAATGGCTGAAAATAAAATCAAAATATCCGATTTATTGCGATTTTTTGCATTTCACGTCAAAATTTTTTATTGCATTTTGTATCGGTGGTGGTTTGCAAAATAATTATAAAAACAATTAATCCCTGCATCACATTTTTTAACCCTCACACAGCTATGCGCGACTGTAGTTGTTTTTAATATGTTTTATGAGCCGTTTAACATGTTTAAATCACAGTTATTGGGCACGAAATGAGTGTTTAAACATCAAGCCAGGGTTCATACAGGGCCTTAAAAGCCTTGAAAAGCCTTGAATTTTTAGATTATTTTTTCAAGGCCTTGAAAGTGCTTGAATTTTGCCAAAGGCCTTGAAAAACCTTGAAAATGAACCATTTTGAAAGCCATTTCCTAAAAAGTTTTTAATGACAGCCAAGATCCACAGTGATCATGCATTTATTCCCTGAGTCAACAAGTGGGCTTGCTACGAGTCTACATGCTTGCTATTAAACAAAATTATTTGTTTTTAGAATGTTTTTATTAATGTTTTACTTGGTCTGCGTTGGGCCTAGAGAAACCTACTTTTGGGCCTTGAAAGGCCTTGAAAAGGCTTTGAATTTTGTTTTGTCCAAGGTGTACGAACCCTGTCAAGATTTGCAAAAGTTTGGTCTCAAATTAAACAAATTTATCTGAGTAATTTTCACCCACTTGAATATGTGGGTCGCTGTAGCGAGACACAACTTCAAGTAGGTGAAAATTTAAATTATTTAATTTAGCGTTTTAACGTTTAAAGCGCTACAATGTAGAATTTAAATTTTTACACACTTGTGTGTCTCGCTACTGCGACCCACAACTTCAAGTGGGTACGGTAATCAATAATGACTTATATCTGTACAATTTGATTCAAAATATATGCCAATCTTGCAGATTCAATGCTCATTTCTCTTTTAAATTTTCTTTTTTTAATGAAAGACAAGGCTACAATGGCCATAGATGTGATTAGCTTTAAGGGTTATTTATTGTGGCTGTGTTTTTCTCATGCCCACACTACGTTTTTGGGGGTGGGAGGTTTTATCCAATACTTGATGCTATGACCCCTTACTATTACAGTGAAATGCTCCTATTACAATGTCATCACTTTTGTTTCAAAAAGTATTTTGTACCTCATATTTAGGCATTGTTGAGCAATATATTGCAGACATTTGTTGAAATAATATAAAACTTGAAAAACCTTGAGAGCCTTTTTTTCTGTGCTGAAAGACTTAATTCAATTCAGATTGATTCGTAGCGGGAATTGAAGTACTAGATTTTTTTTCTGAGTACCCCAGTACTCAATTATGTTTTAAAATTTTCACCACTGTTTCCCTTTTTATCCCCCGCCCGTAGGGGAAGGGGGATTTTAGTCGCGCCAGGATTCTGTCTGGCGTCCAGCGTCACGTTTCCTTGTGGGAGCAAAAACTCAAAAACTACTGGTCAAATTTTTTTAAAATTTAACATGACATTCCTAGCAACATGGGGATGTGCAAGATGCTACCAAAATTGAAAATGGCCGCCAGAGGTCAACTCTAGAATTTTTTGTGGGCGCAAAAACTCTAAAACCTCAAGTCAGAAATTATTCAAATTTTACTATCACATTCCCCATGATATGGAGATGTGCAGGTGACTTTTTCAAGGTTTTACTGAAATTTAAAATGGCCGCCACAGATCACCTTTGAGTTTTTGGGGGGCGCAAAAACTCAAAAAAATTGTCTGGTCTATTTTTTTTTCAAATTTTAACATCACATTCCTAGCAACGTGGGGATGTGCAAGTGATTTTTTAAAGATTCTACCAAAATTCAAAATGGCCACTAGGCCTATAGGTCAACTCCAAATTTGTTTGTGGGCGCTAAAACTCCCAAAACTTAAAGTCTGAAATTATTCTAATTTTATTATCGCATTCCCCACGATATGAAGATGTGCAAGTGATTTTTTTTAAGGTTTTAGTGAAATTCAAAATGGCCGCCATGGCTAAACTTTATATTTTTTGTGGGCGCAAAAACTGAAAAATTGAAATCAGTAATAATTCACATTGTACAATCACATTACCCACCATCTGGAAATGTGCATGTGATTTTACTGAGATTTATAAAAAATTTACTAATCAACTTTTTAAATATTTGTGACCGCAAAAAGTCTAACCTAATTTATGGCGGGGGATGATATAGGACTTCAGTCCTCTTGTTCCAAGAATGACTGATTCTGTAGTATACATATATTAGCATAATAAAAATATAGGGCCTACTATGAACTATATTTATATTTTTTTTCATCGAAGATTGGTAATGCTTGTTTTAATCTGTTAAGAAATATTCACATGAGACAAAGGGTGTAAACATGTAAAATAATATCTCTACTACATGTACTAGGGGTACAATATTTAGGCCTATGTACTTTTCGCATTCGCTCAGAGCAAATCTAAAAAAATATCTGCAGCAATTATCACCCTATAGGCCTACTAAATATATGATATACATAGGGCAGTATAGTAATAATTTTCATAACTTGAGACACAGGTCTGGTTTTGACGTGGCAGGTCACATATGATATATTAATGTCGTACATTATAAATCATTTATTTCAATGAAAAACACCCCAAAATTAATGTTATTTTCAACTGAGAAGTATAATGTAAATGAGGCATTATGCTATAAAACAACAGTAACAGAAATATTTTTAGTAGTAAAACTGATCATTTCATTTTACATATGTGCTATTCGTTGTTTTCACTAATAGGATTACATTGAATTTGGCTATTTTCAAATTCTCTGGAAATATTACTGAATTAAGCATTTCATTTTCAATAACTTTTCATACCTCATGTCAGCAAGTCCAATGTATTGAGATATGATGAAATGATGTTACAGGTAGTACAACACCACAGCTTCGCAGACCTCGACAACAACAAAACTTTAATACAGCAGTTAGGTGATATGAAAATCCCAACATGTGCAAACAGTGGTGAAAAAAGGCAATTTAAAGACTTTCAAAAGGTCACTGATGACAACGAGAAGTGTCATGTAACATGGCATCCAGGATAATTGAAATATGTCAACACCATCCAAATGACAGCTCTGTGTAGAAAGACAATTTCGTTGTGGAAGAGGCAGAATGCTGGAATTGAATCTTGCACTCAATACTTTTATTATCTGTCCACTTTTGGAGTGCAATGGATATAATTTATTTACTGACAGTGAACAAAAGCATTTCTTACAGTGCATATGAGTATATTGTTCAAAGCTGTATGGTGCAAGATTTTACCATTTGCCATGCTCCTACCTGAACTATGCCACTCACTTTATTCAGATTTCTATCATGATAATAGACATGACTCATTTCTGCATGTACTACATTCTTATTATTAACCTCTTTACTAATTACTTACTTCCCTTACAATTATGCAGTGATTGCTTAATTTGTTTGGAAATCATATTAAACTCGAGGACAAAATTAACCATATTATTTTAAGCATTATGTTAATGGTGACATTGTGGTAATTTGATGATGCGTCAAGTACTCTCACTTTCGAATATAGCGTTTAAGGGCAATCAGTCACTATTATAAAGGAATACATGGTTTATATATATATAAATGTTAGTAGTGTACATTAGGTTTCGAAACTTCAAAGAAAAACCTTTATTTTGACTTCTTCTCTGCAATTAATACTGCGAGGCAGTATTGTAATATCATTGGTTTGTTTTATTATTTATCAAAGGAATGATGAATACATTTTACCACAAATAACATTTGTTTATCATACAAAAGGATATACTGTACTTCTGGGCCTATGTTTTGACAATATTGACAATGTGAACATGGTGAATGTTGTGTACACAAGCAATATAATTTGTAAAAACAACACTTAGAACCGGTGCTACGAAACCCAAGACTGACCCTGAATCAGAATAAAACAACTATGAATAAGCCTTACAAATTGTATAATGACTTCTAGTAGATCCATATCAGATTATATTAGTGAATTTAGTAGGATTGTAAACCTAAATAGCTTGTAATAATGAATGTTTTTGTCTTACTTGAAAACGAAACAACACTACAGTGCTAATGTTTTAGCAACGTAGGCTATCATAACGCTAACACGCATACACTGGACCAACGTTGGGCCCACACCCAAGATGCCTACTGTAGGCATACAACGTTGGCCCAGTCTAATTTTGATGTGTGGTTCTACATAGGCTCAAGGAGGCCAATGTGAATGTTTTTTACTTTGTTTTATTAGCTGCCAGCATATATAGTAGTTCAAGCTCAGTAATTTTATTTGACATATAGAAATACAAAGTTGTACGTAATAAATTTGAACAAAGTAGTAAAGTCAGGAGACCACCGTTAAGACCTCATGGTCGCTAGCACGCTAGCCACCATTTGGTCGTTTTAAATGAAAAAAAAACAATTATACATAATTTGTATATAGTATTCCGGTTATATAGTATACAGTAAACCTAATTTATTCCAATAAACACCCATATTCCGATAACCGCCCATTACATGCGATGAAAATATAAGTCACTTTTATAAAAGCCACTCACAGGTCAGTTTTAATTAACGATCGATGTCATAGTAAATGTAGAACTCAAAATATTGCCGCATTATCATTTTGACGTGACTTGAAAAATTACCAAATTCTGTAATGGCTTAGGTTTTCTAATTAAATCACATTTTACTTCGATGTACGCCACTGATAGGCTGATATGTGAAATATATAATGGTAGCGTCTATAAATACTGTCATTTGGCATGCGATTTTCGTGTGTGGTTGTCCCTGGAATCAAGTACGAGATGTTGAAACAGTGTTGGTATAAAATGTTGGGCCAGCGTCCAGACATTGGGCCAATATTAACCCGGCATAGATTTATTAAACGTCTTGTGTTAGCTGGGATGACGCTGGACTGGGAATCTCCTGCAACAGCATTACGCCATGCCACAGCATGCTGTATACCAGAAAACACAAGGTGTTGACCCAATGATGGTTCAATGTTGGGCCAGCGTATCGGCGTCTTTCAAACAGAGCACATGCTTTTGGCCTACATATATATACATATATAAAAAAATCTTGGGAGGCAAACCCCCTGCGCCCCCTTTCTTCAGATCCTGGATTCAAAGTGGACGGGTGGCTAGCTAAGTCACTGGAATCATGTGGCAAAATAACAATTCCGTGTGCTGATGTACTGGGATCTTTTACACTACAATTTAACTATTGATCATCATCAAATACCTTAATAGCCGTGCACCTCCACTACAGCCTCAGAGGGTATTCTAATTCACGCCCAGGTCATTTATTACAATGAATACAGTATTTTAATTTTGATGTGACTTTAACAGCACAATGACTAAATTGACATATGTTTAGTGATGGTATGGCCATTGTAGAATATAAATTTAAAAGAGGTTTATAATGCATAAATTTGACCACTGTATTCAAAGCTGGCCCTACATTAACCCAACATTGGTTCTAGTCTCATGTTTTTCTGGGAAGGTGGTCGACTTTTCCGGCTGAGCGAGTGATTACAATCAATTCTTACAAGTTTTTAAAAAGTATTCCAGTAACTATAATTTGATATGGAATTGTCAGATGTTATTATTCCGTTTTTAAAAGGTTTTTCATGGCTATTCAGGGTTATTATTGTGTTTTGTTGTATCACTTGTAACCATAGGTTCTAAAAGAATACCTCTACATTTGACTTATCCGTACTATTGCAATTCACATGACAATTCATGTCTCTCTACAGACAGTGCTATTCGCTCAATATGATATGTGAAGTGTGTTTTGTTGTTATTATGTTCTATGTTAAACTGTACAAAACCCGCAAAAGTAATTGAAACGTGTACTGTGATTATTATAGGATTGTGTTCCTTATTTAAAAATCTGATTAATTGACTTGTTATGTCACCTAGTAGGTTAGAGTATCTGTTGAAGATGATCACTTGAATAATGACGTTGTTCTTCATATTTTGGAAGTACCAAGCAATGCAAGTTTTTTTTCATTCCATTCACCCGGAGCATAGTTGGAACCTGATAAAGATACAGAGCCTTATAAGTAAAGAAGCAGTAAAGGTAATGATAGGGGCCTACATTATACAGTATGTTTCAATTTTAAAATCGCCGATCATATATACCTTAACCGTGAAGTGCTGAAATATTATTTTTGTATGAACTATGGAAAACAAAGGTTTTCTTCAATTTGAAATCCTCATAAATTCCTATGTTAGCTCTTTCTGCTTCTTTTTTGAGTGCGGGGACCGTCTTTAGGCATCAGAATCTGACGTAAAAAGACGGTCTATACACTGTTGTGGAGAAAGACAAGTTCGTTTTCATAGAGGGTACTGGTGATATCGGTCCATATAGATCTCAACCCATGTTATCTCGTTCCACATGTCTGTTACCTCAGCAAAACCACCTCAGACTCCTTTGTCAAAGCAGCTGGTTCGTTTTGCTTCACTGAACCATATTATTTATAATGCGGTGTACGTTCGCCATGATAGGAATGCGTGTGGGCCCACAATTTTTACTCAGCCAATCATGACGACCCACCTACCTTAACCTTGGTGTATCACTGGGTCGACGTCATCAAAGTGGCGAGATCACCATTGAGCACCAAGGTTTTGAATAATTGAAAAATCTTTATTAAGAGACTATTTAACTTCTTCAAGTTGTTTCAATTAAATTTTATTTTATTGTGCCTATTACAAGTTATATTTGCTCAATTAAAAGAACTTGAAGGTATGCAGATATTTTATTTATTTTCACAACAAAGATCTACAGATCTTTTAGTTATTTTCATAACCATGGAATTTTCTAATGTGTATAGTAGGAGCTACAGAATATAAATACATATGTACATTGTGAAAGGCTTCTTGTTTTTGTTGAAATTTTTTAGTCTTATAATATATGCTATGATACATTGGTCAAAATGTATTCTTTTGAAAAAGAAGAAGTTTTGTTGTCCCGGTTGTGTGCCACCTCAATTCACACAAACACTCACCCCCTCTGGCGATTTTTCTACCGTAGGTGATAGGCTAAGGTTGTGGGGTATCCCGGTGAAGGAAAAAGTTGTCAACTAGATAACTAAAAAAAAAACTGAATGGACAAAGTGCGGATGGGGGCTTTTGGTGTTCACCTGTCCGTCCGTGTTTAGGGGAGACCCATGTATATTGGTCCAGTGTGTATATTGGATCACCCACTACCCAGACTAGAAAAATTATTTGAAAATTATTGATTTTCTCTTTCGTCTGGTAGCCAAGTATGCATTTTTTGGTCAACCTTGCAAAAACACCTCCAAACGAGGTTATTGTTGATTATGATAGAGGACGATGTCTAGAATCTGAATGATGTTAAGCTGGCATCGTTGAGCGTTTTGCGTAATTCAAGATGGCGTCCAAGATAGCCGCCGGCGTATAGACATCCTTTAGAAACAGTGTAATTTTGTTAATTTTAGTTCAATTTTCTTTTGTAACACATCATTTCCGCTATTTTTATGGTCAGTGAATCCATGATTATTCATAATAATTATTATATGGTAATTTGGTCACGATAATTGTTTACTTAATGTTTAATTAAATTTAATTAAAAATGCACAAAACGCTGGGTAATTTGGCCTAAGACCACGCCCACTTCGTTTTTATT
The DNA here is from genome assembly GCA_964017125.1 of Flabesymbios commensalis. NCBI lineage: Eukaryota > Metazoa > Annelida > Polychaeta > Terebellida > Flabelligeridae > Flabesymbios > Flabesymbios commensalis. The sequence goes on from OZ024904.1 coordinate 66,088,803, forward strand.
TTACTATAGCGTAACGTGACTGAATGAGCATGCGATTTGCACAGCTGATTGTAATACTAGAATTAGGTTTTACTAAAATTGTAAATCTTCTTCATTTTTACAGTACCCTCCATATGGATGAAGGTTAGTGTCGCTGCCTGCAATATATTATATTATGTTAGTTAGTAAATAGATTAGATAGTTTTAGTCTGCAATGTACTAATAAATCTAATGTTTCAGATATGAGGCCGCATCATATATATCACATATAGGTTGGCTAATATGTTGGTATTCAGATCGCGAGCATCACAGCTTGTAAACTTAGATGATGAAAATGAAGTTTATTCTTCAAATATAAAATCAGTAGCTAAACAAATTGTTCGTGAATCTAAAGCCATTAAACAAGATACCTCGAAATACAGTTGTAAGATTGGTAAAACTGATGCTCGTAGCCAATGTAGTGAAACACTTTTCTCTTTGTTATTTTACATCTCACCGAAGCTAAACAGTAGTTTACCTGCTTACTTGATTGGAAGACTGTCATTGATAATTATGACGCCAATATATCTTCAATGAATGGATTGAAATCTTCTTATGCAATGCCCATGTTACTATGCCACCCGTGAATCAAAATTTGAAGGACAGCAGATCACCAAATCTACAAGGTTATATTTAATTGATAATATATGGGCTACCCCAGATGTATTCAAGAATATACATCCACACTCAGGTGGATTACCCACAATTATGAGCTTTTGTGACAGTCTAGGTAAACTGATGATATACTCCGGTCTCACTGAAATCTTCAAACATGCATTTGGTGGCGTAGAAAAAAATGTTATCTGGCAAAAACATACAGAGCATTTTGGCTTCTTACTGAGGAGTTACTAAGACCTCACATGGGTGGCGTGAATACATATCATGAGCTGGACGCAATGCTAACAAAGAAGTCTGACAAAAGTAACACTGCCAAGTTATGGATAGATTGCTTTGTGCGTCCCACTCTAGATAATCATACTGGCCTCCTCATTTGTGGGCAGTGGGTCAGATGCTTTCATATTTCTTTGCGTCATCTCATGTAAACTATGCCAGATATGAGATATATTACCTTAGGTCAATGAAATCCCTTCCAGGAGATGTTCATTCATTGTTCATGTAGGTCAGCATACAATGAGACATGTATCAGGCGCGTCAAATTCTACATGGTCTGACAAGTTTATATAATCGACCTTCATGAGGTATGGACATAGTCAAGGTGGCCTTACTGGTACTACTTCCAACGACAATGCAATAAAGCGTTGAGCATTAAGTCTGCATTCGTGTAGTAAATTAATCCATGACTTAACACTCATGAGAGACGATTTACCAGATAATCCAGCTCATCATAAGGAAGAATTTGATAGACAAGTGATAGACAAAAACTAAGCCCAGCTGGACATTCCACAACACTTTAACATTGTCTCTGGAAAACTAGCTGATTCATCTGTCAACGTCCATAATGCTCTGCAACTTGGAAAATAATGTATGCAAGGTTATGAAAATAAATTGCCTCATGGTTTCTATGATACAATCAGTAGTCCTTTAGTCACCATGGCCACAAGCAGAAAGAAAAGTAAATTAGGACAAACCTCAACAGTGGACACAGAAGGCATCTTTAATCGAACGCTAGGGATAATTGGTTCAGGTGACTTACAAAATTTATTTTCCCACGAATTAGCACCAATCCCCACATCTCTATTTCAAAATCAAAACTAAAGACTTTCCTTCAAGTAGTACAATCGTCTCGCAATATAATTCAAAATCCAGATTTGGGAGTGCTTGACGGTTGTGCAATACTTTGGGCCATACATTGGCCAATATCTGGCACGATCAAGGCCCTGGCAAATGTAATAGTGGCATATATTCAAGTCAGATTGACAGCTTGTGATGTGAATCTAAAATTCGATCGATACTTTGACTATATCCCCAAAGGATGCACTCGTGGACGACCACCGTTGGCAGCCGACATCATCTCACTTTGCCACCACAGACAGTGTATCTTGCTGTAACTGATAACAAAGTGCAAATAATTTGATATTATATCCTGCATCATCGAACATTATAAGGATCACCCCTGCAACAATACCCTGATCATCACTGGTTATGAGACTGTTCCTATTGGAGTGACGATGGGGGTTCACATTAAAAGACATTATATGGCTAATAGTCATGAAGAGGCAGACGTAATAGTGGTGAATCAGGTGATGTCTGCAGCCAGACAGGGACGTTAAACTATACATGTTGTGTGTGATGACACTAATGTGTTTGTGCTTTTAATTATTTTTTTATAAAACACTGCAAATTACCAAGCAAATAATCATGGTGCCGACATCATCATTAAACCGGACTGTGGCCAATATTGGCGACAACATGACAACATTTTGCAACATATACCGGCCGCCGCAGTCTAGTGGTTAGAGCTGCGGGCACAAAGTAGGGAGGTCGTGGGTTTGAATCCCACATCGGACATGATGGGGATTTTTCTACGACCGGCCCCCACCCAGGATGAGTTTGACACAGGATCAATGGGTAGGTCAAGCCACTAACCGAGATTCATCCACTAAAAAGGATGCGACATTGGGGGGCGTTTCGATCGGAGCTATGACCCTTTTGGGGATGATTAGCTACCAAGAGCCCGCAGGTGCTTGTGATGGCCGGGCCCGGGTAACTCTGGGATATAAGTTGGGTGGTCAGTCGGATTGAGGTCGGGCTGATTACATCCGGACCAAGTGACAGAAAGTTGGGTCTCACAGCCCTGTCAAGGAGTCCCACGACCAATACGGACCTGCTGTGTCAAACCCACGTAGGCCCCCTATATACAGACTGCACATGCACAACACTCGCACTGCAAATAATAAAAATATTTAAAAAAAACTATACTATATACGGCATTGGAAAACTGAAGGCATTGAAGACACTTCAACAAGGTATAGCTCCACCAATGTTAGGTAGTCAAGAAAAAGACATGAGTAGCCTACATTATTGATCGAAGCCACTCAATTCATAGCATCCTGCTATGGGATCACTCAGATTTATGAATCGATGTCTGACTTACGATTTAAAACCTGGAAATCAAAGAGCGGACGCAGCAGTTCTAAATCATTTAAGTTGCCATCCCTCTCTCCAACATCTGAAGATGTCGAATTGCATGTGAGACGTGCACATTACCAGGCAATTATATGAAGGGCCGTACCAGCACCTGATCCGCCTGTACTAAATTCCATCGAGTATGGGTGGCATGCTGACCACCCGACTAAGACTCTACTACCTTTTGACTTCATTTTGACATTCATATGGTGCATCTATTATGATTTTTCATGTAATTCACATGTACAATTTACTGAAATTAACCCTTTTAACGCTGAACTCCTTGGCACACTTGCATATCCACCGCTGAATTCCTGGGGGGGGGGGGGGGTCGAAAAAAATCAGCATATTTTGTAATGTCAGGTTTGTATGAAGACACCAGCAGGATCTTAGCTTATGAGCAAATAATAACATGAGAAGGAGTTGTGCTTTACTGGTGGATAACACCAAGGTCATGTCAAGGTCACATCAAGGTCATTTCAATGTCAGACTCGCAAAAAATATTGAAAATACCCACTTTTTATCAATTTCAAGCTGTTTAGTGGTGCAGTCATCCATTAGAAAGGACTGATGGTGACACATACTTGGTCGGGTATCATTTCAGCACACATTTTTAGGAAATCTAGGGCAGTGCTGATATTGGGAGGCGTAATGCCCCCATGTTTGCTCTTATTACACCCCCATTCCTCAAGGCTCAATTGAACAAGCAAAATTACAATTATACAGTAGCGTGTAGCATCAGCTTGGGATCGATCGCAAAAGATTGATACATAATTGGGTATGGAGGTTGACATGGGTTGAGGTTGAGCATTAATGCATGGATGCCGCCCAAAATAAACGTGAAGGGTATGTCAAAGTCATGTAAAATGTCAGGTTTATCAGTTTATGGGTGATGTGTACTAAATGCGTAATGATTAGGTAATGCGTTAGGTGTGCAACCATGCAATCCGCACTGCTGCGATATCTGTCATCTAAGTATTATCATAGAATTTTAAGCATGATGATGATGCCAAAGGGAGGTATGGTTTATTTTATTGTATTCTTTGATAACAAAAATATATGGTTTGGTGAAAAAATCAAGTCTCTATCTCAATTATTGAGAAAGTTACGATGATTTTATTGATTTTAAGGCAGCCATTTAAAAATTTTCGTTCCAAAAGAATCCTTTAAGAATAACAGCTCTACATCGGACCAGATGTTATTATGGGGTGCTATCCATGCACAATTAAAAGAGAAACAAACTTTTATCAGCAAAAACAAAGCTACCCCCATGATTACCGGACCACATTGATTTTACAGACAAAAATACCAAAAAACCACTAAAAAACACACTCTGCACCCGAGTATACTCGGGGTCCGCGACAGGGAGACATCTTTTGCCCCGAGTATACTCGGGGGCCGCGTTTAAAGGGTTAATACAGATCACTGACGATGCAGATCACCATAGATAAGAGGTGTGATATATGTGTATCTGTGACGCAGAGATGATTAGTATTATCACTACAGTAAGTAGTATATACAAATCTGTATGGATAATACAATAAAAGTATTAATCGAAGTTAAAACTTATAGTATAATAATTATTACTTATAAGAGTTAGTTTGTGTAAATTTACATTACTGAATGTGGATATAGCAATATAAAAAACAACCTCTAGCTATAAAAGGGCTATATCTCTTTCAAAATGCTCTGACTATCAAAATATTTGAAATGATGTATTACAAACGAAAATTGTACTGAAATTAACAAAATTACACCTCTTCTAAAGATTGTCTATACGCCGGCGGCCATCTTGGACGCCATCTTGAATTACGCAAAACGCTCAATGATGCCAGTTTAGCATCAGTCAGATTCTGATTCTATACATCGTTCTCAATCAGAACCAACAATAACCTCGTTTGGGGGTATTTTTGCAAGGTTGACCTCATGGCTGCTGAACTATTCTAAGTTGTAACTTGCTAGACATCCTTATCATTAATTTATAAATATTTTGTTATTCAAGTAAAAAAATTATTAGCAGATTGCATATTATTTTTCTATGCGATACTGAACAAATTTGTCCAAGATTTTTTTTATTAAAACATTATTTTATATATTTCCTAATGCAAATTTGACAGGACTATTTGCGAATCACGTGATTTGCTGCTGAAACTAACTACCTGTGTTGTACTGTGAAAAAAACAGACATATTGTGATTGTTGACACACAGAGCTTGGTTGACATACATGTTACCATCAATCCTACGACACCACAGGAACACAGGTGAGTTCACACATGGTAATGAAATGAATCGGGCTTTAGGCCACTTTTGTGCACATATAGACTAAACTGGGCCAGGAGAACCTCCTGAGGATGGTGAGATGATTGAGATGACACTGTCCTCCAGACACAGGATTCGAAATTCGAGCCCTGGCGGTCTGAGGCCGAGCACGCTACCTCTCGGTCACGGAGGCTCCCCACAATACTAACTTTCACACGTGGATGGGGAAGAAACATTTTTGTTTCTTTGAAACCGCCGAGACCGGGAACCGAACCCCGAACTCTGGCGTGAAGGGCAACAGTGCTAACCACTACCCCAGGGCCCCCGCCCTTCACACATGGTAAGCTCACCACAATGGTGACTTCACCACAGTTTCATTTCAATATATAACCAATTTAAACCGCTTTTAAATAATGTAAATGCATCTGATAAACTAACTGCGGTGAACCTGCCAATACAGTTTGTGGTGAAATTACCAGAGTTGTGGTGAAGTCACTATAGTTGTGGTGAACTAGCTTGTGGTGAACTTGCCATGTGGCGAACTCACCTGTTACCGACCACAGTTATTGACCAGTCGAATAAAAACAGTCGATAATGATTAAATTACCCATGGAAAATATGCTGTTGGCGGCCGTTTTGGAAATAGGCTATTTTTTCAGTCTGGTAACACCGATTTTCGGATTCGGCACACTCGATATATACCCTACAACACAATGTTACCAGCTTTTTCTAAAAAATGCATCAGGGTGTACATTTTCTGAAAATCCGCCTTTTCTGTTATCTGTTTTCTCAGTTTAGTAGGTTTATTGTGAAAACAATATGATATAAAAACTAATAGAAATTGTTGATTATTACAATTAATTAAATACACATTATACATTATTATAAAAATGTTATGAGGCCACCATTTGATGCCAACTAGGGTCCTGGGGTAGGAATATTTCATTACGTGTAATTATTTTACCCGACGTTAGAAAAAATAATAAGGCACAAATAAATGTGACTGTCGAGTTTGATCTTCAATATCGCTGTGTGATCTTTCTTGGGAGAAGTCAGAGATGACATATCCATTGTGATGAGAAAAAGTATGAAAATCAGATCTAAACTTATTATATTTCTTATTCATTATATAAATGTATATAATACAATTCAGTTACACATGTTATGCATCGTAATTGTGTGTAACTGTATTTTCGTTTCTATTTAAATTACTCTCAAGTAACATTTTAAGAACCCTCTAGATATGAAAAAACAGTCCCGGATCTTTTTTTTGCGTTCATTAATTCGCTTCATTTTTTATATGACTATATCGTGAACTGAAAATTAAATGGCTGCAGGACATATCTTCCAGTCTAACACTGATCGACAGATCGACAGATGTTAATGTCAAGGCAATTGATTATTACTCTTTATTTTTAAACATAGTTATATTGCAATTTGTGTTACTAATCAATTTGAATTGAGTAGCATAATTTTTAAGTCAACTTCATTAAAACAGTGGACACACGTACATTTAGAATAAGTAGCTTTTGATGTCATAACATATCATGAACATAAACACTTTTAAATCTTGAACGTTTTAGTATTGTTATTAAATGCATTAACACTTTCACCACTGTCTGGTAGAATCAGAATCAACCTGTTGATCAGGTAACTGCTGCTGTTTTAATGAAACACCGGTATAACCAATAACGTAGGCTACATGACCTATGTGCGATTTTAATCTGATTTTGAAAAATCAAGCATAGTAAATGAAATGAAATGAATCGGGCTTTGGGCCATCTTTGTGCACATATAGGCTAAACTGGTCCAGGAGAACCTCCTGAGGATGGTGAGATGATTGAGATGCCAAGGTGGTTTAGCTTTGCTAGCAGTCGACAATGGGGAACGGTGTCGAAGCCCGGGGGGGGGGGGGGTACTCGCCTTAGAATTGGGTAGGGGTGTGTCTCCGGCATGTTCAAAACCTGACCCTGTCGCAATTCGCCTCACGGCTAAAAAGACACCCTGTCCCAATTTTGAAATTAACACCGAATTTAATTGATTGGCTTTTGGTGTAATTACTACCAATATACTTCATGTTTTATGGTCCTATAAGCTCTTTATTATTTGTTTTTAAAATTTTGTGACTATTAGACTGAAAAATGTGATGGAATTCGGATGATAATGGCCTGAAAAATCAGCAAAATACATGCTAAGCGGGTGCCCAGAGTTGGAAGCTCAAAAAAGCATCCTGTCCCAATTCTGGAAGCTCAAAAAAAGACACCCTGTGCCAAAGCTGGAAGCTCAAAAAGGCACCCTGTCCAGCGGCACATCCCCAGTACTCCCAAGTATGGAAGTGCCCCCCCCCCCCTCCCGGGTAACGATTGACATGATTTCCACGTGGGAACCACCAAAAATGTAAAAAAATATATATATTATTTAGCTGTTGTTTACTACTATGTTGCATGGATAACATATCAAAGTAAATAGTTCTACAAAAAATAATAATGTAGGATTCATTTAACATCAAAAATATTCACCGTATATATACGACATGATACACCATTTTTTACCGCCAGAACGGCTATAACACGTGCTTCTAGCAGATGTATTTTGTCTTCTTTTCCGGCAAAAAGTTAAACGACTTTTGTCAGCAAAAATTTATACATATAATCACAATGTATTAGTTATTTTAACTTTTTTATCTGTTTTAGAAGTCTGATGACAAAACATTGTGGTTATGTCCAAAACTTAAAAGTGTCAAATCACCCGGTGTGATCACGTAACGAAATTTATGAAAAAGGTTTATAATTTCATTGATTTACATTGAAAATATATAATAATTGTTTTTCTCCTTCCATGGGTCAATTCAAAATTGAAAATATTTTACTTTTGGACGTACTGTGCCCTATATCCGCTAGAATTACGTTACGTGATCACATTTTTATAGTGTAAAAACTCACGTTACGTGATCACTCATTTTTGGTATGGGAAACTACACACCTAATTGGGAATATTTTGAAGAAATGCTAGTATCCAGCGCTAAAGCCGTCCTAATACACTAAATAAAATAAAAAATACAAATTCACATAGACCAAAATATTTGCACTTTTACTTGAAATATGTGAGATGAAAATAAATAGCCAGTTTTGTTTTCAATTAATTTTCTCCTACATAATAAAAATGATATGAAAAACATTGTGATATCAACCAAAGACTTACGGAAACGGATAACGTAGCAATTATTAAAATACATCGAGTGGTTAAGCTGATAATTCATTTCGACACTAAAAGGAAACTTTACAATTAGATTGATCACAAAGGAAAGATTTGATAGGATTTTTTGAATTATCACAAAATTGCACTTTTACTTGAAATATGTGAGATGAAAATAAATAGCTAGTGATCACGTAACGAATATTGCTGTGCTATAAACAACATATGTAAATATAACTTATTATCATGTTGAATACCAATAATGTTCATTTATTGGGTTATTTATTAATATATCCATAGATACTCGATAAAAAACATCTCCTATTACTTACCGTTTTTAAGGTGATGGACATTCAATAATGATGTGATCACGTAACTGTGATCACGTAACGGTTTTGTTTTCAATTAATTTTCTCCTACATAATAAAAATGATACGAAAAACATTGTGATATCAACCAAAGACTTACGGAAACGGATAACGTAGCAATTATTAAAATACATAGAGTGGTTAAGCTGATAATTCATTTCGACACTAAAAGGAAACTTTACAATTAGATTTATTACAAAGGGAAGATTTGATAGGATTTTTTGAATTATCACAAAATGTTCGATTTAATTAAAATCAGGTCTATTTACCCTTTAACTAGATATAATGACTTTAGTTGTAAAAAAATGAAAAAAATCGATAACGTAACGCTGATATTCATGATTCCATTGCAAGTGTTTTTTATTTTCATTTCTTTGGTCTTTAAGTGATCACGTAACGGTGATCACGTAACGACGTATTTCAATTTTGTTTTCGTTACAATGTAAAGATGCATGATGTCACATTGAAATACAAACCTCCAACATAGCGCCCAAGTGTTCTTTTTCGAAAAAAACACATAGAATATTAACAGAAACACAACGTGAGCAGAAATATTAAAACGCACAAAGCCTTAAAAAAAACATGTCCATTTGGCGTGATCACGTAACAGTACTTTTGCATGGCTATATTAAATACATAAACGGGATTGAGTATAAATATTTATAGGGGGATTAGCCAGACTGCGCACAATCGGCAACTCAGAAGAATAGACACGACAAAATAACAAAATGGTTAAAAGCTATGAACTATTTGAGAAAAAACAAAACGAAAATAGCAAAAAATGCGATCACGTAACGGTGGAATTCATGTTGACGTTAGTGAATTATTCTATACATTTATGATTGGAAATTTAATGTCGAAGAAAATTGTGTTTCCTACGATATCTGAATGAATTCTTTACCAAGTCTATCAAAATTATGGATAAGAGGGTTTAAATTGCAGGAAAATAACTGGGTTATAGACAATTTATATTTACGAAAATGTATGTGTCATGAATCATTTTTCATCTCGCACTTATGAAGCATGAAATTCCCAAAAAACAACGTCATCGTTAAGGGTGTTTTCTACGTTATCACAATTTCCCGGATCTGGTGTTTCCATTAGCTAATGAAGTATATAGCTAATGAAGTATATCCCCACAAAAAATAATCATTAGCATATGCGACGATTTTATTTTATAATGTGCCTGCTATATATCAAATTGTGTAGTTTACGTTATCGGTTTTCTACGTTATCGCTGTATGTGTGGTTTATAAATCATGGGATGGACTATTTTCGTCTTTTGTAGCGCGTTATTTCTATAGACTAGCTGTTAAACATATTTAAACATGCTACACTTACTACAGTTTAATATTAGTAGGGTGGACCCAGAAGTACATCTTTAATACTCTTTGTACTCGTGTGGGTACGGATGTGAGCGCGTTATTTCTATAGACTAGCTGTTACTCCAGAATTGCCATCAACACGGCAGTGTAATTAGCACAATGTCTCGCGACAAGCCGTGTTACTTGAAACTCTGATAAGTCTGACCCTGTGGAGGCTACGGCGTGTCGACCCACACCTCACTCAAAAAAAACTCGTATTAAAAATAAAGCAACGTAGGATCTATTGTTGTATTTTAATTGATGCAATTATTCGCATTATTTATTTTCCGATTATACTATTTTTTAATATCTAATACGATTAAATATAAGAAAATATATCAGGATAACCTCTAGGGCACAAAAGGCATATTAGCGAAGTAATCAAAGTGTCAGTTAGAGCTCCTGGCTACGTTGCATAACTTCCTTCCTGCTAAGACTGGATGTTAACCCAATGTTGCCTTAATGTTGCTCCATCGTCTTCAGCGCTTTCCCAATATTAAATCAGCATTGGCTCAACGTCTATTGGAAACGTTTCAATGTCCCGATATTTATTTTGCTCTACCAACTCGAGGGGCAAGCGATAGTCCAATCATGACTCGTGATTGTTTCATAAACTATGGACGTCCAAATGACAAGAATATAAAAAAATACGAGAACTAAAATTATGCCCATGAGACAAGCATTACTTTTTAAATACAAATGTTAAAAAATGATGTTAAGTGACATAAAAGTGATAGTTGAACAGTGTGATCGTGCTTGCGCGAATATAAAAGGAAAACATAATAAAATAATAGTACAATTATTTCCAGAACTTTAAGCCAGCAAACACGAAACATTGACCCAATGTTGATATAATGTTGGCCCGTCGTTTGCGATGACGGCCCAACATTAAACCAACGCCGGCTCGGCGTCTCATTTTGCTGATAATTCAGCCACTCGATGCTAATTCTCTAACACTATACAGTAGGTGTTGAGTTGTCATGAGTCGCACTTCTCGACAAAACTAGCTGTTATCGGCTGGTAACACCAGTCTGCGGGAGTAAATCAAGGGTGTATACAAGTAACAACAAGCAACAAGTAAAATGCGCACACACCAATCTGTGATAGTTAGATTGAATTGCTCCAACTTAGCAGGAGCAATCTTGTTACAAATATTATTTGGATTACACATCACAGTCTTATTTAATCTTGATGGTCATTAGTCATTTAAATGAGTATTTTTCACATAACTCAAATAAAACATTTTAATATAATTCAGGCACTAGGCCTATACGTTTACTATTATTATTATTAATATTATAATCCACATATCACTAAACATAGATCAGGTAAATTTCTACTGCAATGACAAAAGTGATGATCACTCATGCGTTTAATAGCGCCTTAAAAATAAATTCAGGCATTTTTGAAAGGTCACTTCCCCGGATGAAGAGTTGTTCACAGTATTGTATTTCCCTTCTGACGCATTTCCTATGACTTGACCCAGAAAATTATTCACCTAGGCTTAAGGTCGAACACAAATTATTCAATCATTCGGAGCAGTCATGGAAAATAATGATTGTAGATTACTCTTACAATGTTATAGCTTTATTTTCAATGTAAATATGTACTACCTCTCACAATACCGCTTTTAGTGAGCTAAACATACCTACTGATGACTGTTAATTGTTAATAACCCTTTCAATCCTGAATTTACCTTTCTCATCTGCATCCACTACAAACCAAAAGTTGCTATCGCAACTCTTGACTTTTAGTTGATGAAGATGACTTGTGTGGTAAATTGAAGAAAAATATTGTTCCATGAAATTTTTGTTCTAAGTCTCCTAGGTTTTAGGAAATTAAATCATTCTTCAAAGATGCAAAATTATGTTTGATGCGTCGTGGGGGCTTAAAGGGTGAATTGATCCTATTTAGGGCGCTTGTATCCTCAGATTTTTTTAAACAGAAAGAGAAAAAAACACTAAATGATTAATACTAATTAAAAGTAATTCAGCACTTAAAGGAGACGAGTCGTTTTTCTTCACTGATCAATAATATTTAGGCCTATATCGTGACGGTTCTACTCCTTAGAACGTTCACCACCCTGCGCATACGAGTGGGTATGAAACGTGGGCCCACCTATTTCGTTTAAATAAATAAATATTGTTTTCGTTTCTATTTTATATTTTTAACAATAATTAATTTGGAACTTGTCAGTGTAGTATATTTTGTAATTGTATACATGTAAACAAAGTGTATGTGTCAGAACATTATACATTTTCTACTTTTTCAGTTATGGCTGACAAGTTGCTTCAGAGCCACTGGACCTGTTAGCTCTGTTTCAATATTAACAAAATAATAAAACAATTGTGATCTTTCAAACTTTGATTTATTTCAAAGTATTTTGGTGATTTTCCCTCTTATCTCCCATTTATCAACCTAGCTTGTCTAGTATTCTTGTCAATGGATCTAAACTGGTAGGCCTAAGTTTCGTAAATATCTGCCTTGAAAATTCATCTGTCTTAAATATATTTCACTTTTGTAGCATTTGCGGGGTTTAGCTACAGAATGTTAATATGTCATATAGTGGCCTACATGACATTGTAGCAATAGATGGTTAATATGGGAGAAATTTCATACTCTATCCACCAGAAGATTATTTTAAAATACATATGATTCTAAGCATCAGAAGGTTAACATAGGAGTAATATGATACTCTAGTTCACAGAGGCTTGATACTTGAGACACGTGATACTATATATATACACCAGATGGTTAAAGCACTTGATACTCCAGCCTCCAGACAGTTAAAGCGACACAATCAGGCTAAAATCATAGAAAAAGTACTCAATTTTATTTTGGCTTCTAAGTAATGTCCATAATATGTGAGCATGTCATGCATAGACTAGAATTCCGTAAGTTTCCTAAATTGTGTGTTGCGCATTTACCAGTGAGGCGACAAATAAAGACGAAATTTAATTTCGGACATGCATGTCCAAAATAAGAAATACGGGAATAACTGATAAACGGAGCTTTCAGCACCCTTGCTACGTACGTCGCCACAGCAATCCAAAATTTAAAAGACTTCCGCAATTCTAGTCTATGGACGTGTTCACATATTATGGAAATATATTAAAAGCTAAAATAAAATTAATGATTTTTTGATTTATTTAGCCTGATTGTGTCGGCTTTAATACAGAAGACATGTAATGCTCTAGGCAACAGAAGGTTAACATTAGATAAATATTATAGTCTAGTCGCAGAAGATTAATATTTGAGACACGTGATACCCGAGACCCCAGAGGATTGGTACATGTGTTACTCTAGTCCGCAGAGGGTTAATAAATGAAACATATGATACTCAAGGTATCAGGAGGGTAATATAGAAGAAATATGGTAATCTAGTCCACATAGGGTTGATAGTTTACACGAGACACGTGATACTATCAACCCTCTGGAACTCAGGGGGGTTATTACACGTCAAACTCTGGCCTATAGAGGATTAATAAATAACATTTATGATGCTCTAGGTATCAGTAGGTTAAAATAAGATAAACATGATATTGTAGTCCACAGAGGGTTAACACATTAGAAACTTTATATTCTAGACCACAGAGGCTTAATACTTGCGATAGTCTAGTCAACAGAGGTTTAATAAATAAGACATGTGATACTCCACATATCAAGAGGTGATCAAGAAGAAATATGATAGTCTAGTTCACAGAGGGTTAATATTTGAGACACGTGATCCTATCGACTCTCTGGACCCCAGAGGGTTAATACACGTAATACTCTAGCCTATAGAGGGTTAATAAATAACATATGTGATGATCTAGGCATCAGCAGGTTAAAATAGGGTTAATACACGTAATACTTCAGCCTATAGAGGGTTATTAAATAACATATGTGATGATCTAGGCATCAGTAGGTTAAAATAAGGTTGAATATATTAGTAACGTGATACTCTAGACCACAGAGGGTTGATACTTACGAGAGTTTAGTCAACAGAGGGGTAATAAATAGGAAATGTGATACTCTAGACATCAAACGGTTAGTATAGAAGAAATATAATAGTCTAGTCCACATAGGGTTAATATTGGAGACGCATGATACTGTCGACCCTCTGGATCTCAGAGGGTTAATACACGTCAAACTCTAGCATATAGAGGATTAATAAATAACATTTATGATGCTCTAGGCATGAGTAGGTTAAAATAAGATAAACATGATAGTGTAGTCCACAAAGAGTTATACTAACATTACAAAGTCCTTGACAATCAATCCATATAAACTTATTTTGGTCTAAGTGTAGGTCTGTCTGGACATACATTTTAAATAGGTAGCGGAGCCTTTTGAGAACTTATAATACAGTGGAAAAACTAAGGGGGTGGCGCTTTAAGGATACTAGAGGGGCACTTTGAGCACAGGGTGCCTAAAGCGCCCTATTTAGCAAAAAATCATTTTTAGTTTGTCGACTCGACAAACTTTAAAGCTGGTTTCCCACACAAACGTCTGTCGTTAACTTCCGTTACTATCTGTTCTGTCTGTGCAATGTCAGAAGGCAATATCTGCTCCCTGGTATACTAGACCTTTACTGCTTTTTAACTGGCGTCCCGTCTCTTCCTGCCATAGCCCTGCCAAAAGGCCGTATTTGTTCACTTGTAAATCAAGTATATACTTCCTTTCCGCTGCTGTCACTGCCTCCTTTTGGCTGCACTGACCCAATGTTGGTTAAATGTTGTGCCATCATCTATGACACTCTCCCAACATTGAACCAACATTGTGTGAGGGTATTGAGTTGCCGGTGTTCCCTGCAAAAATGAGACCTTTAGCCAATGCTGTTTTACAGCTGAGCCATGGTCGTAGACGATGGGCCAGCAGTAAGCTAGCATTGGGTGAGCGTTTATCTTGTTAAGGCCTATATACTGGTATGCCAATGCTGGGCTAATGCCGGCCCAGTGTTGTAAACGGTGGGCCACTATCAGGCTAACATTGTGTCAATGACTCGAGTTTGCTGATCAGCTGTGACCGCAACCCAGCAGACACGAGGCATTGACCCAATGTTGTTCTAATGCTGGCCCGCCGTCTTCGACGTCGGCACAACATTAAAACAACATTGGGTCAATGCCTCGTGATAGCTGGGTAGGTGTTCATGAATGCCAGCAGTCTGTGGCGGGAGGGCTAGCCACCTTCCCCCACCCCTCTCTGCCTCACTTGACACAACCGTGTTATGTTACCAGTATAACAATTAGGTCTTGGCTAAGATATTTATCTCCAAAAATTGCAAATTTTGTATTATTAAAATTGGCTTTTTGGACTCGGCGGTAAAAGGCATTGCACATTGATATAATTTATACACTTCTGGTGTGAAAAATGACCGAATAATGTAATTTATTGCAATGCCTGATCATGTGGTAAGTTAACCCTTTCATTACGACCATCTGACATGAAAAGGGGACGAAGTATGGTGAACTATACGTTTTTATTTATTAAGTTTATTTTGCCTGAGTGTGTGTCCTATTTAGGGGAAATAGGGGTGCTGTGTGTGAGAAACGGTTGACATTTCTGTACACCAGTCCTTGTGAATATGTCAAATATAACGTTTGGGGTCCCTAGGTTAGGTAGGCCTACTTTCGTCTTTAAGAAGTGTTCAGATAAAATATATGTTCATTATTAAATATAGTGATTAGACCGTAAAGGGTTTTGATTGGAATAATATTGGCCAAGCGTCGCAGACAGTGGCTCAGCATCACATCAGCAATGGGCCAATGTTTCGTGTTATCTGGTGTTTCTGGCGCCTGATGTAAAGAATACCCAGTGCCTGACTTATAAAGAGTAGGCCTAATAGTGGGATTCCCACAAAAAAATAAAACTGGCCCAACATCATTCTATCGCTGCGCCACACTTTGAGCAATATCTTTGTCTTTGACGCAACAAGTTAATTTTAGTGGGCCATAGGATTTTGAAGATAAGGCCCTGCCTGCTAAATTAAAGGGGCTGGCTCAGACTAAAATCATAAAAAAATCAGTGATTCTATTTTGGCTTATTAATATGACCATATAATGTAAACATGTCCATAGAATTGAACTGCAAAAGTTTTTTTAATTTTTGTGCTGTGCATTTACCAGTTAGGCTAGATATAGAGACGAAATTCCTGTATTTCTTATTTTTGACATGGTAGTGCCGCCAATAAATGCCCATTACGGCGCACACTGTCAAATTGTGAGCTGTGTATCGCTGTATTAGTTTCAGTATTAGTATTCAGCGTTGTTAGAACAGAGTCAAGGTCCGGCATCCCATGATCCAAAACACAGGCCTATATGCTTACCAATACAATTTAAATGAAATATGGCAGAAAACGAGCTACTGAAACCAAAATGTAGTTGAAAAGTTGCTGATTCCAACGAAATATTGGACTGTCACCTGTAACCTGACTGTAACCTCGCCACAAGGTAACCTCGCCACAGGTAATCTCGCCACAGATTTGGTAACCTCGCCACAGAAGGCTGAGTAAACTCGCCACAGCTTTGGTAACCTCGCTACATGGGGCTAAGTAACCTCGCCACAACTTCGCCACACCTGTTGTATCCGCATTTATCAATGTATTTTCAAAGGGAAATCTTTACCTTGAACGCGGTGTAGATGTCTATATAGACTTAGACTATGTGCCATTAAAATCAAAAGCAAAAAAAATTCTAAAAAAAATGGACCAATATATAACGAATAATAATAGGCCTACAAATTTATTTTGTACAGCAAATATTGTAGAAAATTTGTTCATTGTGACTAATAATAATAATATATTAACCCTTAAACCGCTGAATTAAATAATTTAAATTTTCACACACTTGGAGTTGTGTCTCACTAACTTGACCCACAACTTTAAGTGAGAGAAAACAACTCGTATTTGATTAATTTGTAATTTAAGACTAAGCAATTTACAAATCTTGATGTTTAAATGGCTAATAAAACGGATTAAAGCGACTACAGTCGCGCTTAGCGGTTTAAGGTGAATAGGTGTAGGCCTAGCGGCAACAAAAGAGGAAGTTGATGACACTGCCCCAAGAAGAGATTCGACAGCACCCGAGGAAGACAATGAGTAGCACTCAAGCTATGTGATCGACTCCAATAACACTCGATATTGTTGACGCAATTGATTGACACAAGTGATATTAACTCATGTGAGTGCGTGTTGACGTGAAGTCGATTGGGCCTACTTGCAAACGCTGAATGTTAAACCATTTTTTCTTCTTCCACTTTTATTAATAGCATAACCGCCAATATGAATCTTTGATATTTCTATCAGCATGAACACCTGATGAACGTTTAATATGGAATATGAGGTGATATGAATGACCCTTAAGTGTTTTATTTGTTGTTGGGAAAATGCCCCCCTTTTGAAATAATAATGGGTCACATGCCCCATCGTCTAAGGCCAATGCCCCCCCTCCCTCCGAAAAATATCATGGGCCCCTTGGCCCCCTTTTTCCAATTTATAAATCGGGCACTGAATATGTAATAGTACCAATCTCATACATATAATTTTAACTATATATATTGCTGTATATTAACCGTCTGCGTCCCTATGTTTGGGCTATATTCAAGTTGAACTGAACGTAGATTTTAACCTAAGTCTATGCTAAAAACACAAATAGTAGGCCTAATTTATGTTCTTGTATTATGGACCCTATCGATGGAAGCTGATATTCAACATCACATTGTAATAAAGGCCTAAATATCACGCTAATAGGGATCTAATTAGAAGTTACTAAAATGTGTGGTACCAAAGCCATAACTTTATTTTGAATTGAATTTACAAATAGTAATATTATTAATAAATGATGTTCCTTTAATGCTGGGTAAACGATGTAAAGGGCGGCAGAACAATAAACTAAATATCCAGTTATCCCTGGTTTAATGCTAGTCCACCGTCTGCACTGCTGGCCCAACATTAAACTAACATTAAGTCGATGTAGCTTCTGTGGAAAGTATAGCGTATATAGCCAGTGTAATATATTATGAGATCATGCTTTGTACGCATCGCGTTGACTACTACAATGAGGCAATACCGCTGAAGTACAATCACACGTGTCTTGCCATAGAGTTAACTCTATATTTGGTCTGGCTAAACTTCTGAAATTCGAAACCTTTGAGTGTTAATCCACTGTTCGCCGTATCGTATTTGCTGGGATGCACCTAAAAGTATGCATACTTTAGAAGTGGATATATGTATAATCAAAACATGCCTCGAAGTATTAATATGTAGGGCTATAAAGTGTCTATAAAGCAGCTGGGCCAATAGTGTTTTTTTAATGACACAGCATCATAGTTGAATTCACGCTTTCCCATTCGTTGATTGTTTTCTACTAATTACTGGCCAACCGTCAATGATGAAGACGAGGACCAGCCGTGAATGTGGATTATAAAACTTTAAAATATATATTTTTCATTTTTACAATAAATGAAAATCAAAGTGGAACAGGGAACACTATTATGGCAGAACCAGAGTAAAAACATACCTGTCAATTATAACAGGTAAGGGATAGCAATGACATGACCAATATATATTATGCACATTTATTATGTTGTGCAGAATAAAATATGAAAAATGTTGGGCAGCGCCCCTGACGGTGAACCAATATTAAATCCACAGGTAATGTGTTTGTATATATGTAATAACAATACCGAAGGGCGGGCGGGGGGGGGGGGGGGTCCTGGTGCCTGCTAGGAAAGGCAGAGATCGCGGATTCGTCTCCTGCTCTGGCATTCAAGTTTCAAAGAAACAAAATGTTTCCTCCCTGTTTTTTAATTGTAAATATTGAATATTGTGGGCAGCCTCTGTGACCAAGAGTTAGTGTGCTCGGCCGCAGACCAACAGGGCTCAATTTCGAATCCTGTGTCTGGAGGGCAGTGACACCTCATTCATCTCACCATCCTCAGGTTCTCCTTACCCAGTTTAGCCTATATGTGTACAAATTTGGTGTAGAACCCCATTTATTTCATTTCATAGCATTTGATACAGCCAACTAACACCTGACTTAACGTTGGCCTGACAACATTACAGCAACATTTCAGCAAAGATCGTGTCAGTTGAGAAAGCCTTCATGGGTCTTTATCCTTAGGTCTACTGTGTGTATTGTGATTTCCATAATTGGCATTACGTAAGAGGGTGCAGTGAAAGTGCATTACGTCCACATGTGGTAATGATGGATTAGGGCTACTGTATATTTCATGGCTGAGTAAGAAGCATTAAAAGCTGATAATTTACAACTTTGCTAGGCCTATTTTAGACGAAAGAATTAAAATTGAAAATCAAAGATTTCGTGAAAATTTCTGGCTAACTAGTCAACTACTATATAGCACAGCCTCCTCCCATGTCTGTGAACCGAACTCGACTCGACATATAAATATGTGAAAAACTAACTTTAGTCTACAGCACCTAAAATTAATATTGGGTACCAAACTGTTTTTTTTTGCAAATAATGTTTTAATATATTTTTACACTTATTTTGGAAATACGGAACTTGAAGTTCCCAGAACTTGAAAATTGGGAACTTGAAGTTCCCGGAACTTGGGAACTTCGGAACTTGGGCAAGCGCGTATCCAGAGGGGGGGGGCGCACGCCCACCCCTTTTTGCGCCAATTTCTTTAAAAAATCCCCTTAATTGGCCAAAAAAATCCTGCGCCCCCTCCTTTTTCAAATCTTGGATTCGCCCCTGTTGGGAACTTGTGGGTATCCCCATATAGGCCTACTGCATGTGGAGTCGTACCTTTAATCTGAACTAGATGTAGATCTAGATCTAGTAGTCTACACACTGCAAGCCTAGTAGAGATGAAATATTAGCCGAAATTACTCTCATAGGCCTATATGAGGGATTCTATAATTTTAGGCACCAGTGATGATATTTTCCTTGATATGAGATTGTCTGAATATCATTAAAAATTCAAACACATGTCAACTTAGCTTTGTTAATTGACATGGCGCTGTCAACAGAGCTTAATTTCAATTTTAAATGCTTATTTTTATCAATTTAATTTTTTATTACCGTTATGGAGAGACTAATTTACCGTCATGGAGAGATCAATTAATGTTACGGAGTAATCTTCAAACTTAAATTTATCAGTGACCCTTCTACAAAAGAATACCATATTTGACAAGTTGTTGAACATGGCTATTATAATGTTGATCACTTAATTTAGAAAAAAATCACTTGATGATAATGACTCTTAAATAATGAAATAAGAATTACTCTCCGTTACGATTATTGTCGTTATGGAGAGTAATAATAACGAACATTGTCTCTCCATAACGACAATTATTTCCGTTATGGAGTGACAATAAACAAATACTAAATATCGATGCTAACACAATTTAGGGTAGGCCCTACTATTTCAACAAGTGTCACTTGTTGGTTAAAATACCAAATTCATAAAGGTATAGCTATTTTTAAATGAGTAAAAGGGTAATTTGTGACTACTTTTTCTCTCCATAACGTTTTTATTTTTGTTATGGAGAGACAGAAAATACGCGTTATGAAGAGACGTTTTTTTACTAAATCGTGCATAGCATCTATGTATTATGCTATAATATGATTATTTTTGTTTTTTTCAAATGAGGTTGTAGTAGGCTTGGAGGTTGTAGGCTGCTTAAAAGTTTTATTGCAGTATTTATGTGTAAAAAATAGCGTTATGCAGAGAAGTTGAATTAAAATACCGACCCAACAAAACTCTCCGAAATCACCAATATTGGCCGAAATCATATTGGCCGAATTTGCAATTGGCCGAATTCACCATACCCCATTCATATCATGCAGTCATGGATATTACATGCACTGACCTGTATTTACACTACACATGACATGTATGATGTATTATGGGGCAGGGTCTGTGGTTACTCTGGTTCCCAGAGCCACACTACGCGCCGTGGACGAGATTCATGTAGCCTCTGGTATGCCCCAGTGGCTAATGTTTGTGACTTGTTGTTATTTTTAGATGAAAATAGGGTTTTCCCCGAATTCAGACATTTTTGAAAGGTCACTTCCCGGAATGAAGAGTTGTTCACTGCATTGTATTTCCCCTCTGACGCATTTCCTATGACTTGACCCAGAAAATTATCCACCGGCTGTTACAACCGATAATGTAATAAACTCCCGATAATGTAATACTTCCCGATAATGTAATAAAAATTAACCGATAATGTAATACTTCCCGATAATGTAATAAATTTAACCGATAATGTAATAAACAACCTCCCCGATAATGTAATAAACTTTTAGCTGATAATGTAATAAACAAACTTCCCGATAATGTAATAAAACTAACCAATAATGTAATAAAGTGTCAAAGACAATCGAATCATTTAATTTTAGTTATTTCAAGACGTTGTAGACAGTGTTATTTTCAGACTAATACTCGTATGAATGAATGGAGTTGTATACGAACGGTGTGCAAATATAGGCTAAACTGGGCCAACCTCCAGAGGATGTTGAGATGAATGCAATGACACTGCCCACCAGATAAAGAATTCGATCCCTGGGGGCCTGAGGTCGGGTACGCTACCTCTCCGTCACGAAAGTTCACCACAATACTGAATCTTTATAAGTGAGCGAGGAAGAAACTTTTCTTTCTTGTAAACCTTATTAGTGACAGAGCAGGGAACGAAGCTGCGATCTCAGACTTTTCAGGCAAGCAGCTTCAACCACTACACCAGGACCCCGCCCTTGATACTTGTAGGTCAATACAAAGCATATTCCTATTCTATTCTTCCAACCAGTCTGAAAAAGTCCAGAGCCTGTAATAATCAACCTCTTGAGTCATTCTACTTTGCTCAAATCCATTTCATGTAGCCAGTGGGATTCGGACATCTATTTTCAAAATGGCCGCCATAAAAATTAGAGGAATACCTTGAAATATGTCAATTATAATATTTTGCTCCAATAATATAATAAACTCCCGATAATGTAATACTTCCCGATAATGTAATAAAAATCAACCAATAATGTAATACTTCTCGATAGTGTATTAAATTTAAAACAATAATGTAATAAACATTTTTTTTTTAAGTCATTCTATCTTGCTAAAATCCATTTAATATGCCCAGTGGGATTCGTATACCTGTTTTCAATATGGCCACCATAAAAACTAGAAAAATATCTTGAAATATATCAATAATAACATTTTGCTTCAATAATGTAATAAACTCCCGATAATGTAATACTTCCCGATAGTGTAATAAAAATCCACCACTAATGTAATACTTCCCGATAATGTAATAAATTTACCCAATAATGTAATAAACTTTTTTTTTTAAAAGTCATTCTATCTTGATAAAATCCTTTTAATATGCCCATTGGGATTTGAATACCTGTTTTCAAAATGGCCGCCACACAAACTAGAGGAATATCTTGAAATATATCAATTATAATATTTTGCTCCGATAATGTAATAAACTCCCGATAATGTAATACTTCCCGATAATGTAATAAAAATCAACCAATAATGTAATACTTCCCGATAATGTAATAAATTTAACCAATATATAATAAACTGGGTTTTTTTAAAGTCATTCTATCTTGCTAAAATCCACCTAATATACCCAGTTGGATTCGAATACCTATTTTCAAAATGGCCGCCAAAGAAATTAGAGGAATACCTTGAAATATGTCAATTATAATATTTTGCTCCAATAATGTAATAAACTCCCGATAATGTGATACTTCCCGATAATATAATAAAAATCAACCAATAATGTAATACTTCCCGATAATGTAATAAATTTAACCAATAATGTAATAAACTTTTTTTTTTTTAAGTCATCTTTTCTTGCTAAAATCCTTTTAATATGCCTATTGGGATGCGAATACATGTTTTTAAAATGGCCGCCATACAAACTAGAGGAATATCTTAAAATATATCAATTATAACATTTTGCTCCAATAATGTAAAAACTCCTGATAATGTAATACTTTCCGATAATGTAATAAAAATCAACCAATAATGTAATACTTCCCGATAATGTAATAAATTTAACCAATTATGTAATAAACATATTTTTTTCAAGTAATTTGATTTGCTAAACTTCCATTTATTATGCCCAGTGGGGTTCGGATACCTTTTTTTCAAAATGGCCGTCCTAAAAACTGGAGGAATATCTTTAAGTATATCATTTATAATATTTTGCTCCAATAATGTAATAAACTCCCGATAATGTAATACTTCCCGATAATACAAATATTGTAACAAGTCCCGATAACATTGAAGAATCGTTATCAAATACACTCAACATTGATTAGGTTTAGTCTATCTTATCACCAACATTATGTTTTATCTCGATCTATCATCGAAGCCAACAATATAGTTTACGTTGGTTTGCATAATAATGTCAAATTATGGCTTCGGTAGCTGGTATAACCACACCCAAGCGTATATAGCCTACCAATAAGCCTTCTCTAAAGCTGTTTATTTCAGCTAAACCAAAAGAAATGTTCACACTGTCATAGCAGTAGGTTACACAACACTAAACACTAGCGGTGTTAATACTGTTAAGCTTAGATCCAGCATAACATCACTCCCTTTAGCATGATAATATTATATCTCATAGTGCCGAGGCCTATGACTCTGGTGATTTTTATTTTGATCTGGTGTCGGGCGATGAACATGACATGACTTTTGGGCTTCCTAGTCTTTCAAAATAGGCCGTTTCTACTTTCCTGGATACATCATAGGTAATCAGCTCTATAGACCTTTATTTTGTTAAAGAAAATTAATGATTGAGATAAAGCTAACTTCCAACTTGTGTGCCAGCAATATACTATAATTTATTGTCATGAGGATGTTAATTATTCCACCATATAGTATTTAATTATTCAATATCGCACTATTATATGTCAACCTAGGTTAGATTTTATTCAATCTGATTCACATTCAGTCTATTGATCACACATATTAACGTGAATGGTCTAAGAGCCAGGAAAACTGAGCTCATTGAACATCTGAAAGAGCACAAACCAGATTTTGTCACTCTCAATGAGACCAAAGTCTTGCCAAAGCATAAAGTGTCAATACCAGGCTATGAGTCTGTGAGGAAAAACAGAAGCGCCACAGGTGGAGGCGTGGCAATACTAATCAAAAAGGAAATTGCCTATAGCATTGTGTATACTGGTGATATCAATGCAGAAACAGTGGCTATAACATTTAAACAAAGGGACAAGGAAATAGCACTAGCAACTGTCTATAATCCTCCAGGCAAAATAGTCGAGTTAGAGACACTGAAACACCTGACTGATAAATACGAACATTGCATTATCACAGGAGATTTCAACTCAAAACATGCTTATTTTGGCAACGACAAGAGTGACAGCGCTGGTGACGCTCTTTTTAACATTACTGAGTCTGTGACATTCTGTCAGAACTATGCTGGCAAAAGTGTGGAAAGCATCCTTGATCTTGCCCTTGCTTCCAGGAAGATGGGCCCTAAAAACTCTGAATGCACAGTCAAAGGCGATGTAGGGAGTGACCATCTTCCAGTGCATATTAGATTGAATTCTCATGAGGTGGAGAAAGCTCTAACAAAAGCAGTTCGGAGGCTTGACAAGGCAAATTGGCAGAAATTCCGCAAGGAACTAAAGTCAATTTAGATGGGTGACCTCACCACACCCGAGGAAATAGAAAAAGCTGTTGAACTGCTTGAAACCTCTATGATTTGTGCCCTAGACAAAAGCTGTCAATCTGTGAAACAAAAAGAACAGGATTTCTTTATCTCTGAAAAAACGTCTAAGTTGATCAGAGAAAAAAGAAAAGCTAGAAGGCTAGCTATGAGATTCAGTGACGAGCCCGATACATGATTATGTACAAGAGCCTGACCAACGAGGTCAAGGAATCTATCAAAACGGACAAGGAAAGGGCTTGGCAAGAACAGATTGATAAACTTGACGGAGCCAGGGATGGAACCGAGTTCTGGAACTCGTTCTTCCGGCTAACCGGGGCCAAATCTAGAGGAACGAGAAAAACTCCCCTCATGAGAAGTGATGGTACTCACACTGAAAATGACAAAGAGAGAGCTGACACGTTCGCAGCTTCGCTTGAAAAAGTACACAATGTCCACCAGGGGACCATCTTTGACGATGAGTTCAAAGTGGAGGTAGAAAGCACTATTAAAGAGCACGAAATGCCCTTCAAGCCACTAGTAAGCCACGTCCCCGAAGAGGACGATGATCACGAAACACTAACCCCAATAACAACAGGGGAAATCAAGGCTTATCTGAAAAAGTGCAAATCTAGCTCGGCCCCTGGTCTGGACGGTATCAGATACGGTGTACTTAAGCAAGCAAATGACAAGGTTTATGAGGCCCTGGCCAATATCTGTAATGCTTGTAGGGCTACAGGATACTATTCTAAGCTATGGAAAAAGGCTGAAGGTATCATGATGCCTAAGCCAGGCAAAGACGGAAAAATGCCGGGGAACTATAGACCTATCAGCCTGCTGAGCTGTATGAGCAAACTCTTTGAAAAAACGCTAGCTGGTAGAATAAGGAACTTTCTTGAGAAAGAAAAGTTCTTAAACAAAGGGCAGAATGGCTTCACGAGCAAGCGCATCGCCATGGAGCATGTGTTCAGACTGGTAGAGGAAACTCAACTGGGATTCACTAAGAAATGGAAAGGTGGAGCAATCTTTATCGATGTTGAGAAAGCATTTGACTCGGTGTGGCATGACGGGCTAAGATACAAGCTGATGAACCGCAGCTTACCTAGGAAGATGGTCAGGTTGATATCATCTTTCCTAAGTGACAGAACGATCAAAGTCAATTGCTGTAACAACTGCTCAGAGGAGGTGACCCTCAATGCGGGCACACCTCAGGGCTCGGTCCTAAGCCCTCTCCTTTTCATTATCTATGTGAATGATATCCCAGACATGAGTTCACTCAATGTCAGGCTCTCCCAGTTCGCAGATGACATGGGAATCTGGGCACATGCAACCAATGCCAAATGGGTGAAGGCAAAGCTATCAAAAGCTTTAAAATTTATTGAAGCATGGTGCTCCAAATGGCGGATAAAACTAAACGCAGGAAAAACTCAGCTGATTGTGTTTAGTGTCGGTCCGAAACCAGAACTTATAGATCTGAAACTGTTTGGTGAGCCTATTATTCAAACTCAAACAGCCAAACTGCTTGGAATCCTATTTGATTGAAGGCTTAGCTTCAAAGACCATATGAAAGACCTAATGACAAAGGTCTACAGGCGACTGAACCTGTTGAAGTTGCTCAAAGGGACAAACTGGGGCGCCAGACCATATACTATCTTAAAAGCCTACAAGTGCTTTATACGCCCTGTCCTTGAATATGGTTCACTGATAACTGGAGCTTTAAGGGAATCACAAGTGAAGGAAATGCAGATCTTTCAAAACAAGTGCCTGAGACTAGCACTTGGTGTAACTTACCTGGACAGAATGAGAACAATAGATCTGCATGACCTCACTAATGTCCCTATGATCAAAACTAGGATGACAGCACTGGCGGTTAAAACATTTAGATCACTTGAAAACACACAGTGTTTCAAGGATCTGGTGTTGAATCATGAGATCGTTCAAAAACGATCAGGCTCTAATACAATTCTGGATCAATTGCTTGCTGCAATCCAGGCTAACGCTTAAACACGGTTGACGGTTGACGGATAACGGTTGAGCTCCTGTTCCCACATAGAACAGGGGCTCTGGGGGCGCCGTTCTGTGTGACATAGGCCTACCAAAAGCAGTGAGTTCCCTATCACTCCACTGCATGAGACAAGAACACGGTTGACGGTTGACGGATATCGGTTGAACTCCTGAACTCCTGTTCCCACAGAGAACAGGGGCTCTGAAAGGAGCCGTTTTGTGAGACACATAAGGCAGTGGGCTTTCAATCATAGCACTGAAGGAGGCGGATTCTGGTCTTAAGCAATGAGCTCTTTATCATTACATTGCTAGCTTGGGTGATGGCACGGCTTACACGGATGGTTGGCTAACGATGACGGTTCATGATGGTGGTTTCAACCACACTGCTCAGAAAGCAGAGCACATCTCAAAAGGGTCAGTCCTTGCCCTTAGGCCTACTCTGGTGGCTGGTCGCTCAAACGGATGTTTCTTTATGGTTCAGCAGCCCTGCCCTGGTTTCTTGTCTCCTGGACTTCTTGCCAATGCTTGTACAATCACCTACCTCACCAGGTGAAAAGAGAGAGGCACTATAAGGTTTATACCAGAACTAGTGCATAATCTCGCGTCAGCACTCGCGCTGCGCGCTCCTCTAGCCAGGCAAGGTCTGTGGTGACGGTGGCGTGAGCACATGTGCTTCCGCTTTAGAATCAGGCGATCACGATCGACGTCGGGACTGGACGAGGCGTGTGCTTTGCCTTGCTCACACTTCGTGGTGTTTACCATGTTCAGATGTCAAAACATTAGGCCTATTTCATGCTTGTCATTCACTCATGCAACTGCAAGTTATGCTAAGTTATGGTCACGACATAAAACGATAGAATGGTAATGCTATCAACGTATCAATAAATTATATATTAATGACATAGCTCGGCATAGGATTAGGCCCCCTTAAAGTTTAAATATTCAATATGACAATATCATATAATATTAGACCCTATACAGAAAGTATACTAACACGTTATAGCCTATAGGCTAGCATACACAGACGTATACAGGTCAGTGCTAGCATAGGCCTAGTTTTGTAGGAAAAGCAAAATTCCAAGCGCTCAACTTCAGTGTGGGCGATAAAATGTGAATAGACCTACGGAACTCCGGTCATCCTCGCTAACGTCATGAACCTGTGAACGTTGACAATATCAATGAATTTGAAACTTTGAAATGTTATCCAGCAGCACCTACTATTTGGAGTATCAGGCTGGAGGGGGAAAAGGGCTGGTGGATTTAGTCAACCAGTTGACTCTTAAACGCTGCCACAGTTTTTGATTCTATGGCAGCTGCCGGAAGAGAATTCCAATCAGGGATAGACTGGTTCGATGCCAAAAAGAATTTTGTCCCAGTGTGGTGTTAGTTCTACGATGTTTATAGTGGTTTCTAGACACTTCGTACCATGTCCACCTCGTAACCTACCACTTCGTACCAGAAAGCTACCAGTTCGTACCATCGTACCTACCTCTTCGTACCAGAAAAATATATATGTTTTTTTTTTAAGACCAGTTTGTTATGCTATATGCAATATATGTATATGTATGGATTACATTCTGCAGATTGCGATTATTCAGAATAATCAAAAATAAATATATGTCTTTGTCTTAATTATTTAGACCGGTTTCTTATGATATATATGAGGGATTCTATAATTTTAGGCACCAGTGATGATATTTTCCTTGATATATGAGATTGTCTGGATATTGTCAAAAATGTAAACACATGTCAACTTAGCTTTGTTTATTGACATAGCGTTGTCAGCAGAGCTTAATTTCACTTTTAAATGATTACTTTTAGCAATTTAAATTTTTCTTACCGTTATGGAGAGACTAATTTACCTTTATGGAGAGACCAATTTATGTTACGGAGTAATCTTCAAACTTAAATTTCTCAGTGACCCTTCTACAAAAGTATACAATATTTAACAAGGAGTTGAACATGGTTATTATAATGTTGATCACTTAATTTAGAAAGAATCACTTTATGACAATAACCCTTAAATAATGAAATAAGAATTTCTCTCCGTTACGATTATTGTCGTTATGGAGAGTAATAATAACGAACATTGTCTCTCCATAACGACAATTATTTCTGTTATGGAGTGACAATAAACAAATACTAAATATCGATGCTAACACAATTTAAAAGACAAAAAGAAAAGTTACTATTTCAACAAGTGTCACTTGTTGGTTAAAATACCAAATTCATAGAGGTTTATAGCTATTTTTAAATGAGTAAAAGGGTAATTTGTGACTACTTTTTCTCTCCATAACGTTTTTATTTTTGTTATGGAGAGACAGAAAATACGCGTTATGGAGAGACGTTTTTTTTCTAAATCTTGCATAGCATCCATCTATTATGCTATACTATGATTATTTTTTTTTTTTTTCAAATGAGGTTGTAGTAGTCTTGGAGGTTGTAGGGTGCTTAAAAGTTTAATTGCAGTATTTATGTGTAAAAAATCGCGTTACGGAGAGACGTTGAGTTAAAATACTAACCCAAAGACTTGCACAAACCTTACATTATTTCTAAACAAAAGCACATTTATTAAACTTTTTTTCACGATTCACTGCATGAAGGTCTCGCGCAACTCTTTGGCACCAGACAAGTGATATTTTGGTCAGAAAAAGTATAGAAATTACCTGAAAACTATAAGCGTTACGGAGAGTCGCTGCAGCGTGGGACAGACATAAATTGCATAAAAAGTGGTAAAATAATAAAATTATTTTAAAAAACTTGTATATAATCTTATAGATAGTGTTGTGCACTAACATTATATCAGAAACAAATATAATATATAATACAGGAAGTCTAGAATAAATCGCCTGTTTATGTGGAATTTAGAATCTGGGACAAGGCTTTTTGGCTAAAATTGGCTAAATTTACACAATATTTCTCTCAAAAAACACATTTTTGTTAGAATTTTTTGAGTTGTAATATTGCTATTTTGTAAAATAAAGGTCATTCATTGCATTCATGTAATTAAATTAAATCAAAATATTCAATAATAAATATTACAAGGTGCGGACAGTGCTGGTGCTTAAAATTATAGAATCCCTCATATATGTATTTGTCGATGTCATGTATTTCTGTGTGTATTCCAATATATTGCATCAATACTTTTTTTAGTAGCCTACATGATATAAATTACGACTTTTTTACTATATTATATTTCTTACATCGCATTTGATGATCGATTACTAGGTCTACAAGATTACTACAGGTAGGCCTGCTAAGTGTTCCCCCGTGCAAGCCGATGACAGCGTCAGCTATCACTCAGAACACCTATGGCTCGGAGCTAATCCCTAACAGGTAGGGTCTCAGTTGGAGTAATTCACAACTCACCTTCGCAAGCTGATATATGACAGTTTAACTCGTCAACTGCTAAATTAAATATTTTAAATGTTCACCCACTTAAAGTTGTGTCTTGCTACCGCAACCCACAACTTCAAGTGGGTGAACATTACAATAGTAGTTTAAGGGTTTTAGGCTGTCACTTACTTCTACGTGGACTAACTCTACAACAGTTTATTATATGAAATTTAATAAACCACAAAAATGTCGTACTTTAGTATGAAACAGCTTATTATTAAGAAATCGTAATCGAAGAGATAGGGGCCTAAAACGCACGCCATGCTATATATATAGTATGGATTTCTTTCTGCAGATTGACAATTGTTCATATCTTTATCATAGGCCTATGTATCTTTTAAATTTGATAATTGATGATCGATTACTACATGATTACTACAGGTAGGCCTGCTAAGTGTTTAAAATTGAGATCACAGCTCTCCCCTGTGCAAGCCGATGACAGCGTCAGCTATCACCTAACAGTTAGGGTATCAGTTGGAGTAATTCACAACTCACCTTTGCAAGCTGATACGACAGCTTAACCATGTTAGCTCCTCAACCGCTAAATTAAATATTTTAAATCTTCACCCACGTAAAGTTGTGTCTTGCTACCATAACCCACAACTTCAAGTGGGTGAACATTATAATAGTCGCGCTTAGCGATTTAAGGGTTTTATAGGCTGTCACTTACCTTTACGTGGACTAACTGTACAACAGTTTATTATATGAAGTTGAATAAACCACAAAAAAGATAACATGTCTTACTTTATTATGAAACAGCTTATAATTAAGAAATCGTAATCGAAGTGATAAAGCGCACGCTTGATAAAATGTTTATAATTTACTGTTTGTTAAATATTGTACGTAGCGCTTAAATAATTTCAACAAGGAGACATATTATACTCATAATCAGTTGATAATATACTCCTTACTAGCTGATAGCAGAAAAACTGTATCAAAATAGAAATGTTATTTAAAAAAATGTCAGACGGACTGTATTTGGCTCGTCAACAGTCTAATCCCATTACTATAATCAGTGCAGGTGTTGGCGCTAATTGCCACAGGCATTGTTAGGAAAACACACCTTTGCATCGCTTAAGCCGTTAATTCTCGCACGGCTGGCAACCTTTGGATATGTAGAGAGAGACCGATTTAGAGGCCTAATTAATTAATCAATTTGAAAATAGAATTCAGCCCACATCACCAGATGAGCTCGGCACTCGTCCATCTTTAATCGTTTTTACATCACGTTTAAGCCGTTAGTTCTTCCCGATAATCATGTGTTATAAATTATGATAAAACTTACCTGGTGCGACTAAATATCCGTCACATTTGTCCGACCTTGACCTCCGGTAAGCCGCCATTTCATGGTAATGTAGGCCTAATAATTATGTAAACAACGCAGATCACGTTGAATGAGTGATAACCTACGAAAAAACTGTCCAGAGTGGCGACAGGTGGCAGTAGGACATAACCTTGAAAACGATATATATATGTAAGCGATTCCAACGATGTGTCACACTTGATAATAAATTGTTAACTGACAAAGTTAGAAGTGGTTCAAATTCGAGTAAGTTAGCCTGAATTGAATACTGAACAGGGTTCTAACCAGCCTGAAATCTCAGCGTATCGGCCGAGGCGCCAGCCGAGGACCTAAAAATCGGCGAGGGGTCAGGGGCCGCCTAGGCCCCCGAAAATTTTGTAGATACCAGCTGCTCTGAGATGCATTCTAAAGCATTTCCCTACATTTTAATACATGGCTCTCACGGGTCCTTGAAAACGGGGAAGTCCGTAAATATGAAAAAAAAGAAATACAGGCCGTGAAAATTCCTTCATTTTTTTGTAAAAATTAAGTAACATCTGGGATTTTCTTCAACCTGTGATGTTTTGCTGTTGATCGCGACAAACGTCACTCAGTGGCAACAGTGATTAAATGAAGGAAAAGGCCACAGTTGAAAATCCATCTTCTGTCTCATCTATAGATTGAATTTTTTTTATAGACTTACTTTGCAGACAAACCATGCACGGTACAGCAGCTATCAATTAGAAATCCGTAATCGCCAGATACATGGCAATAGCTTGTATGTACATGCACCTTTCGTTTTTCCTACTTTTAGATTACATAGCATCAGCCATTTAAAGCTAGTAATATGTAGGATAGTATATTTTTCCAAATCTCTATATCAGTATTAGAGATACACTGTCTAAATTATTAATGGGCACAGGTTGTATCATATAGAGGAGTTGGTAGATACATTGCAATATGGTGCAAATAGTTCACGCAATATAAAACCCTAACAAGCAAAGCATCGTAGATGATATTATGCCAGCTCCGCTGCAGCCCACGGTGACTTGCTGCAACCCACCTATAAGCCTATGATGTCGCATCTGAAATTTGGCAATCAGCCAATGGCGGTCGCGGCATTTAGCGCATCTAAACAGTCCCAGCGTGGTTGAAAGTTTCAGCCACAGATTGACTCCATACAAAATCGTGGGACATTTCTTTGGACGGTCATATCTAAGACTTGGCCTTGAATAATCAGGTCGAAAATAGTGATTATTAGAATCAGTAGGATTTCAGCTACGATACCGCATGCTGAGCTTATTCTCCGCACAGTTATTAAAATGTTATGGGCATTTTTCGGGCTTGGGGTCGAGATCGCTCGCAGTCATTGCTATGTTGAAAAAAGTCAATTTTTTCGGGTAAGACGAATAAAGCAATCCACGGCCTCACTGAGGACGTCACAGCTACTGCTTAGTCAGAAAACACGAGTCTCTGCAGGAATGATGTGTTAATGCTGGCCGGCTTTCTGCGAAGTCGGCGCATCATTAGGCAAGTATTGCGTCAGCTGGGATGCGGCAGCCCCGCAATTTTCAAATGGATTAAAAAAAACACGATTATTTCCGGGGTATCGGCAGCGTGTCGCTCTTTATTCAGCGTATCGGCAGCGTGTCGGCGATGTTAGTAGCGTAGCGGCAGCGAAAATCAGCGTGTCGGCCCGACACGCTGAAAGGGCCTGGTTAGAACCCTGCTGAAGTTTTACATCAATTGTCGTGAATTTAATGCTGCTTTAATACCCCCGTAAGTCTAACACAGTAAAAAGATAAAATACCACGTTTTGTAACAGTTATTGTTATAAAGCGATTCCAACAATGTATCACACTTGATATTTTATTAAAAACTGTCTTAAGTTATAATATGTCACAGGTCATTCAAATGTATGTAGGTTCCCCGAATTGATAACTGTAAAACAGAGGTATAACGAGCGTGAATCTACTGTCAGAATTTAGAAAATATATATTCGATATTGTTTGTGATCATTATATCTACTGTTATTATTCTAATAGACTCCATCTCCGACATAAAACATTTAAAAAAGTGGTACGAAGTGGTAGGTACAAGTGGTAGGTAGAGGTGGTACAACTGGTAGGTAGAGGTGGTACGAACTGGTAGGTCTATTATTTTTTGTGGTACGAAGTGGTAGGTTACGAAGTGGACATGGTACGAAGTGACCTGTTACCCTCCCTGATTGTGCCCACCATGTGTTCTTCTGTCCGCTGGGATTTAACGGTCATTGATAGGAATTTGACTAGCTCATTTGAAATTTTGAACATGCTTAGGCCTAAAAAAAAATATTGTTTGTTTCTGATTTCCGACCGACCCTATCAAAACATGTGCGACCCAAATTTATTTTATGGATTTCCAAACTTTTTTTTTTTTTAGGAAATTCATAGGGCCTAAGTTGAGGGATGACTTACTTGCTGTAGTCAAAGTAACTGACAAAACGTTACGAAAAGGAGAGGGGGGGTCAAAAAGCGTCCAAAAAACAAAAAATCATTGTGTAATGTACAGATAAGACATGTATCGAAGTGACTTTGGAGCCAAATAAAATAAAAAAAAAAATTCTTACCTACCGATTGGTTGAAGTGACAAAAAATAAAATAAAAAATAAAATAAATTCCCTACCTACCCACTGGTTAAAATGACAACAAATCGGAAACAAACATATATTTTTTTTTGGCCTTACAAGTCTAGAATTTTTACATCTTGTTTTCAAGTCAGTCCAGCCCAGGTTCTGAATGAGAGATGTCACACTGGCTGTTTGTCTATAATTTTGGGTGACAAATCTTGCTGCTGATCTTTGAATTTTTTCTAATTTATCAATATCTTTTTGTCTAAAGGGGTCCCAAACTGCTGAAGAGTATTCTAAAAACGATCTGACCAGGGAGAAATAGGCAGTCTCCCTTAGTTTAGGGGGACATGCCTTCAGGTTCCTCCGAAGGAAGCCCAGAGTGGAATTTGCTTTACTTGTAATTTTGTTAATGTGGGCCTCCCATTCCAGGGTCTCACTAAGGCAAACACCAAGATATGGTGTTGATGAAACGTTCGCTAGTGTTTCGCCTAGTTAAGGGTGTACTGGAATTCCAGTTTATTTTATTTCGGCCTGGACACCCTCAGGACCGAGCATTTCAAGGGGTTGGAACACATCCCCCATCGATCTGCCCAGTCCTGTAACGCAGATAGGTCTCTCTGCAGCTGCTCCTGATCTGCTCGACATTTTATCGGGCGATACAGGAGGCAGTCATCTGCAAAGAGACGAACCTGCGAGGAGACCGTGGAAGGAAGGTCATTAATATAGGTCAAAAAGAGTAGGGGACCGAGAACAGTACCCTGGGGCACACCGGACCTCACGCGAGCTGATTCTGAAGAGCTGCCATCAACTACTACTTTTTGGGTTCTATTGGTCAGAAAATTTTGAATCCAATTAAGAGTTGTTCCCCGAATTCCATAGTGGTCAAGTTTGTGCAAGAGGCGTTGGTGGGGGACAACATCAAAGGCCTTACTAAAATCCAAGACAACAACATCTGTTTGTGTCTTGCTTTCAAAATTTTGAATAAATTCATCAGTTGTAATCAAAAGCTGGATTTCGCATGAGTGTTTTGATCGAAAGCCATGCTGTACAGGTGTTAAAATTTTGTTTTCCGAAAAATGGGACATAATTTGTTTACAAATGATGTGTTCGAGTAATTTGGCACAAACACATGTGAGAGATATCTGCCTATAGTTTGCCGGAGAGTGCCGATCCCATTTTTTGAAGACTGGGGCAACATTAGCCTCTACCCAGTCATCTGGTAATTTGCCCGTCTGTAGAGATTGGTCGAAAATAATTTTAAGAAAGGGAGATATTTTGTTGGCAGCATTCTTCAGAATTAAGTTCGGGAGTTCGTCCGGTCCAGATGCCTTTCCGCTGTTTAAACCCTCAAGTAAATTAGTTACACCTTGAACGGTAATTTCGAATTTAGGCTTTTCACTTTTCGGTGGTCCTGTTAATCTAGGTATATTCGTGGTGTCTTCCGAGGTGAAAACGGAGCAAAATTGGTTGCTTAGTATTTCGTCTGCTATCTGAATGCAGCTGGCCGTTTTCCGTCAAGGGAGAGACACCATTTCCATCCTGACGTTTAGATTTAATATACCGCCAGAGTGGTTTTGAATTTTTTTGTTCTAATGATTCAGAGTTTGTTTTTCAAAAAAGACCACCTGGCAGACCTGATGGCACGCTGGGTCTGCCGTTTACATAATTTATATTTTGCCCAAAGGTCAGCTTTATTTGTACGCTTGGCTTTGCTATATAAAGATGTTTTTTTCCGAATAGATGCAAGGAGTGATTTGGATAGCCAAGGTAGATTTTCCAGAGGGGACGTCATTTTAGTTGCAAGGTATAAATTTGTTTAGGCATTGATTTAGGATGGATTTAAGTTTCAACCAATTTTCATTAACAGAACAGCTGGGACTGTTTTCTGAAAAGGAGGTCCAGCAGCTCCTAATTTGTTGCCTGCTAGCTTCCTAATTAGCCTTTTTGAACTGACGCACTGGGCGGGGTTTTGTACGAAGGAAGGGTGGGTCAATATCCAGTTCGGTCACAACAGCACAGTGATCCGAGATTCCAGGTACACTATGAGAAGATTTTATCAAACCAGGTTTATTTGTGATCAGGAGGTCCAAAATATTTTCTTCTCTAGTTGGTTCTTTATGAATTTGGGCCAAGGCATGTGTATCTAGGCTTGACAAAAGCAGCTCGCATTGTGATTTGTTTGCTGCTTTAGGATTTACTACTCCATTGTCCCAGTCAATACCAGGCAGGTTGAAATTACCTCCCAGGACAATGGCCTAACTTAATTTTTTGGCATGAGGTCTAAATATTTCACAAGTTCTTCTGAAGTACTAATTTTGGAGTCAGGAGGTCTATAAAAACACCCGAGGGTTAAAGATTTTGATGCCGATATCTGAACTTTAGCCCATAAAATTTCACAGCTGGTTTCTAAATCAGGGAGGAGGGTCATGTCATAATGTTTTCTGACAGCAATAAAGTCTCCTCCTCCTCGGGCTTTCGAATTTCGATCTTTACGCAAAACTTGGTATTCAGGAGGGAAAATTTCACTGGTAGTGGTATCCTTGTCAAGCCAAATTATGTTATGTTGTTAGTCTACTTATAATGTTAGGCCTAACGTTGATGACGTTAACAACAACATTTTTCACATTACGGTGCACAATTTTAGACTAAATTAATTATTCCAGTGTGACAGAAGGACTTTTTCCTGCAAAATCCAAAGAGTCCTGTCCAATCCAAGGCAAAGAGTAGGTACATTCAAACAGTCATTATGATGGGGTTTTTCGTATTTTTTCAGGATTTCTGTGAATTTGTGATACACTGCAATAAAAGACATATTTTGCTCTGTTTGTTCTTCTTGCTCACTATTACTGGTAGAAATGAAGCCATTATTGTAAAATTTAAAAAGTAATTTTCTTTGAATGACACTTTTATCACCTTTCCGTAGTCCGAGGGAATCTGACTTGCTGGTGTTCGGTACCCTACAGGTCTGACCACAGACTACTTTTCCGAGGGTTCCCATCATTAGATTTCTCGCAATTATGAAAAATGGTGCCAGCTCTCGCCTTTAATTCCATAATTGTTGCAACAAGTGCTTGAAGAGGTAAGTGGAACAGGCATGCTGTGGTCCCTTCTGATAATTTTTTTTACGCAGGTGCCATTTAAATTTTTTTGTAAAATAATGCAGAAAATGAAAATAGACTATGTCCACTGCCCTATGAGGAAGTTCTGGAGGACATCATTAAGACCGGTTGGACGGAACAATGTGGGCATCTCGAAGAATTGAGATGCCTGGGGAAGGCTGCACTAGTTTGCCCATGGTAAAACCTGGGTGAAGTTTTGTTTGCCTACCCTGCACTTCCTCATGGGGCGCACCGAGGGTAAAAATGGAAGTTTCATGGCTATAAGGATGAGAATCCATCAAAATTTTTCTTCTTCCATGACCCCCTCGTGGACTCGTGGCACAGCATTTTTCTTGCTCAGTGAAAACTGTGGAATGTGGTCAATTATTTATTCTAGCATGTGGGCAGTTACGAAAAAAGGCTCAGCATAATTTTATTGGAAAATTTTAAAATTTATTGAAAGTACCTACAAAGAGTCCTGCTTAAATTTTTTTTTTTATATATATACAACTTCAATGGGCAAATTGATTTTTGGGTTGATTTTTTAAGGGCAGTCCTAAATACCGAAAACCACTTGCAGGAAGAGAACTTCGTGATTTTTTTAACTAGCCCACATGACTAGGCCTAGTAATGAAATTTTGCAAGGACTATTTTCAAGTCACGCAACGACTACCGTGAAATTTTCATCGGAAAATATTGTACAGTTAATAAGTTAGACCATCTGGCATGTAATGCAATTCAGGGCTAAAAACAAACTGTAATGTAACCAGTTTAATGGTTTTATAGAGGGACGTTGTAATTACAAATTTACTACATGTCAAATCGTCTAACTTTTAAACTATATATTATTTTTTGTTGAAAATTGCACGGTAGTCGCCGCATGACTCGAAAATAGTCCTTGCAAAATTTCATCAAAATCGTTTGAGAATTGACTGAGAAATCAGCGAAAAACATGCGATACAAGTTAATCTGACGGCGGGTATGTCCATTTAAAAATAATGGAAGACCGCATTTGCGAGACTCACAATTTTTATTTTTTAACAGATAACATGCGTTACCTTTGCACTGGCTCAATATGACTGAATGCATTAGCGACACAATGAGGCTAAAATCATTGAAAAAATCAGTAATTTTATTTTGGCTTCTTGACCATATCATGTAAGCATGTCCATAGACTAGAACTGCATAAGTTTTTTAATATTTGGGTTGCGCATTTACCAGTTAACCCTTTAAGCCCTCACGATGCATTAAAGCATCATTTTACATCCCTGAAAACAGACTTAATTTTCCTGCAACTAATGGTTTTAGAACGAAAATTTCCATGAAACTGGTTTACCAATACATGGCAATTTTCTTTTATTTTTAAACCACATCAAATCATCTCCATCCATGCCGCAATTCTCGACTTGTAGTGGATGAAGATAACAGTGGTAAATTCAGGCTTGAAAGGGTTAAGCGAGATATAGAGACAAAATTTCTTATTTCGGACATGCATGTCCAAATCAAGAAATACTGGAATTTCAATGCATGAGGTGTTAGCCATCTACAAAGCGTTTTCACTGACTGTTGTCACAATATATTGATACAGAATTAGCTACTGGTAAAG
This sequence comes from Flabesymbios commensalis, assembly GCA_964017125.1. Classification (NCBI taxonomy): domain Eukaryota; kingdom Metazoa; phylum Annelida; class Polychaeta; order Terebellida; family Flabelligeridae; genus Flabesymbios; species Flabesymbios commensalis. The sequence continues at coordinate 66,127,715 of OZ024904.1, forward strand.
CATCTTCATCTATCGGATACAGTTGTCTGCTACCGGCAGACTAGTGGCCTGACTGTCAGACCTGATGGGGCAAGATGCGGGTTAAGCCCAAGGTCTTGTTCAAAATGCCCACACAGCCTACGGTACCACAAGGTCATTTTCCTTCCCTAATGGTGATCAACTGCCTGGCTTGGGAAACAAACAACGCTTATTTTACAAGTAAGCAGATACTGCCTTTTGGCTTTGCAGGGCAGTGTCGGTTCACTAGATAGTGACAGGCCTAGATCTCTTGTGTTTCAGTCTCATGTCATGTTAAAACTACACTCGGGTTTCTTTCAATATTTTACTGTCAGTTAAAATTTGCCATTTTAAGCACCGAAATTTAAAAATTCTGATTTTTTTTCTCCTGGGGGAGTACTCCCAGACCCCCCTCCCCTTTTGGACACCCCATCTCAAACATTCCTGGCGGAAACCCTGACACTACATTATGTAAGTTTATGGAGTCAGACCGGCATGTATCTCTCTCCTGCTAGCAAGTTTCCGGACATCGGAAGCAGATACAATCTTATGAATAGTCTGCAGGGCACTTGATATGTCTGCTGGACATGACGGACCAGCAGTCATGAATGTTTACTGATCCGCGGCGATCTTTACCAGTGATCGGACTAGCGGACCAGTGGGAATTCCCTCCCTGACTTGATATACCGAAAACCACTTTTTAAACACCGAAAACCACCCTATATCTACCGAAAACCACACATATATATGTAGTACTAGGTTAGGTAGATTCGATAAATTTTAAAATTGTCATTTATGCTGAGCCTTTTTTCGTAACTGACGACATGCTAAAAGAAATATTTGACCACATTTGACAGTTTTCACTGAGCAAGAAAATGCTGTGCTAGATCAAAATCTGAGCTAAATTATAAAAACGTCCAAAAGATGGCACCTTAATGTGCCAAACGGTTATGGGGGTAACAGAATCCAAAACATCACCCAGGCACTTGAACTTTTTGAAGCAGCTAAAGAAAACTACCGAGATGATGCCGCTGTTGAGAGGGGGGGCAAGGAAGAACACAACTTTTGATAAATTCTCATCCTTATAGCTATGAAAGTAATTACTTCCATTTTTACCCTCGGTGCGCCCCATGAGGAAGTGCAGGGTAGGCAAACAAAACTTCGCCCAGGTTTTACCCTGGGTAAACTAGTGCAGCCTTCCCCAGGTATCTCATTTCTTTGAGATTCTCACATTGTTCTGTCCAAACAGTCTTAATGATGTCCTCCAGAACTTCCTCATAAGGCAGTGGACATAGTCTATTTTCATTTTTTGCATTTTTTTACAAAAATTTAAAAAATGGCACCCGCATATCAGAAGGGGCCACTGCATGCCTGTTCAAGCATTTGCTGCAGCTATCATTAAATTGAAGGCGAGAGCTGGCATCATTTTTCGTAATTGAGAGAAATCTAATGAAAACAAATAACTTTTTTAATTCTACAATGATGGCTTCATTTCTACCAACTGGTGATAGTGAGCAAAAAGAACAAACAAACAAAGAAAAATATGTCTTTTATTGCAGTGTATCACATATTCACATAAATCCTTAAAAAACACGAAAAAAACCCCACCCAAATGACGTACCTAACTAGGTCCTAGGAGTATTTCCCCTAAATTATAGAAAGATTGGACGCATATTGGCGATGTTATTGTATTATTTAATATTGTATGCGCAGTACCTAATGTAAACATCGGCCATATCGATACCAGCGTAGACTCTGTACCGGTAGTACAAACTTAGTCACAAGGTCCAGGGGTCCTTAGCGTCAACAAGTGTATCAAGCAAGGGGGTTGAGGGCACAATGGGGCCTCTATATTAAATATTAAACATTACCATAAAAAAACAAAAAAAAAAACAATGTTAGTCATTTCAATGATTGTTTTAATAAGAGCAAAATTTATTAACATTTACAGTATTTATACGGCAATTATTAAAATTGTATAATAATTACAATATACAATTAATGAAATAATACACAAATATACAAATAATACATAAATACAATATATACATGGAATGTCAAATAACAATTGTTCATACGTTAGTGATTATGTGATGTCAATTTTATCAATAAATCAAATCATATACATATACTGTATACACAAATTATTTTGTACGTGCTTCCCGTTTCCTTGTCACTTGACCTTTTTTCTTTCCGCCATGGCTTGGCAAAATGACTGCTGTTCTATGATCTGTGGATAGAACTGTTTTTGAATTCAGTGTCTTGGGTGTAGAGTCAAATTTGTTCAAATGTGTGTCGCGAGCTGACAGGGTCATACCACGGCAAATGTCTCTGTCTATTGTTTTGTCTTTGAATGCTGGATCTAGCTTATAATCTCCTGTATTTATTATAACCCTTTCGACCTCCTGATACTGGGAGAGGACTACCTGATGAAGATGTTGGATAAGTGACAGGAGAGATTGTGGCTTCCAGTTAATTATTGTCTTTAACACATGATTAGCTGATTCGCAGCTATTGTTTGTCCATCTTGTAGTGGCATTTGTGGGGAAATTAGGTTGCTCTGCTGTTTCGAACTTGGGTTGAAGGAGAGGAGATACTCGTGATGAGAAGTAGGGCCCAAACTCGTGATTTCATTTGCCTGGGATGTAGCTTCAGCAAGATGTTCTTTAAACACAACCCTGGTGTCTGCAGCAGTTACTCCGTTTTGTCCAAAAATCAGATTTATCACATATGGCTTCTGCTGGTCACTCATGTCGATTTTTCTTTGCAGATAGTCCGAACAGATTTTATGCAGATGGCAATGACAGTTCATGGTCCAGCCATTCAGCCAGCCTTTCTTGATTGCTGCGGTTAGTGCTTTTTTATGGTCACTTCCTATGATGGGGGAGGACAAAGTACACCCCAAAACATTGCGTATGTGATCAAAGAATGAGCTATGTTCCACTGTTGTTGAGGACCCATGAACAAATATGGGCCCGAAGAAGATTGGTTGCTTTTGAGTGTCTCTGCGAAGAACTGCTAAGTTTTTGAAAACAGTTATGGTTACATGGAGCTAACCAAGATTGAAGGTTTTATCAACCCCCAGGATCGTCCTCTCAGCCACAGATGCACTACAGCAAAATCGCCTGATATCGTCTATTTGTCTATCTGTATACAGTATTGCTAAAGGGATTTGCTGGTAGCCTCGAAGAACTGGTCGAGCAAAGGGATGGTTGTCGGGAGACTCTTCTAACTGTTGTACATGGTCAGCAAAGTTGCCTCTCTACTCTTCATGTTTTCGTGCATCGTTGTATCGCTTGTTCTCTACTTGCTTCTTTCCTGTTGGACGACTGTCAGGTGATAATTCTCGCTTCAGTGTAGAGTAAGCAGTACCAGCTGTACAATCACGTGTCGCTTTTCCTATCTGCTTGATGACACTTGAGGCAGTGCAAACATATATGCTGCTCTCGTCCTTAGAATTCCCATGAGACGCTTCTTCTGGAAATGTCCCAACATATTGAGCGAAGGCCACAGATGGAAATGTTTGGCCTTCAGACGGGTTTATCCATGTAATTTTCCTGGCATACTTTGATGATCGAGTTAATGTGCAATAGTTTCGTTAGACCTCAATAACAGCTGTTGGTTGAGGGTTTAAAGGTGACAGTTTGCGCTGCTTTTTCACCATTTTCTGCTTCAGAATAGTCCACAGTCTTGGTCTCTGAACACTAATTTCATGTTAGTATCGTCCATGTCTTTGGGGATGCACCATTACACCAGGAACCACAGTCGACAAAAAATTCACTTTTTTGTCCCTCTTTGCGTCTTTGAAAGTTATTGGAATTGTCAATTAAGAAACCAACGTTTTCTTTAGGTCCACAAGGCAATTCAGCTGTCAAATCACTGGCAGGATGTAGAAGTTCTTGCACAATACTCTCGAGAGGGAGGAAATGTCACGATAATCTTGAATTTCACAACACATAGATGCGTCATTGGTGATGTCAAAAGTGCCGATAGGATCAGCACTGCTATCAGTAGTATGTAGAGCTGGAGAAGACTGTTTTGTAGTTTTCAATTTCTTCTTTTGTCCCCGGCTGTTCTTTGCGACAGAGACTGTTTCTACATCTGGCCCTGATGCAGTTGGTAGAGCAGGCCAAGATTCTTCGGTCAGAGTAGATTGGTTGAGATCAATGACATCATGTTGTACAGGTGTTGATACCAGTTTCATCACAACAAAATGGTTAGCGTTGAGGTCCTCAATCTTTGCTGGGACAGTCATTGATGACCACATCAGCCACAAATCAGGATTTTCGTTGTACCTCACACCTCTACCACACACAGTACGGTTCTGAACACCTGATAGATAGTCATTTGAAGTAGGTGGAAAGTAAGATTTGAAAAGCACGTTGATGACAGCACTAGCAGCATAGAGATGAATCATATCCATATATCCACCCTGGTGGCAAACATCCTCTATAAGCTCTGATTAGGGTGGTACAGTGATTTTCACCTCGTTCACCAAGTCTTTAAAGTCAGGAGCATTCTTGTCGTAGAAATCACGATGTTCAGCCATCTCTAGAGCAGTAAAGAGGCGTAGCAGCAAGTGATGATGTTGAACGCCATACAGATGTAAGGTCAGGGCCCTGAATAAACTAGTGCATGTTTCATTTCTGTTGTGGTTAATGGCGATATACGTGTGGCAATAAACATTGATACAAACACAATTATGTTTCATTATATTTTTTTAGACATATGCTTATTTATATTTACAACAGTATATGTCTTGGAATATATCTTGGAATATATGATGTCATCTTTAAAGCAGCTCCTTGGGATGACATCAATTTTCGTTTTTAATTCCGTAATGAAGTAGCGTAACCCACAGATCATGTTTCTATTTTTTTTCAGAATTTTCATATTTTTTAAGATATTTTTTATCAACATTTCTATGAATCCAGAAGTAACCCAAACAAACTATTTGTACACCTAATTGACGAATGAATGTTCTCACAGCATTAGGCCAGATGCTGTTGGCATCGGCCCAGCGTTGGGTAGACAATCAGTGCTGCAGGTGTATCCCAGCGTGTCCTTTCTATAGGACACCAATTAGCAGCGACTGCTTTGATGCCGCCTTCTAAGACGTGGGAATATGTGATGTAAAGTGCTGTATATTGCTGACTTGTTTTGTTTACATCGCAATATTCGAACTGGAAATAAAACTATTTCACTCTTTTTCGGTGTTTTGAAATTGTTTTTTGACTTCTTTGTATTTTTAGTTAAGATCAGTAGGCTAGATAGCTTCATATAAATTAATTTTTCAAAATTGACAAAATTGAAAATGTCTCATGCCACGGAGTCCCTTTAATATTATAACTAACTGACCCTATATAATATTATAGTTTTTAGGAAATATAAGTATTAGTAGAAGTGAGACAATGAAAAAGAAGAGGCCTGTGGCGACCTTACTTGCAGATTATCTCGCCGAGTTCGAACCGGATGGAATCGCTGATCGACGGGTCAGCACTTCCGCCCGGCCGTGCTCGTTGACTCTTCCACCGACCTTCTCAGAAGTCGCACATTGCTGCGATACTGGGATGTGCGGACAAACATAGCGTTGCCCTGCTGTTAGACAATGATAGTAGAAGTGATCAATGATAATCCCTAAAAACGCTGACTTGTGAAAGCCGTTAGTGTTCGCATCGTTGTGTTTTGCGTCACCTGAATATTTGTTAGTGCTATTCAAACATCTAAGGACGAGGTGTGACGGTGGGATCATTGTTAACGCAACAGCAGTGCAGGGATTTGGGTATTTAAGTGGTGGCATTTTAATCATAATCATTCGATCTTTTACCCCAGTCACACAAGCACTTTAACGCGGATTGAATGCGGGATAAATAATATATATCCGGGTTTGCCACGGGATCGTTAACATGGTAAGCGGGGCAGATTTAGGTTATTGAGATAGCAAAGGATATTTTCGAAAAATCTCGCCCCTACTCAGGAGGTGAAGCAAATGTTTTATCCCGGGATAAAGCATGTAGCTGATACTATATCCCGAGATATATAATCTGACCGCAAGATGAGTTAGACACGGGTTTAACAACATAAATTGTATGGCGTTCCAGGAAGATTGAGTAGGCCCTACACGAATCAAATATCTTTGGTGGATACAGTATTAGAAAACAGAACGCAACAGAATGTATGTTTGTTGTGTTTATTCGGATAAAGTTTTGTCTTACATTATTATGTCATAATTAAATACACTATGCAGACTACGTCGAATCCGGACTACTTAATAGCACATTTTATTGGAAAAAAAGGGTTCCGAAATGTATACATGTATGTATCTGGAACCCTTCTCTATAAGTTTGACATTTAGCAAAGAACATTCAAGGACCATTCATATTGTGAATATAGACCAGTAGTATAGTAGACGGATGAAGCTATTATTAAATTGATGAGAACCTAAATCATACTTATATATGTGAACATCTTTGCATTTGTCTTCTAGGACAATTTACGGCCTCCAATGTCAATCTGCATTCGAAAAATAATGCATCAGGGCACGTCGTATTCTCTTGGATGATTGCCCTATAACTAGAAGGTCCTATGAAGGTCCTATGTTCAGAAAATATTTGTTCAGAAGGTCCCCATGTTCTGATGGTATTTTATTCAAACATTCCCATCTTTCAGTTTCAGGTATAAAAACATTTTTTTTTATCTCAGTTCATTTCACGTTTCTTTTTTATTTCCTTCATAATTTTATTATTCACTTCTTCTTGGGAGATACGCAAATGAGTTTCGAAGATCCGACGTTCTCGGAGCTTCAAATTTCGAAGTTCCCCAAGTTCCCAAAACTTGGAAATGCAAACGAGCCGAAGTTCCAATGTTCAGAAGCTCTGTCGTCATGCATATGCGTATTGCTCCGCGTCTTTTTTTGTAATTGACTGATATTTAAGTTTTTTTTACAATGATATCTGACCACACTTCTGCAATTAAATTGTAATTTATTGTGCTGCGTATTGCGTTATATAATGCGCTGTTCCATGCGCTGTGATTCGCGCCTCGTCCCTTCTTGCTCTGCGTCTTTGTACTGTGTTTTGTGCCGCTTATTTCTCTGTGTCCTAGGGAACGTTTTGCGCGTCCTCTTGATTTATGTAGTCCCCTACTCCACATGCAATCACCTTTTCTTGTGCAGCTGCTGTTTGCTTTTTGCTCATCGTGCCGCGCCTTGCGTCTCTTCTTGTGGCGCTGTTTGTGCTGGTTTTTTTTTTAATAAAGGACATCAATGTGGACATTATGAGCTTCTGAATATAAGAGCTTCTGAACATAAGACCTTTTGAACATAGAACCTTCTGAGCAAGAATCCTCTGAACATAGGACCTTTTAAACAGAAAAGCTACTGAATATAGAACCTTCTGAACATAGGAACTACATTACACTGAACATAAAATCTTTTGAACATAGGACATTCTGATCATATGACCTTTTGGAACATATGACCTTCTGGACCTTCATATGACATAGGACCTTAACATAGGACCTTCTGAACATGAGACCTTTTGAACGTAGGACCTTCCGAACAAAGGACCTTCTGAGCATAACCGTTAGGACATTCTGAAAACAAAATTGAGCACAGGGCCTTAACCACACCAGTATTATTTTATCCCGAGTTTATCCCCAAAACATGTAATGTGTGTGACTAGAACGAGAACTAATCCGTGTCTGTACCGGGATTAACCCGCTACAAAATCTGTTTGTGTGACCAGAAAATGTGGACTAACCTGAGTTACATTTTGTGGTATAAACCCGTAATAAATAATCCAAGTCTATACCGAATTCAACCCGAATTAAACTGTGCCCGTGTGACGGGGGTATTTGATTACCAGTGTCTGATCATTGTATTATCATTTTATTATCATTTTATTATCATCAATTGCATTATCAAATCTAAGAAAGAGGTGTGACGGTAGGGTCAATGTTAACGCGACAACAGTGCTGGCAAGTTTTCTCATGATCATTCGATCTTTCATTACCACACTGTCTGATCATTATGTGATCATTGTATTAATTATTGATCATTGTATCATCATTGTATCATCATTGTATCATCATTGTATCATCATTGTATTATCATTGTATTATCATTGTATTGTCATTGTATTGTCATTGTATTACATAGACCTATATAATATATAATAATAATCTAATATTAGAATATACAAATATTAAAATCATTAATATTGAATATTGAATATTGAAGGTAGGCCCTAATTTTCAATGCAAGCTGTGATACACACTGTTTTAATGTTAGGCCTACAGTTTAATTATAGCCCCCTATATATTTAGACAAGATTGTGAAGGTTCCATTCTGAGATGACATGACTTCCTCTTGTCATCGCCTTTGATGATTTGTGAGCTACTGTCAATATATTGATGTACCTGAAAAAACCATGAATAATAATTTATATATATATATATATATAATCTACATGTATTTTTGCTCTCAGCCGCCGGACTAACGCTCTACACACTTGTTGACTGTAAGGACCCCTGGTGACTAAGCTTGTTCTACGATGGTATCAATATGGCCGATGTATTACAATAGGTACTACGCATACAATATTATAATACGATAACATCGTCAATAAGCGTCCAATCTTTCTATAATTTGGGGAAAATACTCCTAGGATCTAGTACTACATATATATGTTTGGTTTTCGGTACATATAGGGTGGTTTTCTGTGTTTAAAAAGTGGTTTAAGGTATATCAAGTGGTTTTTGGTATTTAGGACTACTGATTTTTTAGCACATTTATGGACATGCTTAGTTTTGATGCTAAGGCCTAAGCCTGGCCACTAGGCCTATGTTTTATTTCTTTAATTTACTTTTGATTAGAAAAAATCTAATGAAGGAGGGCGGAAAAAAAAATATTTAGGAAAAAGTAAACATTAAACTTATTGTTGGAAAAGTTAATGAGGGCGTCCAAATAAAAAAAACCCTTGCCATGGACAAATTTCGGGAAAAGGTTAACTGTTATGAGGGCGACAAAATAAAAAAAAACTTTTTTACGGATTACATTCTTTGACTGGTTATCTATAATACCAGATCCTCTTATGACATAATTAGTTAGCAATTACTCCCCTACACCGTGTCCCGAGTGAAGGGTAGTCTTCTTGCTAACTAAACATAATAGTCCTCATTTTTAGTGAATCCACCAGATTCGATCATAAATCTACACGGTATGTTAAATCTACCGGATTTATAACTAAATCTACTGGATCTCTCTACTCATTATTGCAGTGAAGATTTTAGTCATAGTCATTCATATGGATTGTAGTTTTTATCATAGATTAACTCGAGTGGTTAATATATGGCATTACGTACTGAGCTTTATGATATGAACACATTGATCGCTGTGTCATGCTGGTCACGTAAGTATGACTTTTGTAACTCTAGCTCTGGGCGGGGGCCCTAGGGTAGTGGTTAGCACCGCTGCCTTTCATGCCAGAGTTTGGGGTTCGGTTCCCGGTCTTGGCGGTTTGAAAGAAACAAAAATGTTTCTTCCCCATCCACGTGTGAAAGTTAGTATTGTGGGGAGCCTCCATGACTGAGAGGTAGCGTGCTCGTCCTAAGACCGCCAGGGCTCGAATTTCGAATCCTGTGTCTGGAGGACAGTGTCATTTCAATCATCTCACCATCCTCAGGAGGTTCTCCTGGCCCAGTTTAGCCTATATTTGCACAAAGGTGGCCTAAAGCCCGATTCATTTCATTTCATTAAACTCTAGCTCTGATATTGACAAAGTTATATTATTTTGAAGTTAAAAAAGAAATATTTGGCCTAGCATGACCTACAGTCTTTCTAGCACATAGACCACAATTTTTAACCGATCGACATAATATTTGGACACATTAGTCACTAGGCTCTAGGGTACAGTACTGTTCATTTGAAACTTGCGGGGAATTCACCGGGAATATTCACATGAATTCACCACAAGAGAATTCTCCATGGGGAATTCCCCTTGGGGAATCTGATTCTTTGCCCCAGGCAAATTGGTGAATTCACTAAGAATGCCCGGGGAATCAGATTCACGGTGAATTCCCCATTGGGATTCTCTGGGGAATTCCTGATGGTGAATTCCCCATAGGAAATTCCCCATGGTGAATTCCCCACGGAGAATTATTCTTGGGAAATAGGATTCACAGTAGGGAATTCATATGATTCATCCTGGAGAATCTGGGAATGCAACAGCAAAATGCTGCTATCTATGTATGCAAGGAGGCGAATTGTCAACTTAAAACAGACACAGAGGGTCACAGAGGCTTGTGCAAATTCCCCACCGCGAATTCGCCGAATTCCTCACCGCGAATCCGCCGTCTTCCTCACCGCGAATTCGCCGACTTCCCCACCACGAATTCCCTACCGCGAATTCGCCGACCTATCTCTACCGCTGGCGAATATCGATCAGTGAATTCGCGGAGAATCCATGGCGAATGTTCGCCCAATCATTTGTGTTATCGGCGAATATCATTCATCGCGAATTCGCCGAATTAAATTCGTGTGAATTCGTGGCGAATATTCACCACGTAAGTTTCAAATGAACAGTACTGTACATTGCTGTGTATTTTTCGCCGCTGTAACCCCCATAGTTACAGAGAATCAACTATTATCGCTCACTTGTCAGAACTCCAGCCGGTTTTCAATTGTATGTTGGAAGGCATACTTTGTGTGCATGTGTGGATAGATATGATAGATATGATATATTTTTTCAGAGGCCGGTGGCGGGAGTCACAGCCTGATGACACAGTAGTCTTGGCAGGAATTATTTTATCAGTTTGTAAGACATCCCGACACTGTCTGTGTAAGAAGGTTCAGGTCGTGTCACATGACAGGTGTACTGCGCATAATTGTAACCTCCCTGATTATATTCTTACACAATAATCCTGGTCACCCCCGCATGTATCCATCCGATAATCTCACAACACACATACCTCATAACACGCAGCAAGAAAACAACGTGTCTTTGCAAATATTCCACATGAAAGCAACACTCCTGTATTTTTGTTAATTGACCAGAAGCGACAACAACCAAATAATGCAGTAATTTATGACGCACTCTTCAGTCAGTAGCCACCCACAAGCATTTAGGGGAGTGAGACCTTACTAACATTAAAAGTGTTAGGTCCCACTGTGAGCTTGTCATATTACACATTCCTCCAAGCTGGCACTGCCAATATGAACGCCAAGTTCATATAAATGACAAATACCACACTGTGTTAAAACACATTCTGACATTATTTGCGACATTTCAGACGTTTTAGGCAGCATAAAATGGTTAAAAAGCTATTTTAAAATATAGTTTAAAGCGTCGCTCACTCTAAAAGGGTGTTATATCTAAGGTAATATGGAATTCGCTAGGTGGCTGCTCTACATTGTCAGGTCTAAACGAGAAGGGCTGCTGCCACTGTCAAATTCAACAACTATGAATACTTCATCCACTGAAGTTGTGGGTCGTGGCAGTGAGTCACAATTTCAAGTGGAAGAAATTACGCCTAGCAACACATGAAGGGCCTAAATCTTATTTTTTGATGGATTGACCTGAAAATATTTAACGGGATGCTTTTAATGTGTTTGTGCCGAAAACAGTAAGGTTTTATTTTTATTTTTTTAAATTCCTTATTATTGCAGGTATATGTGTCTAAATCATGATACATTGATGTCTCAGCGTCCTTTATAACACAGGAACACAATTACAGTGACGGGTAATGGTCAGACCCATGTTATATGTAGTCTCCAGATGAGCAATCTTAAATGTAACTGAATGGTGAACAGACCTGTGCTCAAATCTGAACTGTATTTCTGTATGGCAGCCAAGCAGAGAAATGTCAACAATCTACTAGAGAAAGAGAATATCTGAGTATCAACATGTGTTCATCTTTTCAACATTGTCGTAACAGTGATGTTGTCTGGAGATTGCACACTTATTTATGCAGACTAATCGGGATAATGACAGCAATAGGTGAGAATAATATTGTTATGGAATAGTAGTGGGATAGTAGATATATTAGTGATTTTGGAAATTGAATAACAGATCCTCATACTGTGTATTACTTGAGTCTCCACTCACTAAAAGGCCACTGTTGCTATTATTAATAGTAGCCATCGTCGGAGTGATTCATGCACATAAATTTAATATATAGTAGAATAATGTTGTAACAGCCAATAAAATTAATGTCAGACCATGCCTAAATTTAATTTGTAATGTCCGATTAAAATTCACAGTCACCTGCCCGACATGTCGGATAACATTTATGGATCCTAATGGCTAAGAAAGTGCAATCCTAATCACTGAAACATTCTTGTCTGGCAAAAAATTCTGATGTCCAGTAAACTTTCAACTTTACTGTACCTGTCAGTCCGGTAAAAAAAATCTTTAATTTTATTGGCTGTTGTAATCTGATATATGCTGTCAGGGCACGAAATAAGGATTGTTGGCTCGGTTGTCCGCCAGACCACCAGGTCAACTTTTCAGGTTGTCCGCAAGATTTTTTAGTTGTCCGAATTTTGGGACAAAACAATATTTATTTTTCAAAATAAATTAATTTTAAAACAATAGCTGGTGATTCCCTGCAAAAATCTCCCACTTATTTCACATGCTAGAAGGTTAATGCGCCGAGCACAGAAACAATTAGCATATTTTGACTGGTTGTCCGACGGAAACCCTGAAATTGATACTGGGTTGTTTGACAGCAAAATGGGTTGTCTCGGATGCCCGGAATGCCCTTATTTCGTGCCCCGGCTGTAATGTCCAGTGTGTTATGTATATATATATTGTATTGTATTGTCTTGTCTTTTCTATGTATTGAAGAGTCCTTCGACTAGCACTCGTTGCTACTTGGGTAATTCAAATCTTATGAAATAAATATGTTTATATATTGCACATGCCCCCTGCAGGCCCCACTGCAGTTATATTTCTAAATAGCCCAAATCTAATCACTCCTACTTTTTTAGGCCTCTGCTAAAATTTGGAGGATGCCTATTTTCGTCATGTGGTCTGTCTGTCCCACACTTTTAGCACTGTAACTTGTTTCATATTACTAGAATGTACAGTAAACTTCACATACATGTTAATCATGATTGAGTTCATATTTGACCTTTCTGTGACCTCTATGACCCTGATTTGTACCCAATCGGCAAATTTTCTCGTTAACTCGATTTACTTAACAATTTTCGATATTATCGCTCCAAAATGTATACCGGTACAATATATCTATTTCACCAATAGCTCAGGTGATTTCAAAAAATAGAATGCATCAGGTAAAAACTGGGTCACGGCGGCCAAAATTGCCTGCTGTCTGCAATAATTTTAATATGCGTAATATCTTGGAAATCGTACCAAATAGCTAGACCATTATTGGAGAACAAAATATGTGATTTTAAGGAGGGGAATGCTTTGAAAATTCTGACTTGATTATTATATTATTATAAATTATAAAATGACCGACTTTTGCGGCCATTATTAACCCTTTCGAACCTGAATTTACCATAGTTGTGTTCATCCACTACAAGCCTTCGAATTGCTGTCACAATTCTCGACTTGTAGAGGATGAAGATGACTTGATGTGGTTTAAAATTTGAAGAAAATTACCATGCATTTGTAAACCAGTTTCATGGAAACTTTCGTTCTAAAACCCTTAGTTGTAGGAAAATTAAGGTTGTGTTCGGGGATGTAAAATGATGTTTTAATGCATCATGAGGGTTTAAAGGGTTAAGCAGCCTTCGCTGAGGCAGGCTGCTTACTGTATTCCACACGGTCCGCCGCCGCCGCAGTTATTTATTTTCAAGATAGCTACTAATCTATCAACTTCTGCTTCCTCATACTTTACATAGCCATCACATACCACTTGGGAATTGTTTTGGTGACATTTTGATCCCCATATCATCAACCCTTTAATTAATATGGCCACTAACGAAGAAATGCTCGTCTGGCATTTCAGGAAAAAGTTGCCATCAGATCTTCTTTTAATTTGGCAAACAATTTTGAATTTTGTAATATATTATTAAATATATTTACTTAACTCAAGAAATGCAAAATGACTGGACCAATGCGAATAAAACAAAAGGATAACCCATGATAACCACAAGGATAACCCATGATAAATTTCGCACTAAAAAATCCAAAATGGCTGCCATTCGGCCATTTTTAGCTCCCGCCGTCACCGTAGGTGAGCGAAGGGAGCTATGGATTCTACCTCCGTTTTTTTTTGGCCTCTTCTTTTGCCTATAACTTTGTGAGAAAATAAGCTAGGATAACAATTTTTGGTATGTGGGTTACTTCCAGGTGGCTAATGGACGGGTTAAAATATTTTTAATCTGAATTCAATTCGCAAGGTTGCAGAGGAGAAAATGATGATGTGACGGCGTTGGGCCGTTGGGCCGTTGGGCCGTCCGTAAACAATTCGTTTCCGGAGCATATCTCTGAAAGTACTTGTCCGATTGTCTTCAAATTTTACACACAACACCCCTAGGGGGTCTAGTTGTGCCTTTTGGGGTATTTGAACTTTGACCTACTTCTGGTTCAGAACTATGACCTATTTAGACGTTTTGACGCGCACTTCGTTTCCGGAGCAGATCTCGAAAAGTACTGGGCCGATGACAGTCATATTGCACATACATGTTCTCTAAGGTCCCTAGTTGTGCCTTTTCAGGTTTTTGGACCTTGACCTTGAAGTTGACTTTGACCTAATTTATAACATCGGTAAATCCGACTGAAAGATTTTGCGGAATATCATGAAAACCGCTCAAGATAGCTACACCATTACTATAAAACAAATTGTGAGGTTTCAGGAGAGGATGCATCTTGAAAAATTTCAAGTCGATAAAATTAAAAATGGCCGCCTATCGGCCATTATTCACCTCGACAGGCCTGATATTGCGGAATATCATGAAAACCGCTCAAGATAGCTACACCATTAATATCAAATAAATTGTAAGGTTTCAGGAGAGGATGCATCCTGAAAAATTTGAAGTTGATAAAATTCAAAATGGTCGCCTATCAGCCATTATTCACCTCGACAGGCCTGATATTGTGGAATATCATGAAAACCGCTCAAGATATCTACACCATTACTATAAAACAAATTGTAAGGCTTCAGGAGAGGATGTATTTTGAAAAAATTCATTTTGTCAAAGTTCAAAATGGCCGCCAATCGGCCATTATTCACTTTCACATGGCCGTTATTTGGTAAACCGTGCTAGATGGCTAGACCATTGCTATAAAACAAAATGTGTGATTTCAGGAGAGGATGCATCTTGAAAAAATTCGACTAGATAAAATTCAAAATGGCCGCTTATCGGCCATTATTCACTTTCACATGGCCGTTATTTGGTAAACCGTGCTAGATGGCTAGACCATTACTATAAAACAAAATGTGTGATTTCAGGAGAGGATGCATCTTGAAAAAATTCGACTCGATAAAATTCAAAATGGCCGCTTATCGGCCATTATTCACTTTCACATGGCCGTTATTTGGTAAACCGTGCTAGATGGCTAGACCATTACTATAAAACAAAATGTGTGATTTCAGGAGAGGATGCATCTTGAAAAAATTAGACTCGATAAAATTCAAAATGGCCGCTTATCGGCCATTATTCACTTTCACATGGCCGTTATTTGGTCAACCGTGCTAGATGGCTAGACCATTACTGTAAAACGAAATGTGAGATTTCAGATGAGGATGCATCTTGAAAAAAATTGACTTGATCAAATTTAAAATGGCCGCCTTTTCGGCCACTATTCATTTTCACATGGCTGATATTTGGTAAACCGTGCTAGATGGCTAGACCATTACCTGATTACTATAAAACAAAGTGTGAGTTTTCGGGGGAGGATGCACCCTGAAAATTTTTAACTTACGAATTCAAAATGGCCGACAATCAGCATTATTTACCTCGATAGGCCTGATATCAGGTAAACCGGTCTAGATAGCTAGACCATTACTATAAAACAAAATGTGACGTTTAGAGAGAGGATGCCTTTAAAAAACTTTCGACTCAATCGAATTCAAAATGGCCGCCTATCGGCCACTATTTACTTTCACATTGCTGATATTTGGTAAACCGTGTTAGATAGCTGGACCATTACTATAAAACAAAATGTAAGATTACAAGAGAGGATGCATCTTGAAAAAAATTGACTCGATCAAATTCAAAATGGCCGCCTATCGGCCATTATTTACTTTCACATAGCCGGTTTTTAGTAACCGTACTAGATGGCTAGACCATTACTATAAAACAAAATGTGAGATTTCAGGAGAGGATGCATCTTGAAAAATTTTGACTTGATCAAATTCAAAATGGCCTCCTATCGGCCATTATTCACTTTCACATGGGCGATATTTGGTAAACCGTGCTAGATGGCTAGACCATTACTATAGAATGAAATGTGAGATTTCAGCTGAGGATGCATCTTGGAAAATTTTGACTTGATCAAATTCAAAATGGCCCTCTATCGGCCATTATTTACTTTTACATGCCCAATATTTTGCAAACTGTGTTAGATGTTAGTCCATTACTATAAAACAAAATTTGAGGTTTCGGGAGAGGATGCACCCTAAGTTTTTAACTAATTTATATCGAATTCAAAATGACCGTAAATCAGCTATTAGTTAACTCGATTGGCCTGATATCGGGTAAACCATGCCAGATAGGTAGACCATTACTGGGATACTGATTAGGATCATTAATTTCAATGGAGGTTTGCAATCTCTGACAGACTGTCTAGTTCTTATCTTACTCTTAGACTGGGCTTCTTAGACCTAGTTGTCTTGCGTCTTGATTTTTGACCTAGACTAGGACTACATTAATAACCCTATACAAAATTGCTTAAATCAAATTCTAATTCGGAGCGGGAGCTCCTGGACTTATGTAGTCTTGTTTTTATTATTATTATTTTTTAATTTTTGCTAATTTATGAATTCCTGCTTCCTCATACTTCACATAGCCATCATATACCACTGAGGGATTTTTTGTGACATTTTGATCGCCATATAATCAACCCTTCAATTACTAGGGCCACTAACAAAAAAATACTTCAGGAAAAAGGTTCCAGCAGATCTTCTTCTTATTTGGCAAATATACACAGCAATGTCAGCCAATGACCTGAAAAACTTTTTGTGAGCAAACAATTTTAAAATAGTCGTAGAGCGATAACGGAGGGCTACTTTCGTGTTAGTTTCCGAACAACTCCTTCCAGTTTATATTAATATGCGTAATATCTGGAAAACCGTGCCAGATAGGTAATCCGTTACTATATATTTATACAGGCAACCAATAAAACTGTTGGTTTTCTGGAAATTTTAAAAATGATTACTTAATTTTAGTCTGGCTGCTAACTTGTACATATAGATATAAAATGATATCGTCTTCGATGCTAATTTAGGCTTGAAATCAACATATTGTGCTGTTTTAATCAACCGGCTGAAGCACCGGCAGAGAAAGGAACAAACACGTTAATGGGTTAAAAAAGTTATGCTTTTCTACGATTGTTTGAAATGCTTCAGGGATTTTCAAATCCCGGGTCTACTTGGTAAAATCGGGGAAGGGTGTACCACTGTATATTTGGAGCTAGATAAGTGGGGAAGCAGTTTGAATGTTGGTAGCGCTCAGGATTCAATTTTTTTTAGAGCTATACAATTTTGACAAATTTCTAGTTCTACAGCAGGGTTCCCCACAATGCCGGAAATGCCGGCAGTCCGACCGGATGAATTTTATGCCGACCAGCATGTAATAGGTCACATCCGGCTGTTATCCAGGTGGTAGATTAGCCAATATTTCAGTCACCAGTGTCATACTGTGTTGGTTTAGCGATCAGCGTGTAGGCCTACGTGTAAGACTGGTGTGCACGTATATTGCCGGTGTACAGTGAACACAAAATGTACACACAAGATACGTGCTACCCCCCATAGTCCCCCCTCCTTCTTGGCCACCTGTCATGTGCTGTATGCTACATAATATAGATGTACGTAGGCCTACGCCTGGCAGAAGCAGCGCTGACAGCAAGTGAGTGTGATGTCACAGTGTGGCCACCGCTGTGCCAATGTCAGTCCAGCGCTAACAGCGCTGAGCCGGCATTGATGCGACGCTGGCGGAGCTGGCAGTACTCAAGAGTGTGATAACAGCGTTGCCAGTCACCCCGGCACGTTGTCACTCACCAAAGTGTCACCGCGTTGGTGAGTGAGTGATAGGCCTAGTACTAACTCACAAACCTTGTCACGTATACACAACAACACTTATAAATAACAGAATAATAACTCTCACCAACAAACAAAAACGCATAGAACACCAAGAAAACATGCATAGGCCTACACTCAAATACACAACTCACAAACCATCAAATCAACAAAATAACAGACAGCCAATTCAGAACGAGCAAACTTTTTTAATTTCACAAATTAAGATAAAACGCCAAGGGGACCAGCATCCAGGATGGATTCCCAGAGCTCTACAAGCTGGCTGCCATTGGACTGGTCCTGCCCATGACCATAGCTGATGTAGGGAGGTGCTTCTCAACCATGAAGAGAGTTAAAGACCAACCTGCGCAACAGGATGGACTGTGACTCCTTGGATGCTCTGATGAGACTGTCCATTGAGAGCCCCAGCATGGAGATGGACTTTGCTGCGGACAGGTTTGCCACCCAGAGGACCAGGAGGTTGAACTTTGTATAGCTAAAGCGCTTTTGTGCTACATGTATGACTCTGTGATTTTGTGCTACAACTCTTTTGTGCCATGGCTTTAGTGATAATAAAATAAAGCCTTTATGTTTATGTAACTGTGATTTTACATATATATCAAATGCTATTAAAAGTGCTGTGATTTTATTATTTTATGTTTATGTAACTGATTTTACATATATATATCAAATGCTATTAAAAGTGCTCAATATACTTTGTTGTGTCTTAATGAAAACGCCTTTGATTTTTTTATCATGCGCGCGCAACAGTAAACATTTTATTATGCTGCTCGCGCGCGCAAAGTTAAGATTTTTGAGAGCACGACCAGATGATTTTTTTTCTGTGGGGAACCCTGTCTACAGTAAAGTGATCATTGAAATATTTTATCATTTATGAGGAAACAAGCATAATCTGAAGCAAATCAGTACAGAAAATTTTCAAATTAAACCCTGGCTCTTCGGGGCTACCGTCAATTTCAGTGATTTGGCAAGCCCTGGCCTTGCAAATACTACAGTTGAAGGCCATTGTGATCCTTAGTGACAGCTACTTGTTTTTGTAGGGACATGGGCAGTTGGTGTGGAAACTGCAATTCTAGGACATTGGTTAGGCTACTACTTACTGTGAGTGTTTATATTCTGTCTCTTTCACTCTCCACTTTTGATATGATTCAGCATTGATGTCATTTAATTTTACTTATGACAGGTTGACAGAGATTAATTTCATATTCAAATGTTTTTTTTCAGTGCTGTTGCTCTGATTATTACCTTCCTGGAAACATTATTTATCATAGAATTATGTTATTCCTCATGTTTACGGTGAGTAGGTAATGGACTGCATGAACTTCTTATCTAATTTAAAATTACTGTGAATCACAACATTTATTGAAATTGTGAAAATAGTATACCCTTAAATAAAGACCCAAGTTCTATTTGCACATGAGTTTGCAATGCCTTGAAAAAGAAAAAAACGACAGCTACAGATGACCAATTGTCATTGTTAACACTATACAGTAGAACCTGCTATTTTAAAGTAGGGAGTCTTCACCCCTCCCCTCTCATTAATTGCTGCTCTTTTTTGAGGCTGGCCAATCAAAATGACAGTGTATTGAGATAGCTCATGGTTGTTCTGTGTGACCTGTGTCTCAAATTGTTTGAAAAGAATTGGGAGTTTTGTATATACTGGAAGGATTGACCAAAGTGTGTGTCTTAGCAGTGATGCTGCACTGACCCAATAAAAAAAATTAGAATAATTTATCCCTCAGAATTTATCTATGGCATTTCCCATTATAATACTTTATCCTATTAAGTATGTGGGATAATTCAGTTGACCAGCATCGATAACACCAACACTTCTGACATATTCAGTTTCTTGTAACTAGTTCTTATTTTTTCAAGTCATGCTTGACAAATAAATTTACCATCTTGAGTAATGGAACACAGCCTACCTTGCCTAACATATAAAGTTGGTGTATATAGTCATAGGAGAAACATCATGATGTTGGTATTTGTATTTAAAGTCTGTCCGTTTTACCGCTTTTAAATATAGCAGTGTAGTTTACACATATTTTGGAAATCCAATGCAATTGTAAGGTAGTGCATATCGCGGCGATTCTAACCTGTTTTTCTTCAGAGCCACACTTTTTATGATACTATGTATGTGTGATGTATTTCAGAGATCGAAATCAACATGCCTGTTTGAGAGTTTGCTTGAAGTTCCAGTGTATTGATTGTTGGCGAAGAGGCCTACTTTATCTAGTTTTTTCTGTGGCTTGTTTTGTGCAACCACATAAGCTGTGGCTGCCGTGTATATCAGGTTAGCTATTATATTTTGTTATTTAGTGTCCCCTGTTATGGTAGATACTTACTGTTAATGGCTGTTGATGTCCGCAGCAACATGTCTGCTTGTCTATTCAAGTACCCTTGTAAGCATGGTTGACTTGCAGAAATTTTTGTTTCAATGTTTTCATACTTGACCCATGTTTTCATCCTACAAATTTACTGGACAAGTTTGAAAACTGCACATGTCAGATCAAGAATGGCCACTGCTCATCCAATCAACACCAAGCTTGTACCAGAGATGTGCCTGGGGGTTATCTCATCTAAGCTTGAAGATGTGTGACCTATTTTCTAAGGCCAAAGAAGCCAAAAATGTAATTACATTGTCCTCACGATAGTGGGGCACTTTCTTTTCTATTTTTATACAAGTGGTGTGCCCTTTAGAGCTCTAGATCAATTCAAACTTGAAGGTGAGGGCTGCTCGATAATAATTAGCTCCCACCGTCACCGTATGTGAGACGGGGGGCTATGGATTCCGCCTCCGTCCCTTTTTTAGCTCCCACCATCACCGTAGTTGAGACGGAGGGAGCTATGGATTCCGCCTCCGTTCTGTTTTTTACCTCTTCTTTTGCCTATAACTTTGCAAGAAAATAAGCTAGGATAAAATTTTTTGGTATGTGGGCTACTTCCAGGTGGATAATAGACAGGGTAAAATATTTTTAATCGAAATTCAATATGCAAGGTCGCAGAGGAGAAAATGATGATGTTACGGAGTTGGGCCATTGGGCCGTCCGTGAACATTTCGTTTCCGGAGCATATATCTCCGAAAGTACTTGACCGATTGTCTTCAAATTTTACACACAACACCTCTAGGGGGTCTAGTTGTGCCTTTTGGGGTATATGAACTTTGACCTACTTTGGTTCAGAACTATGACCTATTTAGACGTTTTGACACACACTTCGTTTCCGGAGCAGATCTCGAAAAGTACTGGGCCAATTACAGTCATATTGCACATACATGTTCTCTAAGGTCCCTAGTTGTGCCTTTTCAGGTTTTAAGACCTTGACCTTAAAATTGACCCAGCACTTTGACCTAATTTATAACATCGGTAAATCCGACTGAAATATTTTGCAGAATGTCATGAAAACCGCTCAAGATAGCTACACCATCACTATAAAACAAATTGGAAGGTTTCAGTAGAGGATGCATCCTGAAAAATTTCAGGTCGATAAAATTCAAAATGACCGCCCATCGGCCATTATTCACCTCGACAGGCCTGATATTGCGGAATATCATGAAAACCGCTCAAGATAGCTACACCATTACTATAAAACAAATTGTAAGCTTTCAGGAGAGGATGCATCTTAAAAAAATTCAAGTCAATAAAACTCAAAATGGCCGCCTATCGGCCATTATTCACCTCGACAGGCCTCATATTGCAGAATATCATGAAAACCGCTCAAGATAGCTACACCATTACTATAAAACAAATTGTAAGGTTTCAAGAGAGGATGCATTTTGAAAAAATTCAACTTGATAAGTTCGAAATGGCAGCCTATTGGCCATTATTCACCTCGACAAGCCTGATACTGGGTAAATCATGCTAGATAGCTAAACCATTACTATAAAACAAAATGTGAGATTTGAGGAGAGGATGCATCTTGAAAAAATTCAACTTAAACAACTTTAAAATGGCCGCTTTTATGCCATTATTCACTTTCACATGGCCGTTATTTGGTAAATCGTGCTAGATGGCTAGACCATTACTATAAAACAAAATGTGAAATTTCAGGAGAGGATGCATCTTGAAAAATTTAGACTCGATCAAACACAAAATAGCCGCCTGCCTATCGGCCATTATTTACTTTCACATGCCCAATATTTTGCAAACTGTGTTAGATGCTAGTCCATTACTATAAAACAAAATTTGAGGTTTCGGGGGGGGAGGTGCACCCTGAAATTTTTTAACTAGTCTCTATCAAATTTAAAATGACCGTAAATCAGCCATTATTTACCTCGATTGGCCTGATATCTGGTAAACCGTGCCAGATAGGTAGACCATTACAGGGATACTGATTAGGTTCATTAATTTCAATGGAGGTTTGCAATCTCTGACAGACTGTCTAGTTCTTATCTTCCTCTTAGACTGAGTCTCTTAGACCTAGTTGTCTTGCGTCTTGATTTTTGACCTAGCCTAGGCTATATTAATAACCCTACACAAAATTGCTTAAATCAAATTCTAATTCTGAGTGGGAGCTCCTGGACTTATGTAGTCTTGTTCAGTTTATTTTGGAGTCGGTTAACCCCCCCTCCCCCGCCTCCCGTAGCCATAGTCGGGATAGTTTATTGAAGTTTTTTAAATGTTTTCAAGCCCGCAGGCTTGATAGTTATCCTATTAATAATATAATATCAGGGATATAATACTTTATTACATGATTTAGAAGAGCAACATATTCGTGTCATAATAAATTATTACACAATTAAAAAACATACAAAAAGACTGGTGTTATATTAGTTTATTAACCAATATAAAAGAAAATATAAAGAACATTTCGTGTTATGATAAACATGTCATTTTGTTAAATAATTTATAAATTAAGCTAATATATTAGATTTAATGGTGTTGCATAAATATATTTTTATGCCGATATGATCAGTCACAATTCACCGTCAGTATGGACAGCTCACCGACAAGTTTGATTGACAAGCGTGTTCTAACGCTGATTGGTCAATATCTCCCTCCCATCTCACCTGACCCGACGCTGGCCCAGCATTAAATCAGCACTGGTTCATTTGGGGACAGTTATACAATGATCGAAGCCGTCAGTAAACGTGAGCGTGTCAAACCATTTCAAGCCTACAGGCTTGGTAGTTATCCTATGAATAATATAACATCAGTGATATGCTGTTTTATTACCTGATTTGAAAAAAACATAATATTCGTGTTGTAGTAATTGATTGCACGATACAAAAAATGCAAAGACATCGTGTTTGTTGTGTTCAAACGCTGATTAGTCAACACCCGCCTCCCATCGCACCGGGCCGTGTCAGGATGATCGACAGTCTCGTATGATCTCGTTGAGAGTGATATTTCATGGATTTGACACTTCTACCCTCAAAACGATGACGTCATTAAACACTACATAACACAGACTTGTATACACAGCGTCACTCTGTTCGCGAGTATTCTTGTTTCAACTAATTTTATTTCTACTGTTTATATTAGACACATTCAACCAATTCACATTTTTATTATTTACAAATAATAATTAATATAACTTCTAAAACTCTGATGTTTGTACAGTAAATAAGGCTGGGAAATAACATTATGCTACAAGCTAGTATAGGGACCGGTGTCAGTTATTTATATTACTGCATCCCGTGTATCTCCAATCATGTCGACCTAGTAGTACTAGATAAAATCGGGCCATTTCGTATAACACGATCGGCTTATAACACGATTCGTACTTATGGACCCAACCGATTGTGTTATAGCGAATAACTACTGTACTATAAAACAAATTGTAAGGTTTCAAGAGAGGATGCATCCTGAAAAATTTCAAGTCGATAAAATTCAAAATGGCCGCCTATCGGCCATTGTTCACCTCGACAGGCCTGATATTGCGGAATATCATGAAAACCGCTCAAGATAGCTACACTATTACTATAAAACAAATTGTAAGCTTTCAGGAGAGGATGCATCTTAAAAAATTTCATATCGAGAAAATTCAAAATGGCCGCCTATCCCCCATTATTCACCTCGACAGTCCTCATATTGCGGAATATCATGAAAACCGCTCAAGATAGCTACACCATTACTATAAAACAAATTGTAAGGTTTCAAGAGAGGATGCATTTCAAATGATCAAGTTCAAAATGGCCGCCTGTTGGCCATTATTCACCTCGACAGGCCTGATATTGGGTAAACCATGCTAGATAGCTAAATCATTATATAAAAAAAAATGTGAGATTTCAGAAGAGGATGCATCTTGAAAAAATTCGACTTGAACAAATTCAAAATGTCGGCCATTATTCACTTCCACATGGCCGATATTTGGTAAGCCGTGCTAGATGGCTGGACCATTACTATAAAACAAAATGTGAGATTTCAGATGAGGAAGCACCTTAAAAATGTTGACTTGATCAAATTCAAAATGGCCGCCTTTCCGGCCATTATTCATTTTCACATGGCCGATATTTGGTAAACCGTGCTAGATGGCTAGACCATTACTATAAAACAAAATGTGAGATTTCAGATGCGGATGCACCTTGAAAAATATTGACTTGTTCAAATTCAAAATGGCCGCCTTTTCGGCCATTATTCATTTTTTACATGGCTGATATTTGGTAAACCGTGCTAGATGGCTAGACCATTACTATAAAGCAAAATGAGAGTTTTCGGAGAGGATGCCTTTTAAAGACTTTCGACTCAATCGGCCACTATTTACTTTCACATTGCTGATATTTGGTAAACCGTGTTAGATAGCTAGACCATTACTATAAAACAAAATGTGAGATTTCAAGAGAGGATGTCATTTCGTTCTGACATAATTTATAAAGATTAGTGAGCCAGTACATTTTTTGAGTGTGTTCTTGTTTAAACATTTTTGAAGCGGTTTTTCACCCTGAAATTTTTCAACTTACGAATTCAAAATGACCGACAATCAGCATTATTTACCTCGATAGGCCTGATATCAGGTAAACCGTGCTAGATAGCTAGACCATTACTATAAAACAAAATGTGACGTTTCCGGAGAGGATGCCTTTTAAAAACTTTCGACTCAATCGGCCACTATTTACTTTCACATTGCTGATATTTGGTAAACCGTGTTATATAGCTAGACCATTGCTATAAAACAAAATGTGAGATTTCAAGAGAGGATGTCATTTCATTCTGACATAATTTATAAAGATTAGTGAGCCAGTACATTTTTTGCGTGTGTTCTTGTTTAAACATTTTTGAAGCGGTTTTTCACCCCAGTCCGCCAAAAGGTTTGCTTCCTTAAAAACAACTGGTAAACATCACCAGACCCAGCCAACTTATTGTTGCGCTCGCCTAAAAATGTGCTCGTATTGATGTGCGTGTTGTCACATTATTGGATCTTTTGATGGTTTCTGTTGCTTCCATCTGTGTGTGTGAGCATCATACCACATGTGTATACTTAATCCACCAGCTTTTCCATAGTTATTTATATACAGCTAATAATTATTTTAAGTTTAATGGAATACCAACAAAAAAACTATGAACCACCTTTGGCCCTATGTTTATTTCCACTTGGTTATGGATATCTTCTGTTTATGATAACAAATATATGAGAACTATTTTAATTATTATATTCAGCTATCTTTTTTTTATCCACTAGTAGTCTATGCTACAGCATCTTTAGTAGATGTGAATAAATAAAAAATGATGGTGGTTAAATTTTACTCACTTTGAAACTTGGTGTGAAAAGATTGTGACGGTCGCGGAATGATCTGACCATAGATGGGTGGCAGCTGGTGGCCCTGGTCTCTGTTCATGGAAGGGGCTCTATGCTTGATGTGGATGGCCTCCTTCACCTTGCGCTTCATCCAGTCCTGTTCTCTGTCTAGGGCTTTCAAATTATCCATGGAGACCCTGTGACCGGTGGCGTTACAGTGGTCTCCTACTACCCTAGTCGGTCTATCCAGTTTACAATGCTTCTTGAACCGAACGCTGTGGGGTCTCTTCGTCTCCCCAATGTAGATGTGGTGGTTGTCGTCTTCACACGTGATGTCAATGAATCTACGTCATGTTCATGTGTGTAAACAAAAGTGTCATCTACATAACGGAACCACAGTGATTGAGGTCTGGGAGCTGTAGAGAAGGCAATGGACCCAAAATGTTCCATGTACAGTTTAGCCACAATGGGAGAGACAGAGAACCCATCGCTGATCCATGGACTTGCTGGTAAAATTTTCCCTCGTACACAAAATGGGTGGTCGTCAAACAGTATTCCAGTAATTGTGTGTACTGGTACAATTTCACTTTCTCTATGAATCTTGGAACCATGAATAACATATTCTCTACTAAAAAATGTTTGCCAATTAGAGTATTATTTCTAGCACATCTATGTATTACTTTAGTTTTCTCACCATCTATTGCATACTACATGTATTGCATTGAATTTGCTTCTAATTGCCTAAATTACTAATTTAATTGAACTATTACATATTACTGCAATAAATCACTGCTCATTATGTCCATGTTTGCTTTCCAGGTGCCCTGCTTATTATATGTGGCATGCTCTACTTTCAAAAGACAATTAGAGGCAGAGATGAGCTGCAAGATGAGGAGGACAGAGGGAAAAAACAGACCTACGACAGGTTGATATTCTAAGATTTAATAATAAAATTGTTTCCGTTCTTAATGTTGTGACACCAGGGTTTGCACATGTCCTTGAAGTGCTTGAAAGTGCCTGAAATTGATCACACTTTTTCCAAGGCCTGGAAAACCATGAAAATGCATTGTTTTGGGAAAAGGTACTGGGAAAGTCCTTGAATTTGATTCAGCAGGTAGCCAGATGGCCATTGACATGTAGGCCCACCCGCATTTTTAGCTCCCGCCGTCACCGTAGGTGAGCGAAGGGAGCTATGGATTCTACCTCCGTTTTTTTTTGGCCTCTTCTTTTGCCTATAACTTTGTGAGAAAATAAGCTAGGATAACAATTTTTGGTATGTGGGTTACTTCCAGGTGGCTAATGGACGGGTTAAAATATTTTTAATCTGAATTCAATACGCAAGGTTGCAGGGGAGAAAATGATGATGTGACGGCGTTGGGCCGTTGGGCCGTCCGTAAACAATTCGTTTCCGGAGCATATCTCTGAAAGTACTTGTCCGATTGTCTTCAAATTTTACACACAACACCCCTAGGGGGTCTAGTTGTGCCTTTTGGGGTATTTGAACTTTGACCTACTTCTGGTTCAGAACTATGACCTATTTAGACGTTTTGACGCGCACTTCGTTTCCGGAGCAGATCTCGAAAAGTACTGGGCCGATGACAGTCATATTGCACATACATGTTCTCTAAGGTCCCTAGTTGTGCCTTTTCAGGTTTTTGGACCTTGACCTTGAAGTTGACCCAGCACTTTGACCTAATTTATAACATCGGTAAATCCGACTG
This sequence comes from Flabesymbios commensalis, assembly GCA_964017125.1. Lineage (NCBI taxonomy): Eukaryota > Metazoa > Annelida > Polychaeta > Terebellida > Flabelligeridae > Flabesymbios > Flabesymbios commensalis. The sequence continues at coordinate 66,155,338 of OZ024904.1, forward strand.
AAAGATTTCGCGGAATATCATGAAAACCGCTCAAGATAGCTACACCATTACTATAAAACAAATTGTGAGGTTTCAGGAGAGGATGCATCTTGAAAAATTTCAAGTCGATAAAATTAAAAATGGCCGCCTATCGGCCATTATTCACCTTGACAGGCCTGATATTGCGGAATATCATGAAAACCGCTCAAGATAGCTACACTATTAATATCAAATAAATTGTAAGGTTTCAGGAGAGGATGCATCCTGAAAAATTTGAAGTTGATAAAATTCAAAATGGCCGCCTATCAGCCATTATTCACCTCGACAGGCCTGATATTGTGGAATATCATGAAAACCGCTCAAGATATCTAAACCATTACTATAAAACAAATTGTAAGGCTTCAGGAGAGGATGTATTTTGAAAAAATTCATTTTGTCAAAGTTCAAAATGGCCGCCAATCGGCCATTATTCACTTTCACATGGCCGTTATTTGGTAAAACGTGCTAGATGGCTAGACCATTACTATAAAACAAAATGTGTGATTTCAGGAGAGGATGCATCTTGAAAAAATTTGTCTCGATAAAATTCAAAATGGCCGCTTATCGGTCATTAGTCACTTTCACATGGCCGTTATTTGGTAAACCGTGCTAGATGGCTAGACCATTACTATAAAACAAAATGTGTGATTTCAGGAGAGGATGCATCTTGAAAAAATTCGACTCTATAAAATTCAAAATGGCCGCTTATCGGCCATTATTCACTTTCACATGGCCGTTATTTGGTAAACCGTGCTAGATGGCTAGACCATTACTATAAAACAAAATGTGTGATTTCAGGAGAGGATGCATCTTGAAAAAATTAGACTCGATAAAATTCAAAATGGCCGCTTATCGACCATTATTCACTTTCACATGGCCGTTATTTGGTCAACCGTGCTAGATGGCTAGACCATTACTGTAAAACGAAATGTGAGATTTCAGATGAGGATGCATCTTGAAAAAAATTGACTTGATCAAATTTAAAATGGCCGCCTTTTCGGCCATTATTCATTTTCACATGGCTGATATTTGGTAAACCGTGCTAGATGGCTAGACCATTACCTGATTACTATAAAACAAAGTGTGAGTTTTCGGGGGAGGATGCACCCTGAAAATTTTTATTTTACGAATTCAAAATGGCCGACAATCAGCATTATTTACCTCGATTGGCCTGATATCAGGTAAACCGTGCTAGATAGCTAGACCATTACTATAAAACAAAATGTGACGTTTAGAGAGAGGATGCCTTTAAAAAACTTTCGACTCAATCGAATTCAAAATGGCCGCCTATCGACTACTATTTACTTTCACATTGCTGATATTTGGTAAACCGTGTTAGATAGCTGGGCGATTACTATAAAACAAAATGTGAGATTACAAGAGAGGTTGCATCTTGAAAAAAATTGACTCGATCAAATTCAAAATGGCCGCCTATCGGCCTTTATTTACTTTCACATAGCCGGTTTTTAGTAACCGTACTAGATGGCTAGACCATTACTATAAAACAAAATGTGAGATTTCAGGAGAGGATGCATCTTGAAAAATTTTGACTTGATCAAATTCAAAATGGCCTCCTATCGGCCATTATTCACTTTCACATGGGCGATATTTGGTAAACCGTGCTAGATGGCTAGACCATTACTATAGAATGAAATGTGACATTTCAGCTGAGGATGCATCTTGAAAAATTCCGACTCGATCAAATTCAAAGTGGCCCCCTATCGGCCATTATTTACTTTCACATGCCCAATATTTTGCAAACTGTGTTAGATGTTAGTCTATTACTATAAAACAAAATATGAGGTTTCGGGGGAGGGATGCACCCTAAGTTTTTAACTAGTTTATATCGAATTCAAAATGACCGTAAATCAGCTATTAGTTACCTCGATTGGCCTGATATCGGGTAAACCATGCCAGATAGGTAGACCATTACTGGGATACTGATTAGGATCATTAATTTTAATGGAGGTTTGCAATCTCTGACAAAAACTGTCTAGTTCTTATCTTACTCTTAGACTGAGCTTCTTAGACCTAGTTGTCTTGCGTCTTGATTTTTGACCTAGCCTAGTACTACATTAAAAACCCTACACAAAATTGCTTAAATCAAATTCTAATTCGTCGCGGGAGCTCCTGGACTTATGTAGTCTTGTTTTTCTATTTATCAAGTTTGATGTTGATTATCAGTTGTTATGTATTCAATCAAGCAAATATCATGGGATGATCAGCAGCAAATTGCCAAGATAAATCTTTGTCTGTGTCCGTAGGATATTTTCTTTATTGCTCATCTAGATCTCCTGTTTATGCCCTATGTTATGCTTGGGAAGATTATAGTTTGGTCCTTGAAAAACATGAAAAAGGTCTTTTTAAAAGTCCTTAAAAGTACTTTTTTAGCCCGCCTTTTAATTTTAATTAAAAAAGGTGGGCTATTGCAATTGAAGTTCGGCGTCGTCGGCGTCGGCGTTAACATTTACTTGTGGGCGCGATAACTTGAAAAGTTTTTCATGTTTCCTTCCCAAATTTGTTTTGCATGTTACTAATGACCACTTCTCGGACAAGTTCAATAATGGCTGAAAAAAAATTCAAAATGGCCGACTTATTGCGATTTTTCACCTTTTACGTCAATAATTTGTCCTTGTGGGCGCGATAACTTGAAAAGTTTTTCAAGTATCCTTTTCAAATTTGTTATGCATGTTACTAATGACCAGTTCTCGGACAAGTTCAATAATGGCAGAAAAAAAAAAATGGCCGATTTATTGCGATTTTTCACATTTTACGTCAATAATTTGACCTTGTGGGCGCGATAACTTGAAAAGTTTTTCACATATCCTTTTCAAATTTGTTATGCATGTTACTAATGACCAGTTCTCGGACAAGTTCAATAATGGCCGAAAAAAAAAAAAAATGGCCGATTTATTGCGATTTTTCACATTTTACGTCAATAATTTGACCTTGTGGGCGCGATAAGTTGAAAAGTTTTTCACATATCCTTTTCAAATTGGTTATGCATGTTACTAATGACCAGTTCTCGGACAAGTTCAATAATGGCCGAAAAAAAAAAAATGGCCGATTTATTGCGATTTTTCACATTTTACGTCAATAATTTGACCTTGTGGGCGCGAAAACTTGAAAAGTTTTTCACATATCCTCTTTAAATTTGTTATGCTTGTAACTAATAAGTAGTTCTTGGACAAGTTTAATAATGGCTGAAATTTTTTTTAAAATGGCCGATTGATTGCGATTTTTCGCATTTTACGTCAATAATTTGACCTTGTGGGCGTGATAACTTGAAAAGTTTTCCATGTATCATTTTCAAATCTGTTAAGCATCTTACTAATAACCAGTTCGCGGACAAGTTTATTAATGACTTGAAAATTCAAAATGGCTGATTTATTGTCATTTTTCGCATTTTACGTCAATAATTTGATCTTGTGGCGGCAGTAATGACTTCAAGTTTAATAATGGCGGCGGGCTATTGTCGAGTGTGCTCTTGTTCATTATTGAATCTTCATTATATGAACCCTGGGTCACATTAACTGTGTTTGCATGTACCTTGCTTCTCAATGTTGTGTCTTTGGGCACTTCACCCTAATGTGCTTCACTTCACCTGTCAGGACAGAGGTGTGTGCAATCAGATGATCCCAGTGGTGAAATCACTGCAGGGATATTGTTTGTTATCTCCCGCTTTCACCATAGGTGAGACGGAGGGAGCTATGGATCCCGCCTCCGTCCGGGGTTTTACCTCTTCTTTTGCCTATAACTTTGTAAGAAAATAAGCTAGGATAACAATTTTTGGTATGTGGGTTACTTCTAGGTGGATAATGGACAGGTTGAAATATTTTTAATCTGAATTCAATACGAAAGGTCTTAGAGGAGAAAATGATAATACGGAGTTGGGCCTTGGTCTGTTGGGCCGTCTATGAACATTTCGTTTCCGGAGCATATCTCAGGATGTACTTGACTGATTGTCTTCAAATTTTACACACAACACCTCTTATGACGTCTAGTTGTGCTTTTTGGGGTATATGAACTTTGACCTACTTTTGGTTCAGTACTATGACCTATTTAGACATTTTGACACACTTTGTTTCCTAAACAGTTCTTCAAGAGCTAATTTATGATTTGAACATCTGAAACGAGCCAGACTAGATATACAATTCCAATTTGACATTAATATATATCTTTTCTTCTGGGTTCAAATTCCGATTTAAAAGTGTGATATATTGCTAATTTACTGCTATTACCTTTGGCTTGCGTCCATTTTTCCAAGTAATATGTTTTTAACCTTGAATAAAATACCTCTAGAAAAACTGATTTATCGCCCACCCCTTGCTGCATCCAAACAAAATTAAATCCGCACGTCTGTAATAAAAGTTTCACATCATTTGCCCATGTTTTTCTCCCATTTTCATCTAAAGTTTTCAACATCTTATAACAAGCTTTTGGCATTCTTTGATCTGGGCCCCGTTTTATCAAGCTGAAAAGATACGAGATCTTATTAATTCTCGTGACCTTGGCCTGCCACTTACGAGAATATAGAACCTCGTAATTTTCCTCGTATGTCTCCTTCTTTAACATGTATAGGGAGGATACGAGCACTCTGATCCACTCGTTGAATCTTAACGATCCTCATATGCAAATGAGCTATTAATACGAGCTCGTATCTTTTCAGCTTGATAAAACGGGGCCCAGGAAGCTTTAACAACTTTAACCAGTATTTGATACACCTCATTTTATAATGTATGGCAATTGGACTACGTCCTAATTCACCAAGTACAGCAACATCTGATGCTGTGCCTCCAACTCCCAACAAACGTTTTCAAAATTTTAAATGAGCACCTCGACAGCTTTACAATCGCTATGACCCCATATCTCTGATCCATAAAGTAATATTGGCAACACCATTTTATCAAATAATGGTAAGGAAACTTATATTAGTAGTCTCCCAAACCTGTATGTATATTTATATAAACTGTACAACGCTTTATTTGCATTTGGTTGTTAAATACCACTTCAAAGTTGAAGAAAAGACAATACCTATTTATTTATAACTAGGAACAATTTAATTAGCTCCCGCCGTCACCGTAGGTGAGACGGAGGGAGCTATGGATTCTACCTCCGTTTTTTTTTGCCTCTTCTTTTGCCTATAACTTTGTAAGAAAATAAGCTAGGATAACAATTTTTGGTATGTGGGTTACTTCCAGGTGGCTAATGGACAGGTTAAAATATTTTTAATCTGAATTCAATACGCAAGGTTGCAGAGGAGAAAATGATGATGTTACGGCGTTGGGCCGTCCGTAAACAATTCGTTTCCGGAGCATATCTCTGAAAGTACTTGTCCGATTGTCTTCAAATTTTACACACAACACCCCTAGGGGGTCTAGTTGTGCCTTTTGGGGTATTTGAACTTTGACCTACTTCTGGTTCAGAACTATGACCTATTTAGACGTTTTGACGCGCACTTCGTTTCCGGAGCAGATCTCGAAAAGTACTGGGCCGATGACAGTCATATTGCACATACATGTTCTCTAAGGTCCCTAGTTGTGCCTTTTCAGGTTTTTGGACCTTGACCTTGAAGTTGACCCAGCACTTTGACCTAATTTATAACATCGGTAAATTAATAACAAATGAATTGGAAGGTTTCAGGAGAGGATGCATCTTGAAAAATTTGAAGTTGATAAAATTTAATATGTCCGCCTATCAGCCATTATTCACCTCGACAGGCCTGATATTGTGGAATATCATGAAAACCGCTCAAGATATCTACACCATTACTATAAAACAAGCTGTAAGGCTTCAGGAGAGGATGCATTTTGAAAAAATTCAACTCGTCCAAGTTCAAAATGGCCGCCAATCGGCCATTATTCACTTTCACATGGCCGTTATTTGGTAAACCGTGCTAGATGGCTACACCATTACTATAAAACAAAATGTGTGATTTCAGTAGAGGATGCATCTTGAAAAAATTTGACTCGATAAAATTCAAAATGGCCGCTTATCGGCCATTATTCACTTTCACATGGCCGTTATTTGGTCAACCGTGCTAGATGGCTAGACCATTACTGTAAAACAAAATGTGAGATTTCAGATGAGGATGCATCTTGAAAAAATTTGACTTGATCAAATTTAAAATGGCCGCCTTTTCGGCCATTATTCATTTTCACATGGCTGATATTTGGTAAACCGTGCTAGATGGCTAGACCATTACCTGATTACTATAAAACAAAGTGTGAGTTTTCGGGGGAGGATGCACCCTGAAAATTTTTAACTTAAGAATTCAAAATGGCCGACAATCAGCATTATTTACCTTGATAGGCCTGATATCAGGTAAACCGTGCTAGATAGCTAGACCATAACTATAAAACAAAATGTGACGTTTCGAGAGAGGATGCCTTTTAAAAACTTTCGACTCAATCGAATTCAAAATGGCCGCCTATCGGCCACTATTTTATTTACACATTGCTGATATTTGGTAAACCGTGTTAGATAGCTGGACCATTACTATAAAACAAAATGTGAGATTACAAGAGAGGATGCATCTTGAAAAAAATTGACTTGATTAAATTCAAAATGGCCGCCTATCGGCCATTATTCACTTTAACATAGCCGGTTTTTGGTAACCATACTAGATGGCTAGACCATTACTATAAAACAAAATGTGAGATTTCAGGAGAGGATGCATCTTGAAAAATTTTGACTTAATCAAATTCAAAATGGCCTCCTATCGGCCATTATTCACTTTCACATGGGCGATATTTGGTAAACCGTGCTAGATGGCTAGACCATTACTATAGAATGAAATGTGAGATTTCAGCTGAGGATGCATCTTGAAAAATTCTGACTCGATCAAATTCAAAATGGCCCCCTATCGGCCATTATTTACTTTCACATGCCCAATATTTTGCAAACTGTGTTAGATTTTAATCCATCACTATAAAACAAAATTTGAAGTTTTTAACTAATTTATATCGAATTCAAAATGACCGTAAATCAGCTATTAGTTAACTCAATTGGCCTGATATCGGGTAAACCGTGCCAGATAGGTAGACCATTACTGGGATACTGATTAGGATCATTAATTTCAATGGAGGTTTGCAATCTCTGACAGACTGTCTAGTTCTTATCTTACTCTTAGACTGGGCTTCTTAGACCTAGTTGTCTTGCGTCGTGATTTTTGACCTAGACTAGGACTACATTAATAACCCTATACAAAATTGCTTAAATCAAATTCTAATTCTCAGCGGGAGCTCCTGGACTTATGTAGTCTTGTTTTTTTATATTGCACATACATGATCTCTAAGATCCCTAGTTGTGCCTTTTCAGGTTTTTGGACGTTGACCCAGCACTTTGACCTAGTTTATAACATCAGTAAATCCGATTGAAATATTTTGCGGAATATCATGAAAACCGCTCAAGATAGCTACACCATTACTATAAAACAAATTGTTAGGTTTCAGGAGAGGATCCATCTTGAAAAATTTCGACTTCATAAAATCCAAAATAGCCGCCTATCGGCCATTATTCACCTCGACAGGCCTGATATCGGGTAAACCTTGCTAGATGGCTAGGCCATTATTCATTTCATAGACATCGAGGGAATGGACAACCGACTTCAATTCTCACGACACTGATTGATGTGTATGAGCTTCCGTCTGCGAGAATTGTAGAGAAAAGGGATAGTTTACTTCCGCTGTAAACTGTCAACCATGTGCTTTTTGATCGTTTTTTCTTGGGTATGTAAACATTGTGTTGATCACAATTTCAATCACAGTCAAATTAATTAATAACATCAATATCTTTTAAATCGTAGCAAATGTATTTGGTAAATGAATACACTATAATAGTTCTTCTGCTTCATTATCAAAAGTATTTAAATATTACAACAAGAATAAAACATCAAAGCCCATAAACTATCCTTCTCCCGTGAAAATATGTGGACATAGATCATAGACCTATACAGTGTCTTAGCTAGAAATAAATAAATGGGCGTCCAAATGAGAATGTCTGCCGTCCACTCTAAATATGAAGAAGTAGTATCTGAGAAGAGTAGCGCGCAGCGTTACGGGTGGCAGCACGTAGCGCTGCTGCTGCGAAGGGGGGTCTGTGGGTGCTCCCCCAGGAAATTAAAAAAAAAATACTTGTTTATGTGGCATCTGGAGCTATTTGAGTGGATCAACAGCAGTTTTGATTAATCGGCAGTGAGAAGAGAACTATGTGACTAAGATAAAAATGTTGTTGTATGAAAAATACTCCTCGTTTATTTTTTATCATATTTCACTCTTCATCACCCATTTCAATGAGTGAAATACTCCTCAAACCAAAAAATTATCTGGAGCTCTGTCATTATTTGGAATATCACATAAATACTGACTTGTTATCAAATAGAAATAAAAACGTCTGTATCTGGTAAAAAAAAAATGCAATCCGAGCCATAAGAGCAGATAAAACTCCCTGGCGGAACAACTGGCCCCACTGAGCCTGTTGCATCGCGGAATTAAATGGAAAACAACATTATGTCACTTTAATAATAGACCTATTGTCATATTAATTTTCCCTGTGGTATTAATTTATGAAATATGACATCATAGTCATTTAATGCAAGTACGGTATAACAGCAGGCCCATATATATTTTTTCATCGGATGCATCCTACTAATAAATCTGTGTTAAAGTTAAAGGAAACCTCTTCCACCCATTTCCCCAGGGATATTCTCAAAAGTGCTTAGGCCTAGGCTACTAGATGGATTCTGATAGCTTTATAGGAACACTGTTGGGTGAAGGGTGAAAATTGAGGGTGTCGGTGAGATTTCTAATGCAGTAGAAATTAAATGACATGGATGAAATATTTAGGAACACTCCCACTGCTAGAAATAGTTAGAGCAGCAGATGGATCAACACTGGACAGAACTATTTTTATAGAAACAATCTTCTAAGTGACAGCAGTTGTTTACTAACATATTTCTGTGAAAGCTTTCCTAACAAAATTCCCTGACTCAGACAACTAGTTTACATAGTTAGGTCTACATAGTCCTAAACAACAGTTTTGCCAGAAGAAGCATGCAATTGTTTTTTAAAATGTTTGGTTATAGCCTAATTACTAAGCAAACACAAGTTGCTGAGCTAATGCTGGGTCAACTTTGGCACAACGTCTACGACGATGCACCAACGTAAAACCTACGTTTATTCAACGTCTTGTGTTGCTTAGAAATCAGTGAAATTCATTCACCCTGGTCAATGTGAATCTGACTATTATATAGCAAGCTGTGTATGCACTCACTAGACCTATGTTATAAAACCGCAGTCATAATGGTGTTTGGCCAGCGATGTAAACGACGACCACCATTGGATCAGCGTCACGTGTCCACTGAGAGTGTGCACGCATGTAGCCACCCACGCTGAACCTGTGACAGTGGCGTCTAGCATGAAGCCATTGTGACTGAAACACCCTAAAATCTTGATATATTCGCAATTGTACTAAATCTTAGATGCCGCGACAATTTATCAGTCCAATATTTAGTTCATTAGAATCAGCAACATTTCAACTACATTTTAGGCACTGTAGCTCGTTTTCTGCTATACTTCATTGAAATTTTATTGGCATGTTTTGGATTATGGGGTGGCCATCGTTCCCGCTAATTTACTCTTCGAACCACGCTGAATACTGGGGTGAAACTGATGCAGTCATGCACAGCTCACAGTTTGAACGTGTGGGCCTTATTTATACTAGGCACATATTGTCGGCACTACAGGTTTAAGCGACACCAGACATGCTAGATGCGGCGCCCAGGTTATTTCAATATTTAAATAGTGGTTGATACGAATACTCTTTGTGTGATATTTTTTCGGCCTGGAAAGATATTAAAGTGAAATCTTAAAAGACCGAGTTGTATTAATGAGTCTTAGGGCCTAATAGTTAATTCAGCATGCAATCTGTGATTTAAAACTTATCGCTGGTTGATGTTCTGGGCCCTACAGATCGCCAGCAGGGAGATTTTGCGACCAGTTCACATCGCCACATAGTTTTAATCGCCACGGGCGAGCGTGTATCTCCATCCCATGCAGAACATTTTGGAAAAATTGATGTTATCTGAGTGCATTCTGAGGCACTTTTCAGACTGAAATTAGAGAAAAGCACATTTAGGTTTCTTTTCGGCTCTGGACTCTTTGGCCAAATTTTTGCCCGTCCATTACATGTGCACTAGAATTCGGCTCGTCCCGTCTTTCAGAAACTGCCAGTCCAAAAGGACAGTAGGACGCCCCCCTAGCTAAGACGTTGGACCTATACACACCATGTCCAATACACCTATAATTTGACGTCTATACTTGTATTCAATTCAATATGACAATTGTCCAAATAAGGTCTACTGACATGGTGGCTTAGTGACCCAGAAAACACGGGGCATTCACCCAAAGCTGTTTCAATGTTGGCACACCGTCTTTGACACTGGCCCAACATTGAAACAGCATCGGGTGAATGTCCCGTGTTTGCTGGTTACACTACAGTCAAGTTTGAAACGCTTCACATTGGCGTCTAATTTAAATTGTAAACCTCAATTGTCATTGTTTTTAATTTATATATTTAGCATAAACATAAAAAAATACATTATTTTGAACAATTAGTTGGTTCAGTAAATTAAATTATGGCTGACAATCGGCATTATTTACCTCGATAGGCCTGATATCAGGTAAACCGTGCTAGATAGCTTGACAATTGCTATAAAACAAAATGCGATTTCAGGAGAGGATGCACCTTGAAAAATTTTGCCTCGATCAAATTCAAAATATCCGCCTATCGGCCATCATTCACTTTCACATTGGCCGATATTTGGTAAACCGTGCTAGATGGCTAGACCAGTCACCATTACTATGAAACAAAATGTGAGATTTCAGGAGAGGATGCATCTTGAAAAATTTCGACTTGATCAAGTTCAAAATGGCCGTCTATCGGCCATTATTCACTTTCACATGGCCGATATTTGATAAACTGTGCTAGATGGCTAGACCATTACTATAAAACAAAATGTGAGTTTTGGGGGGAGGATGCACCCTGGAAATTTTCAACTCTATCGAATTCAAAATGGCTGACGATTATTTACCTCGATAGGTCTGATATCAGGTAAACCGGGCTAGAAAGCTAGACCATTACTATAAAACAAAATGTGATGTTTCAGGAGAGGATGCATTTCTAAAATTTTGACATGATAAAATTCAAAATGACCGCCTATAGGCCATTATTTGGTTTCATATGGCTGATATTTGGTAAACCGTGCTGAATGGCTGGACCATTACTATAAAACAAAATGTGAGGTTTTGGGAGAGGATGCACACTAGAAATTTTTAACTATCGAATTCAAAGGCCATCATTCACTTTCACACGGCCGATATAATTGGTAAGCCATGCTAGATGGCTAGACCATTACTGTAAAACAAAATGTGTGGTTTTAAGGGGGGATGAACCCTGAAATTTTTTGACTTGATCAAATTTAAAATGGCCGCCTATCAGCCTTTATTTATTTTCACATGCCTGATATTTGGCACACCGTGTTAGATGGCTAGACCATTACTATAAAACAAAATGTGATGTTTTTGGGAGAGGATGCCCCCTTAAATTTTTTAACTAGATCGAATTCAAAATGACCTTAAATCAGCCTATGTTTACCATTACTAGATCCATTGCTAGATCCAGGATACTGATTAAGATCATTAATTTCAATGGAAGTTTTTACATCTCTGACTGACTGTCCAGTTCTTTTTTTGCTCTTAGACTGAGCCTCTTAGACCTATTTGTCTTGCATCCTGATTTTCTACCTAGCCTTGGACTACATTGATAACACTACACAAAATCGCTTCAATCAAATTCTAATCCGGAGCGGGAGCTCCTGGACATGTGATCTTGTTGCATATAGAGTTTAAAATGGCACGGGGGGGGGGTCTCTACTATCATGATATTAATCTCTAGAATGTACCTGCACAAACCTGACATTTTACCAATGTTTATTTGTTGTAATTCTGTACCTGTTGCTGTGACATCTGTCTCTTGATGATTGGCTATGTATCAATTTGTGTTCTCTAGCCTTTAGCTACAGATCTATTGCATTTGTAATTATATAGCGAGCTACAATCAAAAAAGTATTCCAGATATTCTCTAAACACCACCTGACAGTCTCATCAGTAAGAGTTCTATGTTTTGTGGGGGGGTGGCATGATGAGGGCGATTAAAAATAATAATAAGGTAGCAATTTGCCTTCTAAATTAGCGCATTAAACAGATTTTTTCTTTCTCTTTCAATAACATACCGAACCCTGTACAAACAAGAATCCTGCATAAACCGTAATGATTATTTGGTCCCGAAATAATTACACTCAAAACAATACTAATTAACCCTCTCCAAACCAGAACCTGTCCACTCCGAAAACTGGACTCCTTATTTTCTCCAAATGCATAAATTTTGTTTTATTTCACCTGTCCAAGCCGGAATTAATTTTTTTAATTAAAAAAAAATCGCATTTGGTGCACTAAGGGCTTACAACGGGGCGACAAGGTGATGTAACATCCTGCTTGTTATGCAATTGTCTAGGTGCAAAGTTAAAGTGTTGTCAACCCGTTGGCGCTTTAGAGAACTTGTCAACACCTTTACTTTGAGATTGGTAAGGTATTTTAACAACATAATGGAAAATAATTGGTCAATAAAATATTGTAACAGAATCATTCATTATTAAAATATTAAAAGTTTGTATCAATTCATAAACATAGCAGTGCATTAAACACAAATTATTCTCAAGGAAATTAGACTGTGTTTTTGGTTAAATTTATTCTGTTTGTGATACTTAATGACCCAATAAATAAATAACTAGGTAAAATATAAATACATTTGTTTAATTTTTTCACCAGTAGATTATTTTTATGTTATTTTTCATTCTTAGTCAATGCAATAATTGTATTAAAAGACAAAATTATGCAGTATCTGAGCATTTTATCCAGCGTCATACATTCCAAAAATTATATAAAGAGTTAACAAACAAACAAGTGTAGAATAGTCGTCATCAACACTGAAACATTTAAAAAATAAAACTGCTGCAATATGATTAACTCTGTATTGAAAAACAGCTTCTCCTAAATTGCATTGATATTTAAACAAGCTTATAGTGTTAACAAATTTGCTCCGTTTCTGAAACGTGTGACGGACTATTACAAAAATGTAATGTCAATGAAAGAGGAGCATTTTATTATTTCCTGCTGATTATTTTGATATAATAAAACATCTTGTGTCTTTTAATATATCAATTTATTTTGCATATACCCACCTATCATTTGTAGGCCTACCAACGGCGCACCCTAAATTATAACCCTTGTGTCAATTGTACAAGTTATCGTTGTTTGTTCTTCTCCAGAAGCAAAAACCCTGTCCAAACCGGAACCTGTTCAAACCGAAATAAAACTTTGTCCCCAAGCCATTTCGGTATGTACAGGTTTTACTGTACATTCTTCAGGTGGTCATTGATAGTGTGAAATCCTTCATAATTTCCTAAAATTAAGCTAAAAATGCAGATCTATGTGTTTGATGTGTTTGCCATGGCATCACTGGTCAACAACTCCACCAATGTCTGTTTTTTTAGATACACAGATGAAATTGAAGAAGATTTAGAAAATAGTGACCTAGGAAGGGTGAGCGGAAAACCAATATTTGCCATGTCAGAATCGATTGCAGACCAAGAAGAAATCATGGAACTCTAGTGGCGTACATGCCTGGATCAGTATGTCCTCTAAGTGATGATCATTGTGGCTTCCATTTCGCTAAAAGTACCCTGGATATATCAATGTGGGGTTTTTTTGTGCACAATTTTGTCAGTTATATTCAAATGATCAGTCTACTAAACTTCATTGCAGTATTGCACTTCTGAAAAAAAATATTATCATCTTATTTTTCATCTATGCACACAAATATGTATATAAATTGTCATACTGTTCAGGACAATTATTTTTTTTACTTTTAAATTAACTTGTTATAAATTGCCTGTAATTGTTATGTAATTTATTTTCATTGGAAGATTATTCTTAAATGTGTAGCTAATGCTCTGCATAGATATGGTGTTTGAAATAGCTGAAAGAATCATTGGACATTAAGTGTAACATATCATTCCAAGTTAAAATACTTTTCTCATGCGCAGCAACATATATCATTACGCATCCCGATATTATCAAGATGGTTATATTGTTTGCCATTATTATGCCGCTCTTACTCAAATATTAACTGATGAATTTGGTACATTTTTAACTGTTCTATGTACCTGAGAATTCTTTCTATGTATTTTTTTCACACTTTAGTGTTATCCATGATGGCTGCCAAAATGCTTGTGAATGTGGTATCTTCTGAACGATTTAAAAATTGCGTTTAAATTTGCTGTGAAGAAGCTTTCGGGAAGAAGCCATTGGAAAAACTATGGCAGCCAAATTTTACCCAGAATTATTGGAGTGCGGATAGTCCCACAACTTTTGGAGGAGGAGGAGTGAATTTGATTATTAATTATTCAAAATGGTTGGAGTAGTTTCTCCAGCTTTTAAACATATTTTGGGATGTGGGAAGAAGCTCATCCTGGGGATGATTTTATAGTTTTCGAGCAAAAAAGTGTCCTATCTAGTTTATATTTTAAAATGTATTGCCAATATCAACATGTTCAAATAGATTACATAATCATACATTATAAAATGTATGTAATTCTGTTTGTATCATCTCTAGGATAGAACTACAAACCTTACTCATATTAATGGCATGCGCAAGTTCAACTTTTGGTCCAGATTGACCATAAAAAAGAATCTATGCGCAATTTGCTCAGGTGTCTGGAGATGCTAACCCCTGCAAAGTTTGAAACTTCAAGGCAAAAGAGGATTTAAACCCCTTCCCCACATGGTAGACTCCACTCAATGCCAAAATGTATTTGTTTTTGCTGTTTTGGATTTTGTTTTGCTTGTTTATTAGTGAAGACAACTTTTCTTCTTTATACTGTTTTTGCATTGAATGTCTGTGTCCTTCCGTCTGTCTGTCCACGCTCCCTTGTAACATTTTACTGGAATGTTCTGCCATGCTCACCTTACCAACTCAAATAACATTGACAGTTATTTTCATATACGATATACTGGTATGTTGAATTATTTTTGTTGGGGGGGGGGGGGGGGTACAAGGGAAGGGATTTTTTTCAATTTGTTTTCACACCATCTTTGTACTACCTTTTCTTTCAGGCTTTTCGATGGGGGGGGGGGGGGCAGGGGAGAGGGTGTAATTAGGAGTTATTTAAATTAGATATAATTATATATTGCACTTCCAAGTCAGTGTGACAGCTGTTCCAGCCTTTTTTTTTTATACCTCGGGGTTATGGCGTCACCCCGGATGGATGTCCGCATTTTCTTTTTTGGAGCACATTTCCGATTTCTTTTATATTGAAATACACATCCCATTAGGGGGTGTAGATGTGCCTTTTGGGGGTTATTACCTTTGACCAATATCTCTCTGCATAAATAGCTTCATTTACATTAATATTGCTAATATCGTTAAAACCGTGCCAGATAGCTAGACCATTATTATGAAACAAAATGTGGAGTTTCAGGGACCAATATACCCGTAAAAATTCAGCTTGAGCAAATTCATAAAGGCTGACTTGCGCCCATTATTGACTTTAATATGCGTACTATCTGGAAAATGTGACAGATAGATAGACCCACAGTAACCCAAAGTGTTTTTTAATACATACATTATATTCAACGTTGTTCATATGACAGCAGCTTGTTCATTACCTGCGTCTGCAACCTAGTGCAACACTCGGCTAATAGACTCACTGTTGTCATATTCAGTTCTAGACGCCACACTGTCTTTAGTGACCCAATTTTAAAAGTGTTATACTGCCACAGTACATTTTATCGTGCTCTGACTTCCACTTTAGTGACTGCACCGACTTGAATCACACGACGCAGCGCTACACCCCCTCCATCCCCGCACCAACTACAGCAGCCCGCACGAAACCTGTCATCATGTTGTCATTCAGCAAACGAAACCTCGTATTACTATTTTGTATTTGTTTCAATTGCTTTATAAATATGTTTATACAAAAGAAAAATAGACCATTACTATAAAAAAGATGAAGTTTCAGCTCGATCAATTTAAAAATGGCAGACTATCGGCCATTATTTACTTTATAATGCTACAAAACAAAATGTGCGATTTCATGGAAGGATGCACCCTGAAAAATGTCAACTTGAATAAATTCAAATGGCCGACTTGTGGCCATCATTGACTTTATTAGGGGCCCAGTGTATGTGGCAAACTGTTGTAGATAGCTAGACCATTACTGTATACCAAAATGTGACATGCAGGCGAATATGGTTCTTTTTCTAAATTGCAATAAATAAGATTCTTTGTCGCCAAGGGCTATTTTAACAAAGCTTAAGGTGGAGGTTGTGGCGTTAAAATTCTCATGTCCGGATCATATCTCAGAAACTCCTTGGATGATTTATTTCATGTTACACATCACTCAGGGTCTGAAGATGTGCCTCTTGGGGATTATGACCTTTGACCTACTTTTGGACCCACATCTCTGCACCAAATAGCTTATTTTTCTTCGCGAAAGCTCTTGGGAATTTCTTCCATATTGCACACACTTATCACTCAAGTGTTGTATATGTGACTTTTCGTATTATGACCTTTTTGACCTAATTATCTGAGCCAAAATAGCTTTGCTACTTCCAATTTCGTTTCTGGACCATATCTCAGAAAACACCTTGGAAGATTATCTCTATATTGTACACACACATCCCCCAGGGTTGTGATGTGCCTTTTTGGAGGTTATGACTTTTGACCTACTTTCTGACCTACTATGAATAGAACTTAACACAAGTTCTCATTTAGTGAGCACATTTCATAACATTTGTGTGTTTTCCTTAGGGCCAAGCAAAGGATAATAGCTGCATTCGACCTGCTTTACAGATCATAATGTTGAGGGGATGATTCCTTTTTGCTTTGTAGTAGGAAACCCATGTCTAGTAATAATATAATTTTGGTTTTATGTGAAAAGTTACACCCTAAATGTGTTACTATTGTAACACGTAGAATATATACCCACATCAAACATTGCTTTCAGAAAGGATGGTAAATATATTGCACGTTTGTCACTGGGCATGGACATTGTTCAAATAGAATGTAAATTTTTAATTAAATAAATCCTATCCGTCCATTCATTCTTTCAGTCATTGATTCATTCTGTCTCACAAATCATTCACCCATAGATATCGTTATAATTATATGAATAACTGGAGATGTTCTACATATGATGCACATGCATGTACACACGCTCAGTACAAGATAGCTGGTTTTAATTATACACAAGATGTGGATGTTATACTAACTACATCTATCACCCCGGTATATCTGTTTGCAATACTTAATGTATTTTTTGAAAGTAAGACATTTTTTTTAACCAAAATAAATCAAATGAAAAATTACGATGTACAAGTCATTTATTTCTGCTATTTGTTAATCATTTTAAAATATTCATATACAATTTATATTGCTATTAGTAAATACGATAATTTTGTGACCTTTAAAGTCTATTTTAGGCCATCGATTATAAGCCTGAAGGCAATTGGCCGCTTGCAATTGAATTGTGTTCTCAATTGTATAGTGTCAATTACTGTACATCTTAATGAGTAGCTGTTAGCGAGGATATGAGATGATGTTTGTGCAGACTTCCGAGAAATCATATTAAAAATAGTTGATTTTGACGTTGCAGTTTTAGTTGTGCCATATCTGGCAAAGCTCAGTTGGTATTACAACCTAAACTTTGCTATGGCGGCAATGAATAATTTCTATGTAGTTCTATAAGTACAAAATAGAAGTTTATCTCGATAGATCAATTGGAGTAAAATGTATGACCTTGTGCTTACATGTAATATAATTGGCTGGCTTCTTTTTATTGGATGTATGGTTCGTGAAATTCGTTTCTTAATAGCCACTTAATCTAGAAAGTGGTCATGCATATTCAACTTTACAGTGTATAAAATTAAGAATAAAACTAATACAAATTAATTTGGACATTGAGCCAGAAATTTAACTTTCAAAGATTACAAAATAACACTATTCGCTTCCCCATGTAACATCCAATACGAATGGAAAAATGTTTCATCGAAATCGGCCAGTCAGTTGCAGAGGTTGCCAAATTTTTGCACATGTATATTGACCCAACTATTATCTTTTTTTATGTGTATGTAACCTATCATATGTACATACATTATGTTTTACATGACATGCTTATTTACTTGTATTACTATGATCATTGAAATGAAGTCAGGTCTTGTTTTTGTCAATGGTGGAGATACATTCATATATGTGTATTGTTTATTTTACATCATACTGTGTGTATTTTTAATGTGTAGGCCTAGCTGGGCCTATATGAGTGATGGACCAGTGCTAGTCCAGTTTTAGTTACATTTTGCTAGTTACAGTTACAATAATTGCCATAGAATTTGTTCAAGTGCCTATCCCCTTCCATATTACCATGTAACGTTTTTTTACCTTGAATCCCTTCCATAATTTGTAAGATCGTATATACCGTGTGTGGTAGAATTTATTCTCGATTTAATTATGTAGCTTTCTGTCTGTAAGGACCTACAGCTAAATCTTGATTTTGATGCTACAATAAAACAATAAAATCAGCAGCTCATCGTAGAATAGAACACAAAACGCGATGCTATATTAAATCAAGTTTTAAGGCCCCACTGGGTACCCTTTGTATAATCTTTAAGCCAGCATTAGTAAATGTTATGCAAGCATTCCAAGCACAATATTTTTACGAAATTATTTTCATTTTATCAGTCACATTAAAAGCTGGCTGAAAGCACTAAGCAGAACAAAATCAGAGAAAGTCCTAGGAGGACACGATATGTCAATTATTTTATGCTAACAGTAGGCCTACTGAATAACCTTATTGATCCTGGCGAAGGTGCTGTATTTTCAGTTTGAAGTCTCTGGTCCTGGTGACTTGGTTTAATATCTATTATTGGCTTTGTGAATAGTTTTATGCCTCCGCTATCCGGTGGCCAGAGACATTCTATAGTAGTCGGGTTGTCAGTCTGTCTCTGTCCTGACAAATTTGGTCGATATAAACTAGTGACTGCTCAAACTATTTTTTTTAGATGGGGGATTTTTTGGGTTTGTTATGGCCAAGTAAAGTGAGGCATACTAATTGACGCCTGCATTGAATCACTTCTTGTCACTTTATCATGTGTCCAAATTCAAACATTTGGAGGCCCATAAGGGCGTTTAGTAAAAAAACTTTAAATAATGGTTGACAATTGCTGAAGTACCGCTATATTTGATAACAATGATTGGGTATACTTTACTAACTGGTGTCAAACGAAACAATTATTTAGTTAGCAATTTCACATTGATTAACATGTGCCTTGTAATACTTACCGTATAGCTATTGAGTCAATGAAATGTGCTTATCTGATGCACATCCCCTTGTTTCTTTTTACCATTAATATCGAAACGTTTCCTATGCGAAAATAATTTTTTTTGCTTTTTATCAAAATAAGTCTGAATTCTGATATTCAATAACTTCTTGGTAATTAAATGTCTAGTTAAATGTTAGTTAAAAGTCTAGCTCCCTACACATAAAAAACAATGCCTTGCTTTTTGACACGCGATTTATCGTACTTTATAATAAATGAGCTTTAATTATCTGCACTTGCACATCTAATATATATTGCAGTCCACGTTTTGTTCTGACAAAAAGTTTCAATGCACCTAAAAGCGTCTAAAGACTAAAGGAGTAGTCCACTGTGTGGCCAACAGCGGCCAAGCACCGCGTAGAGTACAGAGATGGGGCCAACTGGGGCACAGAGTCATCATAAACACAATTTGTGTGTTGTGTTGTGTTCACACAGCACCTTGTTTAAAGTCTGGAGCTATATTTACTTGTCAGACTGGCTATGCAGAGTCAGATTGTGGGCTCCCCAGGCCCGTGCCCAGGATTTTTTGAAGGGGGGGGGGGGTCGAATTTGTGATTGCTGGGCTATTTTTGAAATAGCCTAATTGAACCCCGTATAAATGACTGCTTGAATTGATTTTAAGCGTTAAGTGAAGCGAGACGCAGGTTAGGAGAGTCCGGGAATTTTAACATTTTTAGCTGCAAATTGGTGCAATATGGTGGATTCTGGAGGATGTTGCTGGAGTAAATTGTCAACTTTTTGGTCATAAAGGGGGGGGGGGGCAACCACCCCCCCCCCCAAATGTCGGGCCCGCATTACCGTGGCTCCCAGTTATTGTATTAATCATTATTGCGATTAGTATGTGATATCTGAGTGGGCTAACTTTGACCCCTGCACTCACGATAAACACACACAAGAAACGACATAAACACTCATACCTGAAATGTTTTATTCTTTTAATGCATGATTTATGTGAATTATCATGCACTTATTTTCAAAAGGTTCACACAATAGCCTGTATTTTATATAAACATTTATATTATTACTGATGTAAACTTTTTACTTCCCCGTATATATTATTTTTACTTCTAAATATTATGGCTCGTTTAACAGATCTATACATTTTTGTTATCATTTATCTTTATATGTGTACAGTATATTTATTATACTCTAATACAGCGATGAAACAGCTTATAGTATGTTTATGACGGCATATATTTCTTGTTTGTTAAAGGAAAAATCATGCCACATCGCTTTATTTGTTTGAAGATAAGTAAGTTGGAAAATTGTTTCAGTTTAGTTATTATTATGTTAGATCAAGTATAATATTCTCCTCTCTAGCATTTCGTTTTTATTTAATGCTTGTATCCAGTGAAAGTAACGGCTAATCAACGCCTGTCATTTCGTTCTTATTCAAATAGAGAAGAATATCGCACTTGACCTTTTTGACACATAAGTGATGTATCGAAATAAGCGCTCTGAATTTGACCATGTCTCTGTCAGAGTAGCGAATGTTTAATTAGTCACTTCCAGTATTGTGTCTTGTTCTCTGTCTTGAATAATATTTATATTTGAAACTCGCTCGGATACAAATAAATTTAAAGCTTGACATGGATATTTTGAAAATTAATGTTATATGAAGTGATGAACAGTTGCACTACTGATGTTAGTTTCAATATTTTAAAAATTGTAACAATATATACTGTTTATTTAAAGTAGATCATCAGTTGTGATTGCAGATAATCAAATAAACTATAATAAATATGAAATTTATTTCATGACTTATCTTTTTTACATTATTAGAGTGCATTCCAAATTCCAATAATTTATTAACAGCCAAACAGATTTCAGGGCATTGCTACTACCACCCTACGTGGAACCGCCCGCCCCCACACACACATCTTACCCCCAACCAACTTTTTTTAGCTTTGAACATGAAATGAGATTAACAGTTAATAGGAAAAAAAATAGGGATGAACTTTCATATATTTTCTGCTTACATAGGGGTACCCCAAGACCTGTATGGAATTAGGGGGTAGGGCTACAACACATGCGATATAACAGATAGCTGAATATCCGTTCTAATGATATATTGTACACTGCAGTAAATAGTCGTCTCTCAACACAAGCTGAAACATAATTTTCATTAGAAAATAATCAAAACTAGAAGGGAATTGTGACTATTCAAGTAACAATAATGTTTGTAGGCCCTACTAGGTTTTATGAGTTATTTGTCGGTAATTTTGTTGGGTTATTTTTATCATGACAGATTGATGGAAATTTTGTTCACGGTTTTTTGGCAGCCATTTTGAAATGAAATTTCAAATTATAAACTTCAGACTTCAAATTGAAGAAAACAGAAGTCCCCGCTGGGTTTTTGTACTTTTATATAGGTATATATTTGTTTGTGAAATGGAAACACATTCAGAGGGCCCAGTAAACACATTGACTTGTCCCTCTGTTGACTGAATGTTGTATCATTGCCTGCGACGCTGGCCCGACTTTAAAACAACATTGGATCGACATTTCGGGTTTGCTGGAATTACAACTGCTATTTTAGTTTTGTATGTAGCACTTGAAAGATTTCTACTTGCGCAAGTAGGCTATATGCGTACTTACGCAAGTACTTGCACACTTGCAAAAGGACTTACTCACTTGTGTACTTCCGCGAGTACTCGAGCTATTACGCACTTGCGCAAGTACTTGCGGACTCACACACTTGCGCATGTACTTGCTCACTTGCGCAAGTACTTGCTCAAGCACTTGTACAACTACTTGCCACTAACGCACTCGCGCAAGTACTTGCACACTTACATACTTGTGCAAGCACTTGCGCTTACGCACTTGAACAAGTACTTGCACACGTACACACTTGCGCAAGTAGTTGGGTATTTGTGCACTGTGTTTTGTAATTTTGAATAGACAGATATCAGTGTGCCCAGTAAACACATGGACTTGACTCTGTTGGTTTAAAACTATCACTGTCTGCGACGCAGGCTAATTATTGAAATAACATTCGGTCGACGTTTCGTGTTTGATGGAATCACATTTGTTTATTTAATTGTCAAGTGTAGCACTCAAAAGTTTACTAAAGTCCATAGTAAAAACTCAAGGTTGGTTCAATGGTGGGAGTCGGTCTGCAAGACTGGCCCTGATCGAAACAGGCCAATTATTAAAATAACATTCGGTCGACGTTTTGTGTAATACTAGTAGAGAATCTCACCTAGGAAATATTATAGGACCTAACATAATGAATTTACATATAAAACGCTCCACTGATGATTTGTATATGAGAACGAATCATTGTTATCTAGCTTTGGTTTTATCAAAGGTAATGTTAAAAGAAAACTTTTTAATTCATTTTGTATGACAGTGTACGAGTCCCAAATTAATCCATCAATGCTCCTGAGACATTTTATACCGCGTGGGGGAAATGTCTCGGGCGCATCGATGGATTACCTAATACAACTCATAAAATTATATTAGGCCTACCTGTAATGTGGGATGTTAAACTTATACATGTTCAACTTCATAAACGTTTTGTAAATAAGAATGCTGAGACTGAAAATGAAATAATAAAAATATGTCATAATCTCACAATGCAAGGCAACAACTCCGCCGTTTCAAATAGTGTCAGCCAAATATATCTTTTCTGTATAATATATCACGCCATAATGTACCTAAGTCCAAATACATGTATTCATACATTTGACACGCCTGCTGACGATGCTGTCGCTGTATCAGCCTGTATAAAACAATTACTGACGCTAAGAAATAATGTACATTTAGGTAACATACATGTACCTCAAGAGGATATAGTATCTGGGATTGATCTTCTCTGCACCGAGTGATTTTTCCATGTTTATTCACATAATTACAATTTAAAAGTTATTCTTCAATAACATGTACCCTGAGTACGAAAATAAATATATTATTAATTTTATTATTATTTGCCCGTAATTGAACCACGTCTAGTTCGATAGCATTGTGCAGGGATGTGTGAGTGTGGGCGATCTGGTGACACACAGACTTATCCAATGCTGGTTAAATGTTGTGCCATCATTTATGACACTTTTCCAACATTGATACAACTTTGTGTCAGTGTATCAGTTGCCGGTGACTCTGCATAAAAACGACACGTTTAGCCAATGCTGTTTTACTGCTGAGCCATTGCCATAGACAATGGGCCAGCATTAAGCTAACATTGGTTGAACGTTTATTGCGTTAAGGCCTATATACTGGTGGACCAATGCTGGGATAATGCTGGTCCAGTGTTGTAAACGGAGGGCCACCATTAGGCTAACATTGTGTCAGCGTCTCGAGTTTACTGATTGGCTGTGACCAAGCCCAGTTCACTCGAGGCATTGACCCAATGTTGTTTTTATGTCTTGCCGACGTCGAAAATGTCGGGCCAGCAGTAGAACAACGTTGGGTCAATGCTTCGTGTTTGCTGTGATAGGTGTTCTCGCGGGTGTCAGTCTGTCGCAATCCAAATTGATATAATTTATACACTTCTAGCCTGAAATATGACCGAATAACAACTTTTATTGCATTGCCCATTGATGTAGTTAAGCTAACCCTTTCATTACGACTATCTGAGATGAAAAGGGACAAAGTATGGTGAAATATACATTTTTATTTATTATAAGTGTCATTAATTTAACGTTCCTGGGCTATATCATCATATTATAGTTTTATAACCAGGCATTTTGAGTGAATGCATGACGATTTCGTGTCCTAATGAGCTCCGGCCAACAGATCTTTTGAGCATTGACACACCCTGTCAAAACACAGCTTAGGTTCTTAATTAGCCTACATGTAAAGAATACGCAGTGCTGACTTATAAAGAGTACTTGCGGGATTCCCACAAAAAAATAAAACTGGCCTGACATCATTTTATCTGTGCGCCACACTTTATGCAGTGTCTTTGTTTTTGACGCAACAAGTTAATTTTAGTAGGCCATAAGATTTTTCGAGATAAGTTCTAGGCCCCGGCTAAATAATCACAGATCACCTGCTGAATTAACCATATAAAATATATATACCGGTAATATATTTTCTGTGTAGTTAACTACCAAGTCTTTACCAGTGAATCTTTTAAAATTTCAGTTTCCAATGTAAGACGCCTATCTTTCCAAGCAGGAAAAATAATATTTATATGGCGGTGTTTACTGTTGGTGGTGCCGCCAATAAATGCCCATTACGGCCAACACTATCAAATTATGAGCTGTGTATCGCTGCATTAGTTTCAATATTAGTATTCAGCATTATTAGAACAGAGTCAAGGTTCGCCATACCATGATCCAAAACATATATATAGGCCTATTGCTTACCAATACAATTTAAAAAAGTATGGCAGAAAACGAGTTACTGAAACCATATAGTTGAATTGTTACTGATTCCAACGAAATATTGGACTGTCACCTGATAAATCGGTGGAATGTCAGATTTAGTACCATTACCAATATCTGGCAATATTGCTATGGTAGCAGGTAACCTCGCCACAAGGTAAACTCGCCACAGGTAATCTCGCCACAGATCTGGTAACCTCGACACAGAAGGCTGAGTAGCCTCGCCACAGCTTTGGTAACCTCGCCACAGGGGGCTAAGTGACCTCGCCACAACTTCGCTTTTTCAAAGGTTAACCCCCACCTTGAACCAGGTGTAGATGTCTATATAGACTTAGACTATGTGCCATTAAAATTAACAGCAACAAATTAACAAAAAATGTACAAATATATGACGAATATTAATAGATCTACAAATTTATTTTGTACAGCAAATATTGTGGAAAATTTGTTCATGGCGACTCATATATTACCCTTTAACCGCTGAATTAAATTATTTAAATTTTCACACGCTTAGAGTTGTGTCTCACTGCCTTGACCCACAACTTTAGTGAGATAAAACGACTATTTGTTTAATTTGTAATTTAAAGGGACTCAATCAGGCTAAAATCCTAAAAAATCGGTGATTTTATTTTGGCTTCTTAATATGACCATATGATAAGCGTGTCTATAGGCTAGAGCTGCAAAAGTTTTTTATTTTCGTGCTGCTTATTTACCAGTTAAAGGGACTAGCCCAGGTCTAAAATCATCAAAAAATCAGTGATTTTATTTTGGCTTCTTTATATGACCATATGATGTAAACATATATTTTATTTTGGCTTCTTTATATGACCATATGATGTAAACATATAGAGACGAACTTTCTGATTTTAAATTATTGACAATCATGTCAATAATAAGAAATACGGGGATTTCGTCTCTATATCTAGCCTAACTGGTAAATGTGCAGCACAAAAATTTAAAAACTTTTGCAGTTCTAGTCTATGGACATGTTTACATCATATGGTCATATTAAGAAGCCAAAATAAAATCAACGATTTTTTGATGATTTTAGACCTGGGCTAGTCCCTTTAAGCTAGATATAGAGACGAAATTCACGCATTTCTTATTTTGGACATGCATGTCCAAATTAAGAAATCGGGAATTTCGTCTCTATATCTAGCTTAACTGTTATTAAGAAATCGGGAATTTCGTCTCTATATCCCGCTTAACTGGTAAATGCGCAACACAAAAAATAAAAAAACTTTTGCAGTTCTAGTCTATGGACATGTTTACATCATATGGTCATATTAAGAAGCCAAAATAAAATCAACGATTGTTTTATGATTTTAGCCTGATTGAGTCCCTTTAAGACTAAACGATTTAGAAATCTTGATGTTTGAACGGCTATTAAAACAGATTAAAGCGCCGACTATTGTCGCGCTTAGTGGATTAAGGTGATCAGTAAATTAGGTGTAGGCCTAGCGGCAACAACTCAGGAGGGTGATGACACTAACCCCAAGAAGAGATCCGACAGGACCCGAGGAAGACAATGAGTAGCACTCAAGCTATGTGATCGACTCCGATAACACTTATAAGGGTGTTGACACAACACGTGACATTAACTCACGTGCATGAGTGATGACGCGAAGTCGATAGGGCCAACTTGCAAACGCTGAATGTTAAACCATTTCAGCGCTAAAATGTGTGTTTGAATAAAGTAAATAAAGTGTCAGTAATTATCCGTTATAGCACGAGTCGTTACTACACGAATCAGATATAACACAATGCAACCATGGATCCCCAAAATTTTTTTCCAGAACAATTGTGTTATAACTATTTCAACATCCGATTGAGCATGACATTTTCAGCAAACTTCACACGTTAATCTAACGCTGATAGGCCTCATAGTCCGGGATCCCAACAAGGCATTTCTTAAGTGCCGCAGCATGTACCAATTAATGATATAACCACTTAATTAGGGCCCAAATTTGTGATTAATTAGCATACCGAGTACACGCACAAAAACAATGGCACAGACAAGGTGGTTGGTGGTAGAGCCCGAATTCATCGTTCTTAAGTGTTAAATCCTGTAGGCCTACTTAATGAGCTTAAGAAAGTGTTTTATTGGTGGTAATTACAGATTTAATTAGCATAATCTGTGCATAAAAATCTCAATGGCATGATATTCTCGGATATATAGTGCGTCAGAATAAACGATACTTAAATGCCAAAGCTTGTATAAAACCTTCTTAAGAACCCTATAAAGATTAAACACATATTCTTCGGTTTTATCTTATTCCGAAACTTAACATCTTTAGCTTAAATTTAAGTTCTTTGGACGTTATCCTGTGCCAAAGCATAAAGTATCCAATATGTCAGCTGTATATAATATTGAGTTTAAGACAACCATAAAAGTTAAATCATATTTTGATGTTTTAAATTAGTCAAATAATAAATTATCGTCACTTGAACTGTCTGTCTCATCACTTGATGATATAACATTGTCATCCCCTAATAACTAAAACATCTGTATTATATGCACGAATGTATGGTTGGCCATCACCCTCATAAGTAAATAAACCTTCCGAGGATAATTAAAAACCTTCCGCGGATAATTAAAAACTTTCCGCGGACAATTAAAAACCTTCCGCGGAGAATTATAACCTTCCGCAAATAATTAAAAACCTTTTGCGGAAAATTATAACCTTCCGCGGATAATTAAAAACCTTCCGCGGATAATTATAAACCTTCTGCGGAGAATTAAAACATAATTCTCCGCGGATGGTTTTAATTATCCGCGGAAGGTTTTTAATTCTCCGCGGAATGTTTTTAATTGTCCGCAGAAGGTTTTTGATTATCCGCGGAAGTTTTTTAATTGTCCGCGGAAGGATTTTAATTATCCGCGGAAGGTTTTTAATTATCCGCGGAAGGTTTTTAATTATCCGCGGAAGGTTTTTAATTGTCCGCGGAAGGTTTCTAATTATCCGTGGAAGGTTTTTAATTATCCGCGGAAGGTTTCTAATTATCCGCGGGAGGTTTTTAATTATCCGCGGGAGGTGTTTAATTGTCCGCGGAAGGTTTTTATTATCCGCGGAAGGTTTTTAATTATCCGTGGAAGGTTTTTAATTGTCTGAGGAAGGTTTATAATTATCCGCGGAAGGTTTTTAATTATCCGCGGGAGATTTTTAATAATCCGCGGAAAGTTATAATTCTCCGTGGAAGGTTTTTAATTATCCGCGGAAGGTTTTTAATTCTCCGCGGAAGGTTTTTAATTGTCCGCGGAAGATTTATAATTATCCGCGGAAGGTTTTTAATTATCCTCGGAAGGTTTATTCACTTATGAGGGTGATGGCCAACCATACGAATGACCACAATATTATATAGAAATATATTGTCAATTGCTTTTGTGTGAAAGCAAATCTTGGTCTCGACCTCTTAGTGATTGTTTATGAGATTCGCAATGACACTTAACTGTATTTAATCACTCATGTATTATAAGCAGTAATGGCCCTGGAATGTCCAGATATAGTATTCTATCCAGCAAACATGAAACGCTGGCCCAACGTTGGTTTACTGTTGGCCCACCGTCTACGAAGCTGGCCCAACAGTACCAGCGTTGTCCCAACGTCTCATGTTTGCTGGGTATGTCCAATATCTCTTGCATATATGTACAATTCTGCCATGCCATATATCGAAGCCTGGGTCGCGATTTATCAGGTGGAGAATAGATTTATTAGAATCAGTAATATTTCAGCTACTGCTACGCATGCTCAGCTCATTTCCCGCAGACATTAAAAAGTTATGAGCATCTGCATCGGACCCTGTGGTCGAAATCAGTGACCGTCATGTTGAAAACGTGATTTTCCTGGGTAAAACTAATACAGTAATCCATGGCCCACGCATTAATATTATGGGCTTGTTTATTGTCGTAATAATCCTAACCATCATGTGGAGTATAACTACATAAGTGAGTTTTAACGACACATAAAAAAATATATATATATATATAAATATATGTATATATATATATATATATATATATATATATATATATATATATATATATATATATTTAAACCAATATAGTACATCATCAATGTCATAAAAATCAATAATTGGAACCGTTTTGCTAATCAGCTTAATACCATCAAGAATACATAGCACATCATCTCATATCAGTAATCAGGTATTATGTGTTTGTATAAATATGCAAGGCTGCCTTTCCATGGACGCCAAACGCGCGCGTTCCGCCGTGCGGCCAGACCCTTTTCATTGGCGTGTCCAAACGCGTCCGAACGCGCAAGAACGCGCAGGAGATGTGGGGAAATTGTTCTTGGCTGTCCTTCGTAGTTGTAGGCCTATCCATGCAGTCGAATTTTCGCGCAATGCAGCCAACCGGTCATTCTGAAATAAACCTAGGCCTAGGTCTACATTCACATGCCGAAATTGGTCTTTTTCATTCCCCCATACTTCATTCTGTGAAATGCAGTGACGTCACTCGGTGAAAACAAGGTTATATAAGACCCCTCCCCCATACTTCATTGTATTAGCCAGCTCGGTGAAAACAAAGAAGGACAAGGTCATTGAGTTTCACAGAATAGGCCTATACAGATTGAATAATAGGGCCTACATCTCCCAGTAAACACAAAACATTTGTATAACATTTATACAACCCACGTCGGCCCAAACGTCTTTGACATTGCTCCAACATTGTATAAATGTTATACAAATGTTTTGTGTTACATGGGCTAGCGTTCACTGTGTCACAGCAACTAGCAAATGTGAGACGTTAATTTAGCCAATTTTGAATAAATGTTCGGTCAAATCGCAGACGATAGTCCAGCATTGAACCAGCACAACGTCTTATGTTTCCTGGACTGCGGACATGATGGAAAACTCCCCAGGAAAAATATAAAATGACAAATGGGGAGATGAACGCGCGGTGGATGAACGCAGAAATCGCTACATGTGCGATTGCTGGCCGCGCGGCGAACTGACCGCAAGGCCAATCGCGTTTATAAATGGGAAGGTGACATTGTGATTGTATCTGATCGATTTTTAATTCTGCCGCGCGGCCGTCGCAACGCAATGCGTCGCGCACCCAAACGCGTCAATGGAAAGGCAACCTAAGAATCATTAAAAGTTAATATTTTACAACTCCGTGACGATTTTGTTAGGCAGAATTTTTGAAATTGAAGAATAAAGACTTCGTGAAAACTCCTGGCTAACTGGGGCCAGAATAAATAGACCCAAAATAAATAATAATTGCACCTCTCCTCTTGTAATAATAACATTGTAGTCCTGTAAAAATGATTTTTTGTCAAGCATTTTTCATTATGTGCAGTGGGCCTACTTCAGAAAGTGTAAAATCAGCAAAATGCATGATGGGAATCGAACATATAATATAAATTCCAATGATGGATAAGATATAAATATATACTACCGGCCTATACATATTTTATTTTCATGATAATGCATTTTAGAGCATAGATATTTATTCGCTGACAACATACGACGACGATCAATTTGGACCTATTTCCAAACGAAATTCACAGATTATAAGATGTCAGGTTCAACCTTATGGAAAACGGTTAATTTGACTAATAAAGGACACCATAATGGTTGTGATCTACAGCTGAGTGAAGGTGGTCGAATAATAACAGACCAAAAGGAAGTGGCTGAGACCATAAGTAATTATTTCATAAATCTTGCAGTGGATCTCGGAAACAAAATCAAACCAGACTGTGGCTATGGTGACCATCCCACAAAATCAAAGTCTTTCCTTTAGGCACACAAACGAAAATAAGGTAGCCAAAATCTTACACTCACTAAATTCAAAAAAGGCAACTGGCCCAGACAAAATTTCACCAAAACTCATTGAAATGGCTAAACCAGTTATATCAGACACAATTGCAGGGATGATCAATAATGCCATAGATTCAGGAACGTTTCCAAATGCTTTAAAAGGCAGATGTGACCCCAGTATTTAAAAAAAGTTCACCACCGTATTAAAGAAAATTACAGGCCTGTATGCATTTTGCACTGTCTATCTAGGTGTATGAGAAGGTTCTGGCCATACAGCTTGGCGAGTATTTTGAAAATATTTTTGATCAAGCCTTGTCCTGTTTTAGAGCAGGATATAACTGCCAAGACACCCTTCTTAGTCTTGTTGAGAAATAGAAAATGTCGCTGAGAGACCATAAGCATGCAGGAGCTATACTTATGGACCTCAGCAAGGCATTCGACTGCATGCCACATGGTCTATTACTCGCCAAGCTGGAGGCCTACGGCCTCAGGGAAAATAGCATCAAGATAATGCGATCATATTTGAGTGGAAGAAAACAGAGAATAAAAATTGGAAATGGCACAAGTGAATGGGCTGATATACTTGAAGGCGTACCCCAGAGTTCTATCCTGAGGCCTATTTTATTCAACATTTTTCTTAATGACTTGTTCAAATTTATCAAAAAAACAGAGCTTGTAAACTACGCCGATGACAATACCATTAATGCCACAGAGTCCTCACAACAGCTGGTTGTACAAACTCTCCAGATTGAATCCAAGGCTGCCATCAATTGGTTTACTTTAAATAAAATGCTGGCAAATCCCCACAAATCTTAGGCAATTTTTCTGGCATCCGCAGACATGGAATTTAAATTCGAAATTGATGACATCACACTAGTTGCAGAAAAATATGTTAAGCTCTTTGGAGTCAATCTGGATAAAATTTAAATTACGACACACATATACAACAGGTTTGTAAAAAAGCTGGCAACCATTTAAATGCCTTGAAAAGACTCTCACCATATATCAGTGTCAACCATAGAATGGCAATATTTCGCTGTTTCATATTGTGTCATTTCCAGCTCTGTAGCATTGTGTGACATTTTTGTGGAGTGGGGAACACCAAAAAGTTCGGGAAAATTCAGGAGAGAGGGCTGCGTTTTGTTTATGGCGACTATACTTCAGATTATGATTCTCTTCTTTGCAAATCCAAAATACCAAGCTTGAAATTGGGGAGGGGAAGAAACATTGCCATTCAGACATACAAAATTAAAAACAACCTGGCCCCTACATATTTGAAAGAACTAATAACACCAATACAAAATTTCACCTGCCTTTATTTAAATCAACATGGCATGGTCTAAATTCATTTGCCTATATGGCCCCCAGGATCTGGAACCCTCTACCTGAATGCACACGAAATGCTACCTCTCTGCAAAACAAAGTGGTCAGGCATACACAGAAGCCAACACAAATGTGAAAATTGCTAGTGACATCTAATAACATCGCTCTGTTAATATTATTTTTTTTCTTATTATGCTATTTTAAACCATGTTTAGGATCTTAAAATATTCTAGAAAAATATTTAATCTATCTTTGCTTTTTAATTATATTTATACATAGATACAGGACGTCATTCAATTTTTTTTATATATAATGTAACTGTGATATTTTATTCATAATCTTTGCTCTGTGATAAAACCAGTGTGCTATAATTTAAATATATGTATATACAATATTATACTAATTGATAATCTGACTATAATATAATATTATCATTATAATAATAAAGAGGTGATATTTTAATACAGGACTAGAAAAACCTCATATAATGTTTTGAATATGTGATGCATACTAAGTGATATCGTTCATGTTATTCCTTGTTGAATTTCAGTACTACAGATCGGTTGAATAGCCTCAGGCTAATGTTTTTATGGTTAACTGTACCATGCCGATTGAAAATAAAATTTATCTTATCTTATCTTATCTTATTTTACACCTGTAGCTGATATTTTGCAATGATGTTGACAAGCGTCAAGGCCCCTGGGCCTCTTGTTTATATAACTAAACTGTGATATTTTATTCATAATCTTAGCTCTGTGATAAAACCAGTGTGCTATAATTTAAATATATGTATATACAATATTATAGTAATTGATAATCTGACTACAATATAATATTATCATTATAATAATAAAAAGAAGGTAATATTTTAATACAGGACTGGAAAAACCTTATGTAATGTTTTGAATATGTGATGCATACTATGTGCTATTTTTGATGTTATTCCTTGTTGAATTTTAGTACTACAGATCGGTCGAATAGCCTGGGCCTCTTGTTATGGCAATGCATAAATTTTAATGGTCACGGAATCTGGTAGGCCTATTTTCGATTACTAAATTATAATATTTCTGTGTGAAGTCCAAGATGGCGGTCAAAAACTACAAAATCACATATTTTAAAACTATAATGCTCTGATCTCATGAGTTACATGTACCATACCGCTTGGGTGATACCGGTGCTTGGGTGATACCGTTTTGTTCAACTAGCTTTCCTTAATAAACAATAAGCTGATAACACATGATATACTTAATCACAAGAGCTAGAAATAACGGTTTTAAATGACCATCATAAAAAATTACTGGCTGAAATATTTCCAAAATATACATATTTTACCATCAGTTTATCTTGCACAACATTGTTTTGTATCCGATTTTAAATTTCATTGCTCTAAGAATCCAATATGGAATTTGTGATTAAAAGGATATTATATAGTAAAGAAATTCAAAATGGCGGTGATATATTATATAAAAAAGAAAGACAGTTTCGGACACATGAAAACAGCATTTACCGGCATTATACTATAGTCTTTCTAAAGACATTACCGTCAATAAATTATTTTGATATAGGTTTAGATATTAGTCGTCTGGACCACTCTCTTAAAGGCACATTTCATCTACTTTTTCCTCGACGACATCACTCATATAAGATCTTCCCCTTCCAAAAGGCTTCCCTCCACCATAATAGTTGGAAGGCAATCACCCTCATACCACAAGGGATTAATCACTCAATCTTCCAAAGTCCATCAATAACCATCAACAGCAGAAGGAACCCCCACTACTGCCGTATCAGCATTTCTCCAAATAATCATCTGATAGTTGGCTCTTCGTATATGTTGTACGAAGGATTTTTGGCAAGGTGGCAGACTACTAAGATCAACGTTTTTGTCTGCTGTTGATAATGCCATTTTTAAATACACATTTGTGAAGGCCTCAAAGCCAGCTAGTACATAATTTGCAACTTCTTATGTTTCCCCGAGTCGCGCAAGCACAGGCTGCAATATCTGGTTTGTCTGCTTTGTTTTAATGGGTTCGATCTTCCAGATTCCCTTAAAAGTATTGGTGGAATTACAATGAGCAAATGCATGTAGTGCCATGAGTGCAGTCAGGCAAGTGTTTCAGAAACCTGCAATGAATTTCATCATGGCCAGTTGCCGAATCAGTTGCCTGAGCGATAGATTTAATGAGTTCTCGTTTTGAAAAAGCAACATTGTACTTTTCGTCATTATCTGACTCAAAGTCCAATGTGTTTTCCTTCTCATTCTATTTCTTTCATGATAATGATCTGGAGATGATTTTGCAGCAAATGTTGTTGCCAGTGTGTCAGCAATCTCTGTCTCATTAGTTATTGTGTCAGAATCAATGACAAGGTACTTGATAGTTTTATCTTTCCTCTTGCCACTGATTCTGCGCAACATTTGCCATGTTTGTTTCACCGATGTATTATAATTTAGTGTGGAGACAAGTTCTCCAAGATTGACGCTTGGCCTCACTGATGGCGCGGCGAACATTAGCATAATCCTTCTTTTTTTACGTCAAAGGTTTACCTAGTTGGATGTCTTTTAAATGGTGTGCGGTGATCTCGGCCTTCGACGATCTCGGCCCGGGTGATCTCGGCCCGTCCGAAGTGATCTCGCCCGGTGATCTCGGCCCGTCCGAGGTGACCTCGCCCGGTGATCTCGGCCCGTGTCCTGTCCCCGATGTGAGCAAGCCACAACCTCACAAGCCCCACGAGCACCGCTGCATGTGCGGCGCTCATCGCCGGAGATCTCGCCCGGTGATCTCGCCCGGTCACTGATAGCAGACACCAGTCCAATACCATGAATACAGCAACTAACACGTTAATCTTACACTGTCTGCAGGCCTACCAGACATGCATTAGTGAATCGTAGGCCTACTATTTTATATAAGATCACCAATGCGCTTCCGATTCTCGGTGAAACCAGAACACAACGAACAGCAAGTAATTAGGACTCTAAAGTAGGCTACACACTAATAATTAATGCAATAATATATTATATTAACATATTATAATGCATATTATATTGCATATTATAATGCTCAATATTTCGAGTTGTTAAAGCAATGTATTGTGTTAAAAACCTAAATGTCGCTTCTGGAGCTTCGTAGTGTTGATTAGAAAAACATCTAATTTGTATTCATTTTAATTATATATCAATGTTTTGCATCTAGGACTTATATGGTTTATAATTTAGGAAAAAATGATCAAAACATCATTATATTTTAGAATTACATAGCTACATTTAAAAAAATATATTCTTATTGTGTTCCTTAATTAAAAGCCTTTTAACTGTTATTGCTCATTTCAATTCGTTACAAATGTTGGTATGTAGCACTTCAAGGGTTATTAATTGAAAATACTGTCAACCTTTCATAATTATGATAAAAAGTACATAACCGAATTATAAAAACATATCGTGTGGAGAAAAGAACGCTCCCATTATAATTTTTGTTCGTTTAATTCACAACGCCAATATCTGGTTAGCTCACCAATTTTGTCCACATTTACTGTATTGGCCTCCCCAATATTCATATTACTGAGATCCGTACCTTTAAGTTGATGTAGGATGCATCTTTAAAATTAGAGTTTGGGTGTGAAAAAAGATCGCACATTTGCCGCGGCATTAATAACATACATAAGATTAAATAAAAAGATCAATGATGGGCGGGACGTTTGTTGTGGTTTGAGAGGGCGGAGTTTCCCTGTGATGACGTAACAGACTGCACACCTTGTGATGAACAAGGGCCCTCTGATTCGACATCTGTCTTTGACTTGCACCTCCTCTCAACCAATGAAACAATAGGCTTTATAATTAGAGGGAGGGGTTTTCCAAAGTATTATCTTGCGAATCGCTGATTAATTTAATATAGTAAGCATACGTAAGCATAAGTAAATTCCCACCTGTTCTACTGATCATAAATGTTCCATGGAACATAACACATGTATAATATAATAGAGAACGCTGATGGACAGTAGAAGTACTATATGTATGTAATTCGTGTGTATATTTCGGCGCCCATGAATCACATGAGATATGTGACGCGTTATAAATGCTTTAATACTTAATATTTTGAGTTGTATTGCAAAACATATAACGACACCCTTTCAGAACAACAGTATCTCTTTTCGTATTTGAGCATAAATTCAATTCAAATATTATAACACGAATCGTGTGATAGAATAATATAAAACGAATATGGCGTGCACGATTTGATCTCAGCAATGTATATACTTCAATAGTATTATAACACGAATATGATGTTTTTTTATATCGTGTTATAAAATATTATAGCACGAATATGATGTGCATGATTGATCTCAGTAGTTGTAGCTATTAAATAAAATTACCTTAATTCAACAGGTTCAACCGAAAAAAATGTTATGGTTGTTATTAAATCACGTAATAAAATAGGTGGCCAGAGGTGATGACACGGCGGTCGTTTGATGAATGCCCCTTCTTCACAACTCACATTGTGCAATGTTATGCTTGTTCATGATTATAGCATGGAGGAACATTTCAACTTGTTGTGAGGATATAACACATTTCAGAATTACAATTGTATTGCTGTTAGCGCTTTAACTATCGATCTGCGTTCTCGTGTGTATTGTATTGCAAGGTGTTATGATCGCGATAATTTTGTGAAGCACATCATGTTTCTTAACGTGTAGTACACTGTTGAATACTACATGGCGGCAAGATGATTAGAGCCCTTTCTATTTAAGCTGGTTAATCCTTGAATAATTTATCGCCGTTTTATTCCTTTCCTAATTATTTTAAATAAACATAATCTTATATGAACTTGATCTCTAATCGACCATTGACGGGCAGTTACGCAATCTTCGGCGCCGCCAGTGAAATGAAAGCAGTGGCCAGATGATGTTAAAATATTGGCCCAGCATTACAGACGCCGAGCCGTCATTGTAGCAATATTGTCCGTTCGCTTAGCCACGTTAACCTTTTTACACCGATCAAACTCTAGTAGGCCTAAACATCTAGCCATGGATGAAGGTCGAGATGGATTATTGGAGCGTTTTAAACCTTTACAGGCCTACAGGCTTGGTAGTTATCCTATGAATAATATAATATCAGGGATACAATACTTTATTATTATGATCCAAAAGATTTTCTCCATTTTGGAAATAACAATACCGCATTTATATCTTTAACAGTGCTTTATTGCTGCGGGAAATTACACGCATTTAAAGAAAATCATAGCCTGTTTATTAATTGGATGAGCTATAAATGCACCTTGCCGTATCAGGTCTGACCGTCAGACTACCAGTCTGACCTTGACAACAGGTGTGTGTGAAGCGGGTACGAAAATGAGGGGTGCGAGCAACATGAATATTCATTATGACGTCACTGGTTTACTGACTGCAGCGTGGAGGTCACACTCAGGTCAGATTGTTTGGGCCGCCTGAATCAACTGTGAATTGGCCAGGGAGGAGGAGGGAGGAGGGGGGTTCTGAACACATAGCACATATACGGGTTATCCAGGTTCTGC
This sequence comes from Flabesymbios commensalis, assembly GCA_964017125.1. Taxonomy (NCBI): domain Eukaryota; kingdom Metazoa; phylum Annelida; class Polychaeta; order Terebellida; family Flabelligeridae; genus Flabesymbios; species Flabesymbios commensalis. The sequence goes on from OZ024904.1 coordinate 66,192,808, forward strand.
CGGTGGCAGACAACTGGATAGATGAAGATGTATAAATGCGTCCTTTGCGATATAGCGATAGTAACACGTTCATTTTGCTGGGGAGATATTCAGCTGAATTAAATTTAACTATATAAAACCAGTTACCCGGAGCTTACATTAAAGGGTCCTGATATTTCATATTTTATTCGCATGCATCACCAAATAATATTATGAGTATAGCTAGGCCTATAATATGTCTCATCTTTAGACCATCTTTAAATTATTTAGTCCTTCCAGTATTTAACAAATTGTAAATTATAACCATTTTATCATTTTGAACAATATACAAATATAGGGCCTATATATTTCTATAATGGTAATTTAGTCACATGCATCACTTTTAGCGCATGTTCTGGAATAAAAATTATATAAAATATATTACGTTCACTTTAAAAGCGTTACGTCATAGCTCTGCCACCTCTCGCGAAATAACGTTTCTAGGGCGAAAGTGGGCGTGAGCTGTAATCATCAGTAGGCCTATTACGGTTGACCAATCAGTGTATGACAACTGCTGTCAATCAACCTGTGACGGTGACCTGTGCCTGACCAGCAGTAACTATTCCAGGCTTAAAAATAACCACAGCCGATACAACATGCTTCCGCGCGGCCCGTGAGGCTATTAACCTTTACATTCCAAAGTCTTACAAATGTAGGCCTACCTATAATGTCCAAAATAATCCTCATTGACTATTATGCCCTCTCACCAAGCCGTCTCGTAAGCAAAATGTAGCCAATTCATCGTAAAACAGGTAATTAATACAATAACAATACATATAAATAAAAAAAATTCTGGAAAAAATGTTCAGCGTATTTTGCGCTAAATATACAAGAACAAATATTCCATGAACTGGTGAATTTGCTTCTTTATAGCACGATTTATTATACAAATCGTGTAAAAATAGTGTACAATTTCACGATCAATCGACTATTGAATTTGCTTCTTTATATCATAGATAAAACAACTGTGAGATATACCTACATTTGGGGTTGTAGACTAGCCTATATAAATCAACCGTGTCGTGATATTAAATTTTCCATTTAAATAATTACTTTTATAGGCCTAATAATTATAGATCTACATAGGCCTGTCTTCGATAAAATTGTACTGCCTATTATTACTGTACGGTTCACAGATATGGGGAACAGATTGGAGCAATGTCATTGAAAATGTAGGCCTACATATTTCTATTATTTTATATTGATCTATGTCTAAGCATCTAAGTATTTTTTAAATAGGCCCTACATAGGCTAATATCACCGCGGTAATAACGTCTTTAAGCGTCCGAGATAACCGGGCGGGATCACCGGGCGAGATCTCCCGGCAGCCTGCCGTCAATGTGTTCTGATACAGGGGTAAGGTGGTCAGGCTAGTCGGGGCCGACCGGGCGAGATCACCGGGCGAGGTCACCGGGCGAGATCACCGCACACCGGGCGAGATCACCGGGCGAGATAACCAACGGCCGTCCGAGATCACCCGGGCCGAGATCGTCGAAGGCCGAGATCACCGGTATTCTTTTAAATTTGTCCAAGGACATTTTCCTTTTTTCAATTGATTTTTTTTGCAATTTTCATCAATCCAAGATATTTTTTATTTTTTTTGAACTGTTGAGGTTTTTGGTATGTTTTTCTCTGCAATTTTGTTTAATTTTGTTGTAAAAAGGGCTACGGGGTCATCAATCCCCTCTCCACTCTCAAATTGAGAGTTTGTGCTGCCCTCTCCCCGCAAAACTGTCGGAAGGCCTCCCAATTTGCCCTGTGCAACCTCCAATGCTGCACTTTTTCTTCAGCAACAGAGTTGTTGCTCTGTATGATAATTGGATAGTGATCACTGCTACGGAGATCCTCATTGACCATCCAAGTGTAGTCCAAATATAAATCGGGATCACACAAGGATAGGTCAATTGATGTTGCTGATTCAGAAGCAGGATGCAAGTAGGTCGATGAACCATCGGTGAAGATGCACAGGTTTTGATATCTGAGAGAAAGTCTTCAATTATTCTACCACGTGGGTTGATGTCCCTACAGCCCCACGTTGTGTGGTGCCCGTTAGAATCAATTTGTAGCATGAAGGGTTTGGGCAATTGTTTTACCAACAATTGCCTCAATCCCCCAATACCTACTGGGCGCTTAGGTGGTAAATAAACCGAGCATATAGTCATTGACCTGGGACAGTTCATGTTAACTGCCACAGCCTGCAAGTTGGTGTTCACAATAATGTGTTTATGTGGTGTTCCATCCTTTCAGAATGGAGACACCCCAACAGGCCTTTTCATTATTGGCCGGGCCGAAGCAATTAGACATCGAGTAATTTTCTTAAAAGTTACATTGTTCTTTGGGTTTAGGTTAGTTTCCTGCAGGTACACATCTGACGGACTCTGTTCCTGTAGAAGAATAGCCATGTCATTGTCATTGTCATTGAAATGTCCCATATTAAACACACAGTATTTTGGAGTATGTATTTGAGAATACACTGTACTGTAGGTCTACCTTATGACAATTCTGATTACTTTTTTTCATCCACTACTTAAACACGTTCTCCATGTGCTTGGGTGTATCTGAACAAATCAATTATTATGGCTCTGTTACGGGTTGAAAAATATCATAAGCATAATAAAGTGATTCACAAAATTGATCTCTAGCTTATTTTTGTCGATAATGCAATTTTCACCCAATTAAGCTGATATTAGCCAATTTGGAAGCCATTTCGAATATTGTATTTATCATCGGAGGTGTATGTGCTGGGTATTAAACTATTTACCATCTATAATGACATATTAATCATTATAATATAGTTTAGTGTCACTTTCATGCCCTGTTTTATGGGACTTGGCGGCCATCTTGAAAACGACGCCCAGGACACATTTTAAGAAACCAGAAAAAAATCAAAACAAAAAATTATTGGTTCTCAGTATAGGCCCTACTTCGGGTGATATAAACTGCGTTTTGAAACTAGAGCCTGACGGCACTGAAGTAGAGCTTGTGCCGGGCTTCAGGGACATTGTTTTAAGGAAAGCTAAGATGCAGCTGTTTCACAGTTAAGCAACAAATATATTTGTCTAAATGAGGTGTTGAATCCGACAGTAGCTATGCTGTATCTCGTGTCTGACTGTCGTCAACTCAATGTTGTTCTCAATGTTTAGTCGGGGAGGGAGGATTGGTGGCTGGTGGTCATGCGTTGTACGTGTAATGTTGTGCATACCCGGCGAAACGGGCCATAGCGTGTACAGGGTCACCCCTGATCTGTCACATCTATTTTATGCTAGGTTTACATTATGTTTCCGGCGGCTACGGCGGCCACGTTTGCCCGAAACGTAGTGCACCGTGGGATTTTAGCCCTCTTTCAATTTTTGTTAGGTCTTGCTACGTTCTCTAACGGTCTCTCACGGTATGCAGGATGAGCCGTGACGGGTCGCAGATGGTCACTTCCGGAGGCTAAAAGGCGCGGTACGGTTCGGCCCGTTCGGCCCCCGATCTATTAAGGATGCCAGTACGTTGCCTCGCGGGCCGTCACGGCCTGATGGGGTTCCTCACGTTTTTCACGTTCTAATCAAGGACTGATACGTCTTTCACGTTCTCCCAAGACTCTCTGTGGATGAAACGTGGACACCGGACAGCTTTGGAACGCGTTTGAACATATTTTGCCTCTTAATCAATTTAAAGGAAGATTTTGGTGGCTAATCCTACATTTAAGAGGTCCAGGAATCTGCTGAAACTGTTTTCAATTGCTAAATTACAATAGTTTTTTGTGTACCGGTAATTCAAGATGGCGTCCAAAAAATTTACAAAAAATACATATTTTAACTTTATGCACTTTTGAAGTTATGATTTGTGATTTAAAATATCTCCAGGACTCTCATTGAGTTGCATCATGTTGTTCAGGAACCTATCACGAGTCAGAATCAGGATGTTAACATTTAATCAATACATAATACATGACCAAAGAACGATTTTCAAAATGGCAGCTATCAAAATCACCGAAAAGTCCAGAAACGTGCTTCCACGTAGTCCCACCACGTCGCCTTCTCAAAGTTCCACTACGGCTTATTACGCACTGCCACGTTTTATCACGTTTTGTTGGGTTCACCCCGCTTTACTACGGCCTGCTAGGTTTCTTATCCGTACCGTGACTGCCGTGGCAAATTTTTTGACCGTTTTAAAATCTGGCACGGCAGTCACGGCAATCACGGCCTCCCAAGTTTGTCCATCCCGCCGCTCTGCGTTGCCCCACATCCATCCCGTTTTCTCCACGGTGGCTTGAAACGTGGCCGCCGGGAATCTAGTGTAAACCTAGCATTAGGCCTACCCTAATGGAAATAGGCCTGCAGAGGCTACTCCCTGCGAGACCCTGGGCTGGGACTGTGGTGCAGTTCATTATTCAAAGCCAATCTATTAAACAGAAACTGTTTATATTAACCTGACAGTTTGAGTGGTATAGGCATATATGCTACTAGGTATACCCCAGTCAATGACAGGTAGGGGAAGGTACTGCATGCTAGTAGCCTAGGCACATTGCATGCTAGTAGGCCTACTGCTATTTGCTCAGATTTTATGGCAGTGTGTAGGGTTCAGAATTGAAATAACTGAGTCAGCAGATTAACTACTTCTACTGCGACAGTCGTTGAGCCAATGTTGATTTAATGATAGGCCAGCATAATAACAACTGGTGCGAGACTGCAGGGCAACATTAAATAGACCTGGGAGAATCTCTCTTGTTTGCTGCGCCTTGGCACCACATGTTGTGTCCAACAAGGATTTCAATAGGCATATTCTATCAGGCATATGCCCTTGGCAATCAGTTTCCATCGTGCTTTATGTGTAACGTTGGGCCCTAATTTATTCATGTCAATGACTATTTTTAGTTTACTACTCCGTTTTAATTATGTTTTATGTGTGAAGGAAACATTTGCATTTTTATTTTTCTAAACTCAATAGGCCTATCACAACTCACTATAGAACTCAAAACTCTATAAGCCTAGATATATTGAGATTGCAAAGTTATTGATATAATTAGCGAGTTAATAACTTGATATTGAGTTTAAAACAATAATAGCTTAATTTAAATGTAACTTCTGGGGCTTCGCATTTGGCTATGAGATTTATTAAGCATAGCAGGATTGGGCTATGCATTGCCTGAGGGGTGTTTTTAAAGTTTTCAGAACGTATTCAGACTGTAAGCCCTAGGCCTAAGTTTTTACTACACATGAATTGTTTTTTTTTGCTGGTTTAATGTTAAAGCATCGTCTATGAAGCTCGCCCAACATTAATGCTGCAACGTTAGCATGGCACAGTACTGTAAACATAATATTAGGTGCGCAATTGAATATTAAAACACTATGATGCTGTGCATAATAATATGTCCATTCACACAGTTCACTGAACATAGGTTGCATTTGTATAGTCACAGTCACAGCAGTCTTAAAAATGTGCTAACGTGAGATAAGTTTTCTGTTAATGTGACAATATACTTGACACATATTAGTGTATCGTGACATGCTCTTTGACACTTCATATGTTAATGTGACACTTTGTTCTTTAACAACAGAATACTTTGGGAAGTGTCAGTGGTATCTGTCACGTTAGCATTTGCATTAGATGTTTATTCCAAAACCAAAAATAAAATCGTGTAGCCCTTCTACAATGCAACAATCTGAAACCAGCCATTCAAGTAAATATTTCTAGCTGTGTGCATATAAATTTTGGGCAAGGATGCGACTTCTATCAGCACTGTGGCTAACGTGACATTAGCAACATGTTAAAATAAACGTCACGTTAGCATGACTTAAATGCAACGAAAAACACACTTAGCTATAAAATATATACTTGTTTAATCAGAATTATAATCTTCTGTCTTTTAGTTTTCATTTCAAGCTGCTTCATTGTCCCTACATCTTTTAATTTTAATTATATTTCTTCATTAGTATAATACTTTGTATCATTGACATTCATCAGATATCAAGTGTCTTGACTTGTCACGTTAGATGTTGCTGCTTATTGCAAACCATCGAAATACAGTTATTTTAGCGATTCTACAACGCAATGATCTAAAACCAACAATACAAACACTTATTTCTGAGTGGGTGCAGACAAACTCTAGCCAGCGAAGTAGCTACTTGTAACACTGTTGATAACATGACATTAACAAAGTGTCAACAAAAACGTCACGTCAGCATACTTTAAATTCAACAAAAATACACTTGGCATTAAGCAACCTCCTTGTCTGATCACAAATACAATCTACAGTCTTTTAATTTTAATATCGTTTATGGTCGCTTCATCGTTTCTTATTCTTTCAGCAGATTCCTGCGGTAAGCACTCGCGTGAGACTGGCCAAGGGAAGATGAGGGTGACCCAGATTTGTTCCTGTTGTGTCTGGCTTACCGCTTGCCAAGCATCACGAATCAGTTCCTTAGTTTAAAACTACTAGACCTTCTTTACTCTGGCAATCAGTTTTGATTCAGTAAATTAAAATAGTAAGGCTAAAAAATAATTTGTGATGTTTTTTATTTATAATGTTGCTCGGTCACAGTCCATGGATTTCTTTTTTTCTTCGAATATATATATATATATATATATATATATATATATATATATATATATATAATATATATATATATATATACATAATATTTGAACTACAAAGAAACAATAATACGCTCTTCATCATCATCTACATCTTGATCATTGTCTTTTTCAGTTTGGTTTGTTTTAATGTTAGCTTGTTCTTTTGACAACTCGGAAGGCAATAGCACAAAACATTCCTGTGGTGGATCTAAAACTATTTCCCCATATATGATGAAAGGCCCTGGAACAAAAAAAGTGGTGCATAAGCTGGAGAAAAAAATCTGAAAAGATTGATTTATTTCGTAATTTGAACCATCACAAACATATCTGTTGGGTTGAAAATTACGAACAAATAAGAAATTCATTTACAACCGTCTGAGATACATTTTAATTTGAGGATAATGTTTTGAAATCTATAGGGCCTACTAATTAAAGGAATGGGATGTTGGGAGATGCTACTGTTACTGGCTCGAGTTTTACTTACCACCCGAATAACCCACCAAACAAAAACGGACTTTCATTAAATTATCAATGCCAAAATAAAACCGTCTAAATACACGGGTTCCCTCAACAAACATAGAACTAAACATATTTTATTTTTACAATCGAAACAATTACAACAAGAGCGCTGACACTAACAATATCCCGCGCCATTACTCAAAGTCAATAATGGCCACAAAATCGAAAGTAAAAAAATATGTCAAAGGTCATAACTCCCAAAAGGCACATCTACACCCCTTAAGGGATGTGTGTGTGTGAAATGTAAAAACAATCCAGCAAACGCTTCCCAAGATCTCGTCTTGAAACTGAGCTATCATCCGTCATCAATTAAAGTCAATAATCACCTCAAAATCGAAGGTAAAAAAATAGTTCAAAGGTCATAACCATCAAAAGGCACATGTACATCCCCTGAGGGATGTGTGTATAGAATATGAAAACAATCTGTCTAAGGGTTTCCAAGAATGTATTAGTGGTACACAGGGCAAGGAGCCTGAGTCTAAGTTATTAACACAATTATTCCTCACAATGACGTTGACAATAAGAAAACGTGCGGGTGACAATTTTTGTAAGTTTGATGGGGACTTTATACCCCAACCTACCCAAACCAACCCAAACCGACTTGAATCAACCCAACCGGTCCGACATAATAGTGATAATGTTAAATCTAGTCAATAGTATAGGCTTTTATTGATCTCATTCTCGCAGTCTATGATATATTGTGTCATATATGTCCGAAATTGAAGATAAGATATCTAAAAAACCGGACCCAACCAAGAAACGAGAGTGATCAACTGACAGTCACCAGGTGGTGCTATGATCGGCATAGCTAAACCAAGTGAGGTCGACAGAAATGACACGGAAGATCATTGTGAATAACATACATTCAATTATTTCAGGGTTCCCACAGGGATCTGGAAATGAAATTCCATGACTTTTCCATGACTTTCCATGACCATTTTTTCAAAATTCCATGACTTTTTATAACCACATAAAAACAATTACATAAATATGTAAAGCCTCCACCTCCCCTACAGCTGTCCGATCCACGCACTTTACTTACAAAAAATATATAAAGTTGTTATGTGATGCTCTCTTTATTAGCAACAGACACAATAAAAATGTAATGACAACAAATCAGACACTGACAGCTAATGTATACACTAGACATGTGTAAAGCGGTATCAAAATTACTACACAAATGCGAGTACAGTAGTACAACCAACAATAAAACAAAACTGCCACAAACTGGCATTTTCAACTAACAAAATTGTATAAATTGCACAATAATAAGTGGAAAAAGTATAATTAATGAACTGTGTCTATTGACGTTTAAGCTGTCTAATCTCAAATGTAATAAAGTTTAACATACAATATGTGTCTTCGTAGTATATTTTAGTGTGTATATATATATTAGTTGTGAAGGTTATTTTATTATTATTACTATTGTTTAATTTTGTTCAATAAAAAATATATTAGTTGCATATGTTACTATGTATAATGACTATATTATTCGTTTCATCTTATAAAATATTGTTGTTCGATTTTGTTTATTAAAAATAAACATTTTATTATTTATATATGTTACTACTATGTATAATGACTATATTAATAATCGATTTTGTTCAAAAAAATATTATTTGTGTATGTTACTATGTAGGCCTATAGTGACTGTTTTATATGAGTTTATCGTCACACATTTTGTCCACTACAATATTAGTTGTGTTTGTTAGCGTGTATAATCAGTTATAATGTATCATTTTGCAATGTATAATAAATAGTTTTGCATAGTGGCGGATCCAGAATGTGCAAGAGGAGGGGGCGTAAGCCACATTTTGGCTGAAAAAAGGGGTGTTAGCTTCACTTTATTAAAAAACAAGAGCACACTCGATAATAGCCCGCCACCGAATTATGATAAAGAAAGTAAAGATGAATGTCATCACGTAAATAACAACCCAAGATATAAATGGTATGTTAAACCAGCCGCTTTTCAAGTTATCGCGCCCACAAGGTCAAATTATGGACGTAAAATAAATGTGAAAAATCGCAATAAGTCGACCATTTTGATTTTTTAACTGCCATTATTGAGCTTGTCCAAGAACTGCTTATTAGTAACATGCATAACAAACTTGAAGAGGATACTTGTGAAAATGTTGAAGTTATCGCGCCTACAAGGTCAAATTATTGACGTAAAATGAGAAAAATCGCAATAAATCGGCCATTTTGAATTTTTTTTCAGCCATTATTGAACTTGTCCAAGAAGTACTTATTAGTAACATGCATAACAAATTTGAAGAGAATATGTGAAAAACTTTTCAAGTTATCGCGCCCACAAGGTCAAATTATTGACGTAAAATGAGAAAAATCACTATAAATCGGCCATTTTTTTTTTTTTTCAGCCATTATTGAACTTGTCCAAGAACTACTTATAAGTAACATACATACCAAATTTGAAGAGAATATGTGAAAAACTTTTCAAGTTATCGCGCCCACAGGGTCAAATTATTGACGTAAAATGAGAAAAATCGCAATAAATCGGTCATTTTTTTTTTTTTTTCGGCCATTATTGAACTTCTCCAAGAACTACTTATTAGTAATATGCATAACCAATTGGAAGAGGATATGTGAAAAACTTTTCAAGTTTTCGCGCCCACAAGGTCAAATTATTGACGTAAAATGTGAAAAATCGCAATAAATCGGCCATTTTTTTACTTTTTCGGCCATTATTGAACTTGTCCAAGAACTACTTATTAGTAACATGCATAAACAATTTGAAGAGGATATGTGAAAAACTTTTCAACTTATCGCGCCCACAAGGTCAAATTATTGACGTAAAATGTGAAAAATCGCAATAAATCGGCCATTTTTTTTTTTTTTCTGCCATTATTGAACTTGTCCGAGAACTGGTCATTAGTAACATGCATAACAAATTTGAAAAGGATATGTGAAAAACTTTTCAAGTTATCGCGCCCACAAGGTCAAATTATTGACGTAAAAGGTGAAAAATCGCAATAAATCGGCCATTTTTTTTTTTTCGGCCATTATTGAACTTGTCCGAGAACTGGTCATTAGTAACATGCATAACAAATTTGAAAAGGATAAGTGAAAAACTTTTCAAGTTATCGCGCCCAGAAGGTCAAATTATTGACGTAAAGGGTGAAAAATCGCAATAAGTCGGCCATTTTGAATTTTTTTTTAGCCATTATTGAACTTGTCCGAGAAGTGGTCATTAGTAACATGCAAAACAAATTTGGGAAGGAAACATGAAAAACTTTTCAAGTTATCGCGCCCACAAGTAAATGTTAACGCCGACGACGCCGAACTTCAATTGCAATAGCCCACCTTTTTTAATTAAAATTAAAAGGCGGGCTAAAAATGAATAAAAATTCAATATTTTCACCAATAACAGGGGACGTACGCCAGGTACGCCCTATGCTGGATCCGCCACTGTTGTAAGACCTGAGTTTGAGACGACATAAATGTGCGCCATCTGGTGAATAGGCCATGCAAGTTAAATTATAGTACTATTTCTGGATAGAAAGGATTAAATATAGCACAATGTACAACAATAGCCCAAATTAAATCACTTATATTGAATATAATGAATGCATATCGGCCGGTTGGGTTGATTCAAGTCGGTTTGGGATGGTTTGGGTCGGTTGGGGTATAAAGTCCTACAGAGTTTGATTTGTCAAACCCTGCATAGAACTCACATAACATCAAGAAATTTAAAGAAATCCAATTGATATTAAGACTGATTACAATATTATTTATATTTGAGATATAAAACTTCATACCTAATGATGGCGATCTGTGTTTAGAAATAGCCTCAACATATGCATCAAGGTTGTCTTGCAATGCTTCATATCCCATATTGAGCTGCAAAAATTGTTCAGTGGGTAATATAAAACATAGATACATATGTATAACGGTAGAATAGAGCAAGGGATGATTAAAATATTAGAATATGGGTATTTATAAATCACATCAAAGATCTGCTTGGAAAAAAAAAGACACTTGAGACACTTCTCAGACTATAAGACTTCAACACATCAATCGTTGTGTGCAAAGTTTTGCTTCATGTTAGCACATGTGGTTACAATATTTAGCCAGTAAAATGTCTCATTGAACTGTTGTAACGTCATAGTCAACCAACCCAGCCAGTGTAACAGTGAAAATCACCCCAGTCACTGATGTCGCGCGCTCACACCTATAGTATGACGCAATACCTGATAACAGCCTGTGTACATAGTGGTGATATAACTGGCGATGCTTATATACTTGACTTGAAGGTGGGTGGAAACTGTTGGAAACGCCTAACTTGGTGCCCAGCCTGCATGATAAAGTGCCCCTAATCATAGGTGGCAAAATGCCCCTTCTGAATCTTAGATGAAATACTGTACCTGGTAAGTGTGTATTTCGGAATGTTCATATAATTTCTAACAACCATCCCGATATTTATAATGGGTTGACCAAGCCGCTGAAGGTCTACAAGAAGGGTCCGATGTTGATTTGTTTTTTCTTTGAAAGGATCAACACTGAGGAAAACCTTTCCCTTTTGTCACTACACCAGCCACGAACATCCCCTGAATATTACCTGTGTATTTTGGCGATGTTCACGATGTCCCGCAAAGATGTAAACATGTTAATTGGCCACGTTTAGAGGTGTTGACCTTTCGTGTATAGAAATGTGAGACCCGTTGGGAAAGCGCTGTTAAGCGCTGATTTTCCAATGACATTGTAAATAAACTAGCAACGTCTTTGACGATGTGATACATCTGTGAGACCTCACATACATGTACTTATCCTAATACGAGTGGCAACCGAATTAAAAAACGGGTACATCTAAAAGACAAATATGTAATGACCGACATTTTGTCATAATTCATCTTTTTCGAAACCTGATTACGTTGCCAACGGAAGTTTCTAAAAGTTGTAATCTATCGGAATGTAGCCTTCACTTATTCAAACACATATAACAGAGCTAAAACAAAACCATGCCGTTTGCCTGGGTATGGGCCTTTAATCTCCTGTGGCTACAGTGACAATTCACTACAAAATTAACTCAACCCATCACTGGGAAATATTGAGGCTATTTAGATCACAGCCTAAACTAACTGATAACATACCATTCCCAAATTCAGTCTGATCTTGGATACTTCTGTTTGAAGCTTTTCAGATTGGTATGTTTTTCCAAGTGAAAAATGCTGTATCATTTTTTCCAAATCAACACCCAAACTACCTGCAGAACATATACAAACAAACAATGTGCCTTCACAATTTGACAATCTCCTGCCTTCCATTAGGTGTTTCATATTAAAGCTGCATAACTCTTTTGTTTATTTGGACCTAAATAACCTAAAATGTTCAACACAATCATTCATATATTTTTAAAGGCTTTATAAATGCACAAAATCGATGTAAATGTAGCTGGATTAGATCACGACGCGATACACCATCAAGTTATATGGTGTGGTAAATCGGTCCGTCTGTGTACAATATGTGAGTAATACTAATAGTGGTTAATTGTGGGCCAATATAATGTTACATTAGACCAACATCAAACCCCTTAATAACAAACACTAGACGTTGAGCCGCATCGGTCTAACGTTCGGCCAGAGCCGTAGACAATGGCCCCTAATTAGTTTGACATCTGATCAATGCCTCATGTTGGCTGTGATGCCAAGTTCACACAAACCACCGGTTGGTGTCGTAAGACTAGGTCGACCCCGATAATAACTCAGCAAGCACATATTGTAAGTCACTGACCCATAAGAATAATTTTAAAAATCAGACAGTGTGTCTTACTCCGCTGTGATCAGGTCTGTTTTGGTGGGGCAACAATATTAAAAAACAACAAACTTAAGTCCTTAATAACTCAGTACCCGGAGCAATAAAATAAAAAAAATAAAACACCATTCCACATGGATTAATTTTTTGATTAAAATAAACAAAACAGTTATGCAGCTTTAAGACATTATACTGAAAAATATGATGTACAGTACATTGAATTGTACAAACATATTCTACTTGGCTAACATTATGTCTATTATAAGGTTTGAAAAGGAAGCGAATATAATTTAGACTCCAGTGTTCTAGATTGGAGCTGTTGTGTTAGCAGGAGGATCAATAATGAATATAATGATACCAATGCTTCAAAATAAAACACTGACCTTTCGCCTGGCTCGGAAAATTTAGTTGGAGAAGTTTTCTAATTGGTGTCACATCAGGTATCATTTCCATTGTACAAACAACATGGTCATATTCTTCACTATGTATATCTCCTTTTTGCAGCTGTGAATGACAAGAGGCTGGGTTATACCTTATATCTGCTGTCACAGCCTAACTCAGGTTATTAAATATGGTGGTATTACGAACGACGTAACCTGGGTTAACAGGATCCGCAGCGAGATTGATCACATACAGTAAAATTACTAATTGTAGCCGCAGCTTTAATTAGAATAAAAAATATTATTTTCCAGTGCCCAATGCCAAGACATTACTTGTGGCTACTTTTGGAGGTTTAGTATAAAAAATGAATTTGCCGGCCAGTTGTCACTCTGAACTGCTGGCAGGAAACCTCCAATCTTTCACGTCCAAGTATTAAACTGTTGACATTTTCTAATAAAAATATGTGCCATGAATAATTGTATAATGTCTAGAACATGTGAATGTCAGCAGATACCCAGTTGTGTGCTGAGTTGGTGGACATTGCAGTGCTTTGCAAACACAGTGATAATTTTGTAATAGCACAGTAGAGTTACTTCAGTCAGCAAGCAAACCTCTCTCCGTGTGAGCCTGTCAGAAAGTGGGACACTGTTGTCACTAATACAGCTGACACGAGACGTAGGCGGTGAACCAGTATTGAACCGGCAGTGGGCCAATGCATTGTATTGGTTGAATTGGCAGGCGCTACCCAAATGAGCACTGGGCCACGTGTCCACCTCCTTCCCCTAATGCATGTGTGTTAACAAAACAAATTTGACACACTGTTGGTGTGAGGCTGGTCCACAGTCTGCGATGCTGGCCTAAAAGCGAAACACCATTTAGTCAGCTCCTTGTTTTGGCTGGATGTGTGGGTGGTAAAGAGAGCATAGTGACACTAAATAACCATTTTGTGATTATCATTTGTATTTTAAAAAACTGTAGCGCGCAAAGGGCTACCTTACCTGTCCTATCACACATTTAATTATGTGAATATAACACCTCATGTCTGTAAAAGGTTAGAAGCTGTTTGGGCACTGGGGACGCACTGGGTACCGTCTCGCGGTCTAAGTGAATCGGCAGCACATAACGACATGGGTAGCAGCTCGACAGTCATTATCCTCCAAAATACCGACAGTCCCTTGACAATACATCGCCTAGATGAGTAATAATAAATCCAAACAAAACAAATCAAGTGTAAAGTCATCGAATGATAATTATTCTTTGAATATGTTACAAAATAACATCTCCGGGGGTGCGAATAACACCACAATTCTCCATAAATACGGGCACATTTTGTTCGCCGTCTTTTCCCGACACCAACCCATCAAACTTTCGGTACCGCCCACTTTTCAAGGCAATCTGATAAAACAACGTATTATACAACAAAGCTCACGAATTATAACTTGCCGTGTGGCACATCAACATCTCTCTTTGTTCTGAAGACATAATAAATTAAAGAAAACAGAAAAAAACCATCATTTCTTTTACTTTATTAACAAATCGTCAGTTAATTTACTCACTAGACAGAATAAGTTATACAACGTCAGCCCAGCACGAAAACAGCAGCGGATCAACGTCCCGTATCTGCTGTGCAGCTACCAGCATAAAAGCAATGTGGCCACGATCATACAAATTCGACTTCTATTATTGCCATTACGATGACAGCAGTCATGCATTATCTTAATCAGTTTATCAAATTAATGCTTTCAAAAAGCAGACATGTTATGAATAAACAGTCACGATAGGGCGTTCAAATTTGCGTGTCAGGGCCACAATCTAGTCATAGGAAATCTAGTCATAGGAAAAACTTTTTGTTGACAAGTATTGCGCGTAAGCTGATTGAGTTACAACAAAATGTTGCAAGCACTTGCACCACTGGAATGACGTGTCACAATTTCAATACTAGTGTGTTTTGTTGTTGATTCTAATTATTTTTTAATAACAATTATGTTTCAACGTCTGTAGAGACATGGCTATTTACTACACGACAACGTGCAGCACATCATTAGAATGGAAATTTAGGTATCTGTTATCAGACTATTACATGTGCTGATAGAAAATCATAACAGCAACGATAGACGCTTACGTAACTCTACTTCCTAAATATAGACAGCTTTCGGGGTATCCCCTTATAAGCATATTTATTATATGAAAAATGCATGATATGGCATCAAAAACTAGAAAGGTGTATCGACTATGCCTCCGTTTTTTATACCCCCCTATTTTTTTAAGTACAGTCAAAATGAATATTCCTTTTACCTACATCCTCCATTCCCCCCACCCAAAAATAATTGAAACCAAATATGCCCTATATTTTGTTTGAAAGACAGTCAAAATAAATTAAAAATATTCTTTTGACCTACCTGCCCCGCCCCCCACCCCAGCAAAATAAATTAAATCAGAAGATGCTTTTTTAAAAGCAATTAAAATAATAAAAGTAAAATAATATATTTGTTTGACCCCCCACCCGAAAATAATTAAATCTGAAGAGGCTCCTAAAAAAAATTGCCTTCACGCCCTGATTATTCTGTTCAAATTTGTTGTCAAATGAAAAAAAACATTAAAAAATATTTGTTAACCTCCCCCCACTCCCATGTGCCCACCCTGTCTGATTTTTTTAATTGACCTTGATCATTGCCCTTTCATGGCTATTTACTACACGACAACGTGCAGCACATCATTAGAATGGAAATTTAGGTATCTGTTATCAGACTATTACATGTGCTGATAGAAAATCATAACAGCAACGATAGACGCTTACGTAACCCTACTTCCTAAATATAGACAGCTTTCGGGGTATCCCCTTATAAGCATATTTATTATATGAAAAATGCATGATACGGCATCAAAAACTAGAAAGGTGTATCGACTATGCCTCCGTTTTTTATACCCCCCTATTTTTTTAAGTACAGTCAAAATGAATATTCCTTTTACCTACATCTTACATTCCCCCCACCCAAAAATAATTGAAACCAAATATGCCCTATATTTTGTTTGAAAGACAGTCAAAATAAATTAAAAATATTCTTTTGACCTACCTGCCCCGCCCCCCACCCCAGCAAAATAAATTAAATCAGAAGATGCTTTTTTAAAAGCAATTAAAATAATAAAAGTAAAATAATATATTTGTTTGACCCCCTACCCGAAAATAATTAAATCTGAAGAGGCTCCTAAAAAAAATTGCCTTCACGCCCTGATTATTCTGTTCAAATTTGTTGTCAAATGAAAAAAAACATTAAAAAATATTTGTTAACCTCCCCCCACTCCCATGTGCCCACCCTGTCTGATTTTTTTAATAGACCTTGATCATTGCCCTTTCTGACATACCCTCCCATTCGAAAAGAAACAATAATAATTTGCCTTGACCCCCCTTGACCCACCCCCGGCCTGACCCTCCCCGCCTGTAAAGAAATGTAATCCAGAGAGGCTATTGCGGTATATAAAAAAAACTTAAAGAAATATTTGCTAGCATCCCCCCCCCCCCCATGTGTCCACCCTATCTGATTTTTTTTAATTGGCCTTGATCACTCCCCTTCCTGCCTTACCCTCCCATTCGAAAAAAATGTAATCCGGACGGACAGACGGACGGACGTACAGATAACCCGACAACATAATGCCTCCGACAGCAGGCGAATGAAGGTATAAAAATGATTTCCACATGGTAACACAGTTTTAACTCGAAACCAATTTCTAGAGCACTTTTCAGATTCTGCCACCAGGCTATTACTATCAGTAAATGTAGATACTTCTGCTACATTGGACAATATAAAATATCCAGTTTTGTTTTGCGATATAATATGTGATTAAACACAACATAAAATTGCATCCCATTCAATTCCTAAAGGTGACATTATACGACAGAACAATTTTTTATGATAAAGTGCCACAGGTTCACAAACAAAGACATTAGAACGCTTTTTAAAGCATATGCTGTGAAGGCTTGAACGCGTGGTGACACTATGCCTGTCCCTATTGTCTTTATCAAGTTGACATAGCTGTCAGATAATACTATCTTCTCTGTCTAATTGTTCACCATGCAATTTTGCTTTGAAACGAGTTTTCTAACCATCTAGAAAATAGTTTAATAGCTTATATTATGAGTGATATTTTCCATGCGCTACCATAAATCTACACCCTTGTTGATCTGCTGTTCTGGTACCCAATGGATGATGTAATTAAGTCATTTCTTGTTATTTTCATGTATCATATATATTTGTCATCGAAAATAAAGATACAATTTATTTTATCTTACCATTCAACAGTCATCTTTTTGTGTGAATTTGTATGATAGACAGGCTGTTGTTATGATGCTGGTACCTACATAGCGTTCACCCGATGCTGTTTTCATGTCGGGCCAACGCTGCAGTTGATTGTATAGCATCACGCCAACATTGATTCAACGCATCGTGTATGCTGGTAGCGAGGGGACACCTGTTGCATAATTTTGTATTCCAGTGAGTAAATTAACCGACCATATGTCGATAAATTGAAACAACGAATGATTTTTTTCCGTTTACTTTAATTTGAGATGTCTTCAGGACAACAAGTGCAAATCGGAGGGATATGGTAGCTGCGACAATTTTCCTGAGAAACAAATCAGTTCCAAAAATGGCCTGATATCCTCAAAAAATTATTCAGTTCTGCAGATCATGCCCATAAATGCAATTGTAAGGCTAGAAGTTATTTAGTCAAAAACTTTGTACATTAGCGTCCGGAAATCGTCAATTTTGGCTGATGTTTGTATGATTTTTGGCCACCAGAGGGCCGATAATGGGCTGACTTTCGTGGAAAACTAATCAGGTCTGGCCCTAACCACCATAAGTGTTTTTTTTATAAACATGATTTATTTCACAAATGGATTACAAACAGCAATTACCATGAGTGTTAGTGCCAGGTTAGAAGTTGATTGGTCAAAAACTTTTCACAGTAGCATCCGGAAACCTCAATTTTGGCTGATTTTCATATGTTTTTTGGCCACCAAAGGGCCGATGATGGGCCAATTTTCGTGAAGAACTAATCAGGTCTGGCCCCAACCAGACAACGGCGTTTATAGAGCTGCTAGGTCACAGCTAAAAAGAGATGATGGCGAACAAAATGTGCCCGTATTTATGGGGAATTGTGTCGTTTTTCGCCTTCCCGGAGGTGTTATTTTGTAAAATATGCAAAGAATAATTATCATTCGATGACTTTACACTTGATTTGGTTTGTGAGGATTTGATATTACTCAGCTAGGCGATGTATTGTGAAGAGACTGTTGATATTTTGAACGCGCATGGCTGTGGAGTTGATACCCATGTCTTATATATATACACACAAGACGGTACCGAGTGTAATAACGTGTGCTCTGTCAGCGTGGTTAGCATAGGGCCGCAGTGATCAACATATGATGCAACACGCGGAACACTGGGGAACCGTTGTACCCTGGTGAATGTGGCGGCAATTTGCGCTGCAACACGTTCCGACATTGAAAGATGTTTTACCAATAGTCCTTAGTGACGAAAATGCCCTCAAAACAAGAACATATTGCAAAATAAGAACGTGTCATATCTATTTTTGCCCTCTTTAAAAATTACTTCACACATTTTGGTATCCAGGGTACAGCCCTGAAAAATAAATTAAATAATTCAACAAAATGGCGGATTTCTATTTGGTACCCCAGTGTACCGCGTGGTGCATCATATTGGCATACTCCTTGCAAGATACGGGTAATATTATGTAAAATATTTCTGTCTTTGACATATCTCAATATTATTAGAGGTTTTCAAATAAAGAAACTTTCAGAGTGTATGGTGCTACTATTGGATAAGCGGTTACAATTAGAAATTTTACTGTAGTATTGTTTTCTTTGACAAATTATAGAACTGGAATAAACAATCAATTTTATCTCTAATCGATTAATCCATTTCATCTGTAAACTTACAGCTTTGACCAGATCTATACCTCCAGCAAAAGTTGCACCACATTCTTCTGCTCTTTCTTTTTCTTCTTGACTCTAAAAACATATAATATCATATGAACAGTATTCATAGGATGTGTCAATGCTTTTCAAAATAACTAGAAGTAAGTGTTTACATAGTAAATACGCAAGACAGCTCCCCCTCGCACTTTTCAAATAAAATACTTTATTTAATTGTAATGTTTGAAAATAAATAATCAATTTATAAATGTAAATATTGAGATATATTACTAGGCAGCGGCCTGAGCAAAACAAGTAGTTACTACTGAGTATATCTGATAAGCAGTTTTGAAAATATCAGGGTGACAAGATCCCAATTTGAAGAAAAAAAAAGTAAATATGGCTGCAATGACCCAGATACATTTCCGAATTTTCTGCAAAATCAATGCAGTCTATGAATTAATACTATATGAAGTAACAGTATTCAGTATCAATACTGGGTGAATTGAATATGTGGTTTTGTAGGTATCAGACTGACAAGATCTTAAATTGATGAAAAAAATATTGAGGAAAGTCGCCATGACCCAGAATTTTTTTCCGAATTTTCTGAAAACTTGATGCAGCCTAGGAATTATTACTAGTATCCAGCAGGTTGAAAACCAGGTTAATCGAAAAAGTGGTTTTGTAGATACTGTATCAGGGTGACAAGGTCTTATCTTGATGAAAAAAGTTTTAAAATAATCGCCATGAACCGGATATTTTTCTGCACTTTCTGACCGATATGACATGCAGCGATTGACATTGGGATTTTTTTATACTAGACAACAGGGCAGGTAAACTGTGATTTTTGTCTGTCCTGGTGACTTTCAACTGGACCTGGAAGTGGTACGTAGGGCTAAAACTATGAAAACTTTAATCGACCACCTGGGCGACCGATGTGGACAGTTTATCTGACCTGGGCCTTTTTAACCTGCCTCGGGCGGCCGGTCGGACGTTGATATCAATGGCTGGATATGGATATTTTTCCAAACTTTCTGAAAAATTGATGTTGTATAGGAATTGATACTATTATCCAATATGTTGGAAATGGAGTATATCAGATATTTTTTCAAAGCTTTCTGAAAAAAATGACACAGTCATTTCCAGGAATAAAAAATTTAACCTTTTCAAGCCTTAATTTACCATTGTCATCTTCATCCACTACAAGCCTCGAATTGCTGTCACAATTCTCAACTTGTAGTGGATGAAGATGACTTGAGGTGGATGAAAAATTAAAGAAAATTGCCACATTTTGGTAAACCAGTTTTCATTCTAAGACCCTTTGTTGTAGGAAAATTAAGTCTGTTTTCAGGGATGTAAAATGATGCTTTAATGCATCGTGAAAGAGTTTGAATTGTTAAATAAGATAACTTGGCGGGAAAAATGTAAAACTCATATGCACATTGCCAGGTTTCAGAGAATGCTGGCCTTACAGTAGGATCGAATTGCAAAGCTGAAGAGATTCAACTGGGGTGACTCCCATCCCAGACAAACTGCCGGACAGGCACACAAACAGAAAGGTATTTAATGGTCCCACTTACTACAGTAAATAATGTTTGGGCAAGGGACCAAAGTGGAAATGTGGATTAAATGCAATAATTTTTTTATGCAATATAGTTTAGTGAATAGTTCCTGACACATTACACATACCTTGCAAAAGGCTAGCACTCGTTTCTGCAAACCATCATCGAATAGATGTGGAAGGAGAATGGTCCCTGTGATGTTAGTCATGAACTTCGTCTAAAAAAAATACAAATTAATTAACTTCATTATTACAAACATGTATCTCTGAAAAATAATACTTTATAGTCCACAATAAATCATCATACTGATTTATTGTGAAATGCTGTACAGTATGTGGAATTTTGGTGAAATATGTATACATATGAACATGATAAATATACATGTAGATAGTTCAACATTTCAGTACGTATCAGAGAAACTCAATGTCTGATTACCATATCTGATTACTCAATGTCTGATTTACCACGGGCTTTGTCACATTCATTGAATCATAAGACAAATGAATTTGCTAGTAGTACATGTAAGGCCTAAAAAAAAATATTGTTTGTTTCCGATTTCCGACCGACCCTATCAAAACATGTGCGACCCAAATTTATTTTATGGATTTCCAAAAAAAAAAAAAAGGAAATCAATAAGTTCAGGTACAGATAAGACATGCATTAAAGTGAATTTGTCACCAAATAAAATAAAATAAAATTCTTACCTACCGATTGGTTGAAGTGACAAAAAATAAAATAAAAAATAAAATAAAATAAATTTCCTACCTACCCACTGGTTAAACTGACAACAAATCGGAAACAAACATATATTTTGTTTTGGCTTAATTGCAAATCAATTTAGACCTAGAAGGAGAATTCGACACATATGCGTCAATTGTATGCCCGTCAATTACATGAGGCCCATGCAGGCCTACTCTTATCTCCTCTCCCCCTGACCTAGAGTTTTTTGAGATATTGTGACGATAATATTTGATAACAAAAAAACCCAAGATAAAATCTTCAAATTTGACGTACAGTTCTACCAATGGTATGGATACGAAAGCGACACAAATTGTATGAGCCAAGATTTATCAGCTTCTGTGACCTTGACAGATAAGTCAAGGTCACCCATCGTTGTGCTTGACCTTGAGTTTCATCATAGGGATGACTGGTATTAATATGGAAGCAATACATATTGTAGGTGTGGAGATATCGTGAGGACAAACTTTTATCCTTTATCAGCCTCTATGACCTTGACAAATAGGTCGAAATCACAACTGCTTGAACTTGACATTGAGTTTCATCAGATTGATCACTGGTATAAATATGGAAGTTATATGAATTGTAGTTGTGGATATATCATGATGACAACCCATCAGCCTCTGTGACCGTGAAATACACTAATCTTTGTATATAATCTCTAAACCCATTAAAACCATAGCCCACAGTGTTTTATTTCTCTGTTTTAGATCAGAAAAAATTCAAAATCTAATGAGGGAGGGCAGTAAAAAAAACATAAAAAAAAAAACATTGAACATAATTTTGGAAAAGTAAATGAGGGCGCCCAAATGAAAAAACATTTGACAAATTTCCCGAAAAGTTAATGAGTGCGACGAAATAACAAAAACTGTTGACATTTTAAAAAAAAGTTGATGAGGGCGATGAAAAAAAATAAATAAATAAAAACAGCTGCGAAAATGTTTTTTTGAACTCCTGAAATAAACTTGTTTTTTCGAAATATTTTTTTATCTCCCGAAATTGACTGTTTTTTACGGAATTCAGCAACAATCTAATGTGCATGCTGGGCAGAAAAAAACCCACATGTTTTTTGTTTGGTAATACGCTGCCTAGATCTAATGCGCGGGCTCATCTGAAACAGAGAAAAAAACCATAGTGGCCATATGCTGTTAACATGATCAAAAGGTGCTCAGTAAATTCAATGAATGACGTTTTCATGCATAGAGCCTCTATGCATGATAGAGGTGCAATGCCAGGCATAAGAGATAGATAACACAGATCTATTTGCATTGACCCTATGATGCACATTGTGGCTATGTTACAGAGTGCACAGTGTCACAGATAAGCTTTAAAAATGTCAATTGAGTAGCAACTTAATTTAAAACATAATTGAGTAATCTGAAAAAAAATTGTGTATTTTTTATTTTAACCTGATCTCATCTCCCAATGTAGACATGGGTCAGGTCTGTCAACATGATTGTGGTGTGTTGACAATTCATTCTCTTATATGGACATTTATATTATCTATATAATTATAAATATAAATAAGTAAGTATGCCTACATGTACATAATGACACACAGACCTTCTTCCTTGTAGTCATATCCAATTCAGCGTCCAAGGAAACAAAAGCGCTACTGTTGTCATACATTTCTGGATGAGCAAGCTCTTTGTGCATGTCTATCGCTTCCTTAAATGTGTACTTTTGACGGGCGAAGTTTTTGAGGATCCAGACATCATCTTCTGGTGGTGTACCCAGACCAAGTTGTGCATCAGCCAGTGATTTTACAGGTGCGCTCCTTTAGAAACAATATATCACACTACTAGGTATTAAATCTTGTAGATCTACATGATTTCAAGACTAGGATCTTATTCCAGGGTGTTTTGTATGAATAATATACAGGGTAATGAACAGATATACAGCTAATATACCAGTACATGTACAGAAGAACCTGCTATAAGCAGCCACCCCTGCGACACAGGAAAAGTGGTCTTTTAACACAGGTGGCTGCACATAGGAAGTTCATTTGTAAACAAAATGCCATTTTGGGGAAAGACCAAGTGGCCTCCCATGGGAAGTTGTCAATGTCTGCTTACAAGAGTGACTGCTCAAAGCAGGTTCTACTGTATATACAATGCCACCTCAATATAACACCAACATTGGAACCCCGTAAATTTTGGCGTTATGGCGGAGTGGCATTATCATGAATCTGCAAGGGACATGGTGATACATGTATAT
Organism: Flabesymbios commensalis; assembly: GCA_964017125.1. Classification (NCBI taxonomy): domain Eukaryota; kingdom Metazoa; phylum Annelida; class Polychaeta; order Terebellida; family Flabelligeridae; genus Flabesymbios; species Flabesymbios commensalis. The sequence continues at coordinate 66,216,508 of OZ024904.1, forward strand.
CATTAGGTATATGCAAGAGGGCAATTCCACATGAGAAAGTAGAAATTTGTTATTTTTAAAATAACCTGAGCTTAACCCTTTCAGCGGGGGGGAGCGTCTTTATACGTCAGAATCTGAGGTATCTAGACGTCAGATTCTGAAGTACAAAGACAGCCCCCATACTAAAAAAGATTTAAAACATCTATGATGGTAGTAGACCCAGGGTTCTAACCAGCCTGAAATGCCAACGTATCAGCTTGAGACGCCAGCCTACGCCCCTGAAAATTTTGTGGATACTATCTCTTATGAGATGCATTCTAAAGCATTTCCCTACACTTTGATACATGGCTCCTACGGGTCCTTGAAAATGGGGAAAGTCTGTGAATATGAAAAAAAGAACTAGAGGCCTTGAAAAGTCCTTCATTTTTTTGTAAAAAGATAAATAAACCATAAAAAATCTGGGATTTTCATCAACCTGTGATGTTTTCCTGTTGATCGCGACAAACGTCACTCAGTGGCAACAGTGTTTGAATGAAGAAAAAAGCCACACTTGAAAATTTTGTCCTACTGTTCCAATTTTGCATCTATAGATTCAATGTTTTTTTATAGACTTACTTTGCAGAGAAACCACTGCACAGCAGCTATCAAATAGAAATTAGTAATCGCCAGATACACAGCAATAGTTTGCATGTACATGCACCTTTTCGTCATTTACTTATAGATTCTATAGCATTTAAAGCTAGTAATACATGTGCAGGATAGTATATTTTTACACATCTCCATATCAGTATTAGAGATACACTGTCCAAATTATTAGTGGACCCAGGTTGTATCATGGTCATATCTAAGACTTGGCCTTGAATAATCAGGTCGATAATAGTGTATTTTATAAACAGTAACATTTCAGCTACGAGATCGCATGATGAGCTTATTTTCCACACAGTTAATAAAAAGTCATGTTCATTTTTCGGAGCGTGGGGTCAAGATCGTTTTCAGTCAAAAAAATGTTGAAAAATGTTGATTTTTTTAGGTAAAACAAATACAGCGATCCACGACCTCAATGAGGACGTCACGGCTACTGCTAAACCAGCAAACACGAGACGCTGCACAAATGGTGTGTTACATTAATGCTGGCCCGCTGTCTGCAAAGTCTGCACATCATTAGCCCGTCATTGGGTCAGCATTTCATGTTTGCTGGGTACAGCAGCCCCAATTATTTCCAGGGTATCTGCAGCATATCGCTCTTTATTCAGCATATCGGCAGCGTGTCGGCGATATTAGTAGCGAAGCGGCAGCAAACATAAATAACATAGGTATTCAAATGAAGCGAAAAGAGCTAACTATAAACATTTATGATGATTTCAAATTGAAAAAACCCTTTAAATTTAATCAAGCTGAATTTTTTACAGCCATATCCCTCCCTGAAACCACACATATTGTTTTATAGTAATGATATAGCTACATGTGTATGTCATGGTTTGCCAGATTTAAGGCATATTAAAGATAGCCGGGCATTTAAAATTTGTTATTCCTACCTGAAACTGCACATCTTGTTTTATAGTAATTATGGTTTAGCTATCAGCATATTATTGTTAATTATGGCCGATGGTCTGCCATTTTAAATTTGATAAGTTGACATTTTTCAGGGCATATCCCTACCTGAAACCGCACATCTTATTTTTTAGTAATTGTCTAGCTAATTGGCACAATTTGCCAGATATCAGGCATATTAAAGTTAATTATGGCTGATGGTCCGCCATTTAAGTAGGTCAAAGTTCATAACCCCAAAAGGCACATAGACTACACCCCCTAATGGATGTGTGTGCGCAATATGAAAGAAATCCCCGATTTGTTTCAGAGATCTGCTCGAAAACTAAACAGGGACAGACGGGCAGACGGACATACGAAGTGGCGCCAATACCCCTTGCACCAACTTCATCGGGCGGAGAATAAAAAAATGACGAGATAAAATGGAAACAAGACTATCCATGAAGAGTCCCAATTTCCATGATGATCCAAGCATGGAAAAGGTAATACATGTATTAAATTCCATGACTTTCCATATCCGCGGGAGCCCTGAGAATGCAAAGTCACCCACAAAGTGTGTGTGTCGAAACACGCATAGGACTACATATGTGGCCAACAAAGCCAAACACAATGTTAAACAAGTCAACACATTGTATCATATTATGTCTTGGACAACACACTTTTACGGGTTGGTATAAAAAAGTATATCAAAATTTCTCTGGCACATAGATCACGTTTAAAATCATCAGTTAACATTTTAACAGTTAACAATTTGAAGTTGTACCCATCATGCTGGAAGCATAAAAATGAAAAAACTTCTAGCCTCCCAATGACATCAGATATCAAGAAAAAGGATACTCACATGTTGACTTTAGGAACCCATTTACTCTTTTCTTTTTCTGAGGGAGGAGCTTTAAATCTTCCTTTTCCCTTCTTGAAGCGCACTTGCTGTAATTGACAGCAACATGGCACAGCAGGTTTCATAAAATTGTTCCAAAGCCGAAATGATCCCAACACTGAAACGACAAACAATTTCAACATTATTCTAGCATAAATGTATTTGAGTAGTTGAGAAGTATATTTTTATGAACATATGTGACCCGATCTGGCAAAATGAGTCGTAAGTTGCATTTAAATAATAACAGATCCTGAATCTACACAAAATTACTTTTTAAATGGTATATCACACAACTCCGAAGCATGGTGAAATTATGACTCAGCAAACTCACATAAATATGAATTATAAATTGTGAAATTGCATCATTGGAGAAAATGGCCTTTAAAGTTAAAAAAGGCATTTTGTACAGTTTTTGAAAGGAACGTACAAATGGATTGAAATAAAAGAAATGAAATAAATATTCATTTCGCCCCCATTTTTTTAATAATAAACGTATAGTTCTAACATTTTGTAAACTTTTAAATGTAGATGCTAGGAATTGTTATTGTCAGTACTTTTAGACTGTACCAATATTTACTACTTAATAGTGACTGTTTCCATGGTAACATGTAAATATAAACAAATATCACTGATTGGAGTGTAATTGAGACTAAAATTAAAATGACACACACATATTTAAAATTTTCTTTTACAACATATGCAACATCTGGATAGGTATGTTGTGTCCTATGATTTTGTTCCGTTCTGTGATTCCAGGCATTCAATTCTGAGATTCAGTGCACCTTTGAAATGTCTTTTATCATTGTGGGGTACTAAAATGTTCCTACTAATTGCCAAAAGTGGATATTTTAATAATAGTCTGTTTAACTATATGGGCTTACTGTCATGCAAGAATGTATATTTTCAGGAGATCCAGCTGCTGGTTTTTTTTCTCCTCTTTTAATACATCAGATGTTAATATTATCTTTTAAAACAAAGTACAATACAAGCCTCCAAATAATTCAATTCCTCTAGTCCAGGGGCCGCATTCTCATACATTTGCTAAGATAAGAACATTCTTTTCTTAGTTAAGGTAAGAAGTTGCGGAACTAAAAAGTTGCGTAAGTTGCTATTCTCGAAAAAGTTAAGAACATTCCTCTATACTTGATTTATTTTCGTTGTTGCTATGGCAACAACGTCATCATACTATGACATCACATAGCTAGTCTATTAGTAATGTCAGTGCAGATTCTCAGCCTATGCCCAGGCTATGGTGACAACTTCTCTCGCCTGAAAACTTCAATGTCGTATACCTTAATAACAAGAGGACTGATGTCCTATATCATCCCCTGCCATAAATTAGGTTAGACTTTTTGCAGTCACAAATATTTAAAAAGTTGATTTGTGGTGGCCATTTTAAATTTTAGTAAAATCACATGCACATTTCCAGATGGTGGGTAATGTGATTGTACAATGTGAATTATTACTGATTTCAATTTTTCGGTTTTTGCGCCCACAAGAAAATATGAAGTTTATCCATGGCGGCCATTTTGAATTTTAGTAAAACCTTAAAAAAATCACTTGCACATCTCCATATCGTGGAAATTTTGGAGTTGACCTCTGGCGGCCATTTTGAAATTTAGTAGCATCTTTAGAAAAATCACTTGCACATCCCCATGTTGCTAGGAATGTGATGTTAAAATTAGAAAAAAAATTGATCAAACAATTTTTTGAGTTTTTACACCCCCCAAAAAATTAAAGTTGATCTGTGGCGGCCATTTTGAATTTCAGTAAAACCTTGAAAAAGTTACCTGCACATCTCCATATCATGGGGAATGTGATAGTAAAATTTGAATAATTTCTGACTTTAACTTAGAGTTTTTGCACCCACAATTTTGGTAGCATCTCTAAAAAATCACTTGCACATCCCCATGTTGCTATGAATGTCATGTTAAAATTTCAAAAAGATTTGACCAGTGGTTTTTGAGTTTTTTGAGTTTTTGCGCCCACAAGAAAAAGTGACGCCGGACGCCAGACGCCAGACGCCGGACAAAACCCTGGCGCGACTAAAATCCCCCTTCCCCTACGGGCGGGGGATAGAAAGCATGAATATGTAAGGACGGTTTTATGTATAGTGTTCAAATAAATGTGAGTTTTACATGTGTGTATTTTTTGGCTGTAAACACTGCTTTTCTTGTGCTGTTTTAGCACAAAATGCTATATTTTCGTAAGGGTATGGCACCTCTAAAGCTGCCGTAAAGTTACACAAAAATAGACACAATTCTTTTCTTAACTATTTCAAGAATAGTACAAAAGAAAAATTCTCAAAATTACTCAAATACTTAGCCTACTTACGCAATTCTTAGACTTATGCAATTCTTATCTCTTTCGAGAATACGGCCCCAGTAGTATTTCCAAACAAAGTGTAGGAATAGCAAACTATTCCCGTGTTATTCAAAAATGGCAGTTTCCGTTGCCAGTCCTGTGGATTGCCATGCCCTTGAAGTTTAATTATACTACTGCGCTATACCTTTCTAATATAATATCAATAGGTTTTTTCTGTTAAGAGTAAAAAAAAAATAGTTTACAATGCATTAATCTTCAACTGTTACATTCGTCACAGAAAACTTCACCACCACCTGGTGATCAACTGAAAACCAGGACAAATTAGCTGTCGAAAATCTTAACAAGAAACCTGTGGTTCTGTAAGTTAGTGCATTAAAGCTATTTTGAATAAAAAATTCTGAAATTTGTCATAAAAGTCAGAATGTGACGTTTATTTTGTCGAAATCAGTGCTTCGTTTAGTGGGAGACTGTACTCCATACAGGGCTCAATTTAGGTTCAACTCGTAAAATAAATAAATTAAGAGCATATTACCCTGAACGCGACTAAACACCCACAATTTTACTACCACGCCTCCGTAAATTTGGAAGCGCATTGCTACTAAATATATTTTTTTACTAGCGCAACTGAATTCAAAGCAAACCTTTAGTCGCGCGCAACCAGGTAAATTGAGCCCTGCTATAATCTGTGACTCAACTTGCTTATTTGGCTAAATGGTCGAAATACATTTATACTCGCCGTCAAATTAAAAACGATCAACCAGGATCACATGATTTTCAGCGATTTCTCCGTCAATGAACCGATTTCCTTAAAATTTTTAAGAGGCCATTTTCTATTAAAATCCTAACAGGGGTAAAAAATTCTTAAAATTATATTTAATATTTTTAAAGTTAGACCATTCGCCATGTAATCAAATTCTAGAATTAGTTTAATGGGGTTATAGAGGGACGTCGTAATTTCAATTTACTACATGTCAAATGGTCTAACAATGGAAATTCGCTACATAGTTTTACGAAACTTTAAGGGCTGTTAGGATTTGAATAGAAAATAACCTTTGTAAAATTTGAAAGAAATCGGTTTAGAATTGACTGAGAAATTGCCGTAAATCATGCGATCCTGTTTAACTTAACGGCAAGTATAAGATCCAACACATGTGGGAAAGTCAAAGAACATTGATTATAATTTTATGAGCCACTGCTAATCAACTAATGCTGGGTTAATGCCGGGATCATACCACTAAGTAGGTGGGTCGTTAACAAATAACAGAGCACAGGTTGTAGACTCGACCACTTGTGCAGCATGGTCATGGTTCTGAGGTCCGTCAGAATTTTTAAATATTTTGAATCAGTGACGCGAAAGTCAAACAACACACCTGCTTTAACACCCATATCTACGCTTCCTGTATACAGTAGTCCACCTCTGAGACGACTTTCATACTGCCAGAGAACCAAAGTCGCATCCAAGGGGTAGTCGTATCTGGGAGGGGTGAAAAAAAGGTAAAATGGGCCGAAATTGATGTTTAAGACAGCCCCCTTTAAAAACCTCCATTTTCGTTGTGACACGATCAGCGCAGTTGACAGTCTGTGTTAATTGCCTGTTCTAACAGTAACACGTAATTCAGAAGTACTGGAAGTGGCTTGTGTTTTCATAAGCATTGAGGCAGTGTTTTTTCCACATTTCAATATATAGGCCTATGCTTTCCAGTACAAAACATGTGACACTGACCTGCTGACTGTGACAGCTACTTTCAATTGATGTCAACGTCAAAAGTTAAGACTACAGGTCGAATACTGAGTCATAGTGTTCCATTCTGGCCCAGCATTAAAACAATGTACCCTATTATCCAGGGTTGCACATCAGGGTTTCCCCCAGAAAAATGAGAAAGCATCATGGTACTTGGCGGTTCGGTTTCAGCGCAGCGCACAATTCGCGTGCGGCGCACAATTTGCAATGCGCATAGTCCGGGGGGTCTGGGGGCATGCTCCCCCCTGAAATTTTAATCAGAAAAATATGCATTTTGGTGTCTTATAGCAGTAATTTGTATCCACTGTTAGCGCTGGTAAAAAAATAAACACTGATTCTGCATGTAGACTAATATATAAAAACTAAGTGCCAGTTTGACATTTAAAACCCTTGTGATATAGACCACCAGTTTTCTCATATGTACACAGCAAATTATTTTTAAATAGGACTAGAGGCCTATGCAGTGACGAATGAAATATGTAGTGTCTACTTTGTGTGGTGGTCCATTTTGCCCCTGTATCAAACTATGATATCTTCAGAGAAATACCATGAGATGGGGGCCTGGGATGATTCTTGTCTGACAAGACTATTGGATTGAATCGCATTGTGAATAATTAAAAACAATGCAGGCCCACACTAACTTTTTATTCACAAAAATGAATTCGAAAAAATCTTTAGACCATTAGTCACTAGGCATTACGTAATGATTCAGAAATTGGTCAATACGAGATCTGTTCAATAGCATGCTGTTTGTTTGTGGTTCACCCGTTGAGATCAGAGATAAATTCATTAGGCCTTAATTATGTTAATAGATCAGTACCTATTAATAACCAGCGCTGTGTTGACGTTGGGTTTGTGTAGACACGGTAGAAGATTGTGACACACCAGATGTATGCTCTGTTATCGCGGCAAACACGGCAGGTGGAACAACGCGCTTAAATGTTGAGCCAGCGTCGCAGACTACACGTACTATACTGTATCGTGTTTGCTGGCGCATGCAGCCAGCTACACGCTGGTAGACCTGCCAACAGGGCCTGACCACGTGACATCATATGACCACTGGGATGCGCACAGACAAGCCACGCACTACAGTGCGGCAAAGCAGTAGGCCAATGTAATGTAATGCTGTAAGATCTAATCTGTATTGCTGGACATCGCAACACGATCCCAATGTTGTACGGAAGCATCAAGACATTGTTAAAAAAAACATCACGGAATTTCCTAAAGCGTCACGGCAGACACTGAAGCATCATGGTCAAAAATTTAAGCGTCATGGTGCCGTGACGCTTGGTCGCTTTGGGGGAAACCCTGCACATTGAGCCAAAAAAGGCACTGGCCTACAGGGCTAGTAGCCTACAAAATTTACTAGCCCTTACCAGATTTTAGTAGCCCTGACATTTTTCAATCATACTGTCCATACGCGATCAAGCAAAGTTTTTAGCTCTATTATTATATGAACTTAATAATGGAGTAGACCCTAAATATATAAAAAAAACACACAAAAGGTGATTTAGATTGGCCTATCACCCATAACATAAATCTTTATATCCAAAGTCAAATTAAAAATGATCAACCAGGATCGCATGATTTTCGCCGATTTCTCCGTCAATTTTGAACCGATTTCCTTGAAGTTTTGGAAAGGCCGTTTTCTATTCAAATCCTAACAGCGGTGAAAAAATCGCAAAATTATATTTAATATTTCAAAAGCTAAACCATTTGCCATGCAATAAAATTCTATAATTAGTTTAATGGGGTTATAGAGGGACGTCGTAATTTCAATTTACTACATGTCAAATGGTCTAACTTTTGAAATCCGCTATATAATTTTACAATTTGAATAAAAAATGGCCTTTGCAAAATTTCAAGAAATCGGTTGAGAACTGACGGAGAAATCGCCGAAAATATGCGGTTCTGGTTGAGCATTTTTAATGTGACTTAATGATCATACATTTGTGTAGGCCTACCTATACCCAGTAAACATGAGGCATTGCCTGCTGTTGGCCCGCAATCTACGACGTCGGCCCAACATCGGGCCAATGCCTCATGTTTGTGAGATAGTCGTTTTGCTGTAGTCAATGACAATGACTGGTCTACTGGCTGAACATGCGCTATAATTTTTTTTTGGTGCAAGCACGTTAAAAAACACCGAAAAATTTGTTTGTTTTCGTTTAGACATGACAGACAATTACATGCATGTACACAGTTTGTACATGCATGCAAACAGATTGAGTAAATCTGTTTACTCCACCGTATCGGCCAGTCCGCTGGTGGAGGCTTAAAACGTCCCCCAACTATTCAATCATGTGCATATTTTTTAGGCTATCAGCACAAAATTTGAGTTTCTTTAAATTATTATTTTGTCACGTATTTATCACACGTCGAGCATTGCGTCATGAATTTTGGCTACATATTAACAATAATATTCTACAACATTTCAATTCAAAACATGAACAAGGGGGGGAGGGAAGGATTTCACATGTGGGAAGAGCCAGCCTGCTGAACAGGGCGGCAATACACTTAATTCATGCTTCACACATACACATGATCAAGTGACCTCGCTGGACATAAACCAATGAGAATGCACGTTGCTTTGCAAGGTCACTGCTTCAGCCAGTCACGGCACATCTAACTAAATCACAACACTTGTGGATTCGAGTAAATATAATAAAATTTGTTGTTTATTGTCAGAATACATTTAAGTCATGGTCGGATAACGTAGTAGCCAGCCGGGCGAGCGGGTAGGGCAGATCATGTAGCCCTTAGAGAATCTAACTCACCTCGGGCGAGCGTTAATGTGCAACCCTGTTATCCCTAATAAACGTGCCAGGTAGGGAGACGCAGTTGGGTCTTGTTTATTATATATGTGCATCGATATGTGATCAATATTACATTACCAAATAAAAATTTAAAAACAAGTGTTATGGATGATGCCAGAATGTAGACTGTATTCTCATTTAAATATTCAATGGCAAACAGGCCAGGCAGGCGTCTTCTATGTTGACTAAGATGTGAAGTTAAACAGACAATACCGACAACCGACAACACTAGCACAGATATTATCATCATGTGTATACACTCTCGTAATGCACGTGGTTGTGAATATGGTCGGCTTGAGACGTTGGTGCAGTGTTGTTCTAATGCTGGGCCATCATCGTCAATGGCGGCATCAGTTTGGCGTCTCGCGGCAGCGTACCGCGCGTACGTCTATTCCCCATGATGATGACTGTTACACCTGCCTCATTTTCCAAATCAATAACTTCGCGAGTTAAAGAGCTATCATAAATCTAATAATATCATTATTTTCAGCGTTGAATAAGCTTTCTGGTGATATTGATTACATGTCCGTGCGACCATAATTGAAAAAGTTAGGTATTTCAAGTGGGATGTTTATCACAACTAGCCGACATACTGACACCGTTGAAGTCCCCTGCTAATTAGTGTTGTGATGCATCTTGTAAAGCCAAGGGTGCACTGGATGTTAACTGCATCGTATGTAAATACATATCTACAATAAAATCCCATTTAAACAAGGTTTTAAATTAATAACAGAAAAACTATTTAAGATACAGTAAAAATAGTTATATCACCGGAAAGCATTTTTCAGCCACTATAATCTGAAATGCGTTCCCAACGATGTGACTAGAATATTCAAGTCGTTATACATTTAGTCAGCTGGAAACATTATTATAAAAAGTCATCTCTTGTCAGTGTAGGGCTGACAGACATCTGCAGACGTGAACCAGTCTGAGAACAGCTAATTTCAAAAGTCGTATCTTTAGAAGGATATTGGTATCTGGTGCGGTGATTTGAAGCTACCAGTACACATCTTCAGTGTATTGACCAAGATTGTGTCAATGCTGGCTCCCTTCATACGACGCTGTACCAGCCTTAAGCCGACAGTGGCTTAGCATACGTATCTACTGGGCTGTAATCGACGGTATGTACACACAAGCAATATCTTCAGACCGGCAGCTCATGCCAGGCTGACAGTGCCACTGAGCAGTTAATTTTAAAAAGTCGTATCTTCAGAGGGAGGTCCTAGGTAGTGCCATGATTTGAAGGTCGCATGTCGTGGGAGAGGGGAAGTCGCATTTAAGGGGTGCTTAACAGTGTAAAGCACGTTGGTGCTCAGAAAAAAAGTCGCATAATAGAAGTCAGATCTGAAGGGGGTCGCATCTGAAAGGACTACTGTATAAGATTTGCTCGAACAATGTGACGATTGCTATTGGTTGTTAATTGCTCGACTTTTACCTGTGGTTTTGACAGTCAGACCAGTGTGCATAAGACGCTTTACCTGTTAGAGGCAGAGCTTGAAACATTACAGATGAGCATGCGTTTATATAATTTTGTCTGGTTATATTTTAATTATGTTAATGTCTATTTTCAATCTGAGAATAATCACATTACAAATCAAATTGTGCAACTAAAATTTTGCTGAATGTTTTGGGTATACATGGTAGTCGTAGTATAAATAGAAATAGTGGCTTAAAATTTCACGTCATTGTTGGTCTTATCATGGAACAGGTACCGTATTTTTCGGTGTATAACCCGCTACTTTTTACTCCGTGTCATTTCAATGATAAAGAAATATAGGCCTACTCCATTTCTGATATTAATCATGTTCACAATGCTGAATTGGGTTGAAGCATCAACTCCACTGTCTCCAGGTGGGGCTAAACACAGAGCAGGATTTTGCCGAATGTAACAACATAAACAGAGGTTTGATTGATTGATTGATTGATTAAGACTCAAAAAGCCTTTCAGCTTATTGAAGGGCATCACTGTATTAATACAGGAGCTCAACTCTCCCGGAGGACAGGAGCACAACCCACACTTAAATTCCCATTTTTCCATTTTATATCTTGTTTTCTTTCAATTTCTATTCTTCACATTCACCTTTTCTTTTTCCCTATTATAATTTATATCCAGAAAAAAAAAAGAAATTCAGCGAATTTTCTTAAACTTTTCCGCCAGAAATTTCACTTTCTTCCCTTCAATAACTAGAGTGCTAGACTAGTCTAGTTAGTGAAGACTTAAAACATTTCCCTTGTTTCCCTTTTCTCTTGTGAACTTCGAAATTTTATGGGCTAAAGTTCAGATATCGGCATCAAAATCATTAACCCTCGGTTGTTTTTATAGACCTCCTGACTCCAAAATTAGTACTTCAGAAGAACTTGTGAAATCTTTAGACCTGATGCCAAAAAATTCAAATCAGACCATTGTCCTGGGAAGTGATTTCAACCTACCTGGAATTGACTGGGACAATGGGGTAGTACATTCTAAAGCGGCAAACAAATCCCAATGCGAGCTGCTTCTGTCAAGCCTAGATACACATGACTTGGCCCAAATTCACAAAGAACCTACTAGAGAAGAAAATATTTTGGACCTCCTGATCACAAATAAACCTGGTTTAATTAAATCATCTCATAGTGTACCTGGAATCTCGGATCACTGTGCTGTGGTGACCGAACTGGATATTGACCCGCCCTACCTCCGTACAAAACCCCGCCCAGTGCGTCAGTTCAAAAATGCTAATTGGGAAGCTATCAGGCAACAAATTAGGAGCTGCTGGACCTCCTTTTGAAAAAAAAGTCCTAGCATCTCTATATAATAAAGTCAAGCGTACGAATAAAGCTGACCTTTGGGCAAAGTACAAATTATGTAAACGGCAGACCCAGCGTGCCATCAGGTCTGCCAGGTGGTCTTTTTTGAAAAACAAACTTTCTGAATCTTTAGAACAAAAAAATTCAAAACCACTCTGCCGTTTTATAAAATCAAAACGTCAGGATGGAAATGGTGTCTCTCCTTTGAAGGAAAAAGGCCAGCTGCATTCAGATAGCAGACGTAAGGCAGAAATATTAAACAACCAATTTTGCTCAGTTTTTACCTCGGAAGACACCACAAATATACCTAAACTACCCGGACCACCGAATACTGAAATGCCTAAATTTGACATTACTGTTCAAGGTTATACTAAATTACTCTAGGGTTTAAACGGCGGGAAGGCACCCGGACCAGACGAGCTCCCGAATCTGATTCTGAAGAATGCTGCCAACGAAATATCTCCCTTTCTTAAAATTATTTTTGATCAATCTCTACAGACGGGCAAATTACCAGATGACTGGGTAGAGGCTAATGTTGCCCCAGTCTTCAAAAAAGGGGATCGGCACTCTCCGGCAAACTACAGGGCGATATCCCTCACATGTGTTTGTGCTAAATTACTCGAACACATCATTTGTAAACAAATTATCAGGCTTATAAACACATCAGAGCTAACACCACACTGGGACAAAATTCTTTTTGGCAGCGAACTATCCCTGATTGGAATTCTCTTCCGGCAGCTGCCATAGAATCGAAAACTGTGGCAGCATTTAAGAGTCAGCTGGTCGACTAGATCTGCCAGCCTCTTCCCCCCCCTCCAGCCTGATACTCTACAATGGAGGGCTGCTGGAGTATTCACTCAAAGTCAAAGTCATTCCCACTTACTGATTAGATAGGTCTAGGTCTACGGGAAAATGCAAACGGGACCAGCCGCCTAATGAGCGAAAATACCCACAACTACCCTATTATCGCCCAGTTTTGGGGAGAAAGCTAACCCACAATATTTAGCCTTCAGGCTTCAGGTCTAGTCTACAGTAGTAAGGACATATGTCTATCAACTATTTGTATTTTTTTACAATATATAGTCTAAATGAACATGAAAAAAATTGAAAAACAAGCTCAGGTTGAGAAAAAGACACAAATGAGCGAATAAAACCTTGCAATCGATTTATCACAGACATTTTCATGCCTTATTGTTCAGCTAGCAAACTGGCCGCCTGTGGAGGCCTGCTATGCAGGGCTCAAACCTCCCCATGACACCCTTCCCCTTGCGGGGTAGGCTTATCTGGACAGGAGAGGCGAGCATCCAATATCTGTGGAACGCAGTGACGTCACTCGGTGAAAACAAGGTTATGTAACACCCCCTCCCCCATACTTCATTATGTGAAACGCAGTGACGTCACTCGGTGAAAACAAGGTTATATAAGACCCCTCCCCCATACTTCATTGTATTAGCCAGCTGGGTGAAAACAAACGAGGATTGATTAGTCAGTGATGTCTATTGTCTGTTTCACCAGATCCTGGGAGTAGCCTTTTTCCAATTTGCTCAGTCGCTCTTTGAAAAAATTTATAAAAAAAATTCCCCCTAACATCCCTGAAAATGTAGTGCAATTTTGTTGTGTATTCTGGAAGTTATACTCGCCGTCAAATTAACCAGAATCGCATGATTTTCGGTGATTTCCGTCAATTCCGAACCGATTTTGCAAAGGCCATTTTCTATTCAAATCCTAACAGCGGTAAATATTAATATTTCAAAAGTTAGACCATTTGAAATGTAATAAAATTCTAGAATTAGTTTAATGGGATTATAGAGGGTCGTCGTAATTTCAATTTATTACATGTCAAATGCTCTAACTTTTGAAATACGATATATAATTTTACGAAATTTTTCAGGGATATTAGGATTCTGTTGAAATATGATTGTTACAAAATTTCATGAAAATCGGTTGACAATTGACTGAGAAATCAGCGAAAAACATGCGATCCTGGTTGATCACTTTTAATGTGACTTTGGGTAGGGGAGAGTGGGGCACCTTGACCACTTTTTCTTTTTTTCAACCCCCTTCCAAGTCAAAATGGTACTGATTTATTTTTTGTATGGCAAATGACAGCTGTAGAAAAAGGTAAACTCCTGGCATAAAATAACTTGAACTTAATATCTCACTTGAGATAAAAATCACATTTCAATTAATTTTTTTCAGAGGTTCAACCTGCCCCTCCTACGGGGCACCTTGAACCATGAGTCGGGGTACCTTGAACTACGATAAAAAATTAAAATAACGGTTTTGAAATGACACATAAACAGCACTATTGCCATCTGTGCTGGCCTAGTTATATATGATTTGTGTTTGTACAACACCCGAATTTTATTGAAAAATCAAGTGGCTCAACGTGCCCCTATGTTCAAGGTGCCCCACTCCTAAATTGTATATTGAACTATGGTTCAACGTGCCCCACTTTTCATGGTTCAACGTGCCCCATCAAAATTTCTCAAGATAAAATGGCTGCCAATTTTTTTCTTGTCAAAACATATGTGAAATAGTAGTTCTTATTCAAAATTGGCCTTGAAAGGGGTTCTGTGAAACGAAAATTGTTATTTAATACTACGTTTCAATAAGGATTAAAAGAAATTAAAATCAACCTGTCAAATTCATTTTCTTGATGATAATTTTTAAAAATAGCAGAAAATTTGATGAGGTGATCAAATGTGCCCTTTAGTTTTTGGTTCGTTCACACACCACCAGGTGGTCATATTGACGGGATATCTTGCGATTGTGACGTAAACAAACAAAGAAAAGTCAAGTGGTTTAACGTGCCCCTATGGTCAAGGTGCCCCACTCTCCCCTATAGACCATTTGGCATGTAGGCCTAGACTAATAGAATTCTTGTTTCACGGTAATGGCGTTAGAAAATTTTGAAAATTTATTACATGCCAAATGGTTTAGCTTTGCTATGCACAAAAGAAGCTCCACCAAATTTGCAGGGATGCTGGGGGAAGATAAAAAAATTATCTGAGAAAAAATTTGTTAAACAATTTTAAGGAGCGACTGAGCAAATTGGAAAATGGCTACTCCCAGGACCTGGTGAAACAGGCGGTCCGACGGTGGAGAATAATCTTTGAACCTTCGAATTGTTTACCCCAACAGCACCTCCGATGCACTTCCACCAACAAGTATTCATCGGATCATTTTACAGACCTCCCAGCAGTTGAATAGCCGACCTTGAAGCCCTGAATCAATCAATTCAAAAGATAATAGAAAATAAACGGAGCCTCCCTCATGTAATTCTGGCAGGGGATTTCAACCAACCTGATATGGATTGGCTGGTAAACACTGTAGTCTTACCAGGAAAACAATATGCCAAAGAAATAAATTTTAATCTTATAGACATAATGAATAAAACGAGTTTCAACCAAATAGTTAATAAACCAACCAGGGGATCCAATAATTTTGATTTAATTTTCTCAACCTATCTTGCACAATTAGACGAAACTCAAACAACACCCAAAATGAGTGACCATGCACCGGGCTGTCAGTAGGCCTACCAACCTAAACATCAAAATTAACCGTAAAAGAAAGATCCACATAAAGTTTACAATTTCAAAAAGGCTGACAGTACCAAAATTAAAACTATCCTCTTTCTATGAAGAATTCAGTAAAATGTCAGAATTTTTACTGGAAGACCAGTGGACAAAATTCAGAGATGAAATTTTCAAAATTATAAACAAATATATACCAACAAAAACATTGAAAAACAAACTAGACATCCCATGGATGACAACTGAAATTAAAAGATTATTAAAAAAAGACAGAGGCTATTTAAAATTCACAAAAAAGCAAAAGTACTAAATTGAAGCAGAAACTTAAGAAAATCAGTGACAGTCTAAAATACAAACTGAAGGACGCATACAATAGTTATTTGACAGAAATGCTTGAAGGTGAAGATGAAAACAAAAATAAAAAAAAATAACAGGAAACGTGACCGTTTTGGAGTACCTTCATTGACCAATAAACAGGGAGAAATTATAACAGATACCAAAGGTGAATACCAAGTACTAAATGAAAAATATCAGTCAGTTTTCACTAAAGAAAATAATCAATCAATCCCTCCTGTAAATAATCCAAACTTAAACATGCCCGACATCAACTTTAGAACCAACGGAATTTCAAAATTACTATCCAAACTAAATCCTCAAAAAGCTAATGGACCTGACAAAATCCCAATAACATTCCTTAAAGATTATGCTGGTGTTATTTTTATTCTGTTAACTATAATGGAACATAAAAATACAATAATAGGCGATCATCAAATAAAGGCCGACAGTTCTGCAGTTAAATAAAATTTGTATTCAACGGTGATTTTCAACGCTTCTGTGATGTCACTAAACAAGCTAAATATGACTGGGAGTAGCTCAACACTTCACTATGTGATGACATATAAATGTAGTGTGAGTGTTTTTTCTTACAATATCTGAAAAAATTAAGCGGTGCCCTATCCTGCGTGTAACAGTGCTGCTAAAGTTGTATATGCTCACTTGATCACTAAATCAAGTATATATATTTCCTTTCGATGGTGCTGCTGCGCTTTTTTTGAGTGTAAGAGCACTTCCAAAAGACAGTATCTGAACATTTGTGAAATAAGCAGATACTTTATTTTTGCTTTGTGCAGTAGCGCTCTTGATTATGCTGATTCTAAAGTCAGTCAACATGATACACTGACTCAATGTTGGTTGAATTATGTGTCATCATCCGCAAAGCTGGCTCAACATTGATCTATTATTGGGTCAGTGTATCGTGTTTACTGGTGACTAGCAGCAAAAACCAGACGTTTAGCCAATGCTGGTTTGTTAATTGCTGGGTGTCGCAACATGCAACAAGATGTTGTGTTAACGTTGTGATAGGCTCAGAGACAGTGGCAAAGCATTGAATCAATATTGGCCAATGTCTCCACTAAAGTCGCGTGAGCCAAAAGCCAATAATTATCTGCTTAATTGTACTGCTGCAAAGCCAAAAAGCAGTATCTACTTACTTGTAAAATATGCAGATACTACCCTTTGACTTTGCATGGCAGCATAGGCCTACCCACGCCACCTGTCCCCTGCACCAGCTGTAATAATGTAATACATTTGCTAAATTTCAACATTTGCAACAATTAAAACATTTGCGGCCATTTCTGACCAATTGCGACCAATTGAGACCAATTGCGACCCTTTGAAACCGTTTGCGATCGTTTGCGCCCATTTGCGACCGATTGCGACCGTTTGCGATCATGTGCGACCGTTTGCGACCATTTGCGACCAATTGCGACCGTTTGCAACCATTTGCGATCATTTGCGACTGTTTGGGACCATTTGTGGCCATTTGCAACAATTTGCAACCATTATCGACCATTTGCTACCATCTGCGAACAATTCCGATCATTTGCGACCAATTGCGACCATTTGCGACATTTGGGACCTTTTTGACTTACACACTTTAGCACTTGACGTTTTTTACTTTTGTACTTTGTACAACCGACTTCCGATTTTCTCTTTTTTTCTCTCTCTCTGACCTCCCTCTCTTCTGTAATAACAACTATTATAGGCTATTAACTGTGCAATTTAGTGAAGGTTTCTAAAAGGTTTCTATTACCTATATCAAACAACCAGTGTTGGTTCAATGTTGGGCCACCCACTGCGACGCTGGCACGTCATTGAAGCGTTATTAGATATGTATTTTAACTATTAAATTTAAATGGGGCTCAAAGGGTCACATCTGTGAGTCGCCCACTACAATGCATTCGTATCAGCCGCCTCCTGTCCCACCACACTATACCACTACGTTGTGGCTGACCTAAGTTTCCAATGTTGGGCCGGCATTTTCAATGCCGCGCCAATTTTGGTGGAACGTTGCAGTGTGTTGCTTAGTTAAATGTGTGTCCATTGGCACCCCAGGGGGTGGAATTCCAGTCATTATAGGCAGTTAAACCCTCGGCGTTTACACGCATTTAGCACAAAAAGTGTGACGAATTAGACATGAAATTGTGGCAATGAAAAATTTAAAAAGCTGTTAGGCCCGTCATGCAAACATTATCGGATAAATGTATTTTAAGTATAAACAGTGCTCAAAAGGTCACGTCGGAAGGTCAAAGTCGGCCACCGCAGTGGTCCCGTATAAGCGGGCGTCTCGCCGGCCACACCATACCCTTATGATCTGTCACTCTGTCATTCATACAATGAATCCAGCATATACCAAAAGGTAGTATCTATACTTACTTGTAAATAAGCAGATACTGCCTTGTGGCTTTGCAAGGCTAGAAAATCCTTGAAAATCCTGGATAAATCCGGAATGACATGATGTAGGAGAAATAGGCCCGCATAAAAGCTGAAAAAAAACTACAGTGGAGACCCGGTATCGGACCGCCTCACAAAGCGGACCATCCCGGAATACGGACCACCTTTTTTCAGTCCCAAATATTTCCCCATTCACATAATGTATTATCAGATTCAGAAAGCGGACCGACCCACGATTCGGGACACGGTCCACCCTTTTTCAGTCCCAAATCATAAAAGGACTTGAAAAACGGACCAGCAAAAAAAAAAATTCACACTTTTACAGTTATAAATGCATCAATTAAGGGACCAGCTGCGGCTGGATTCACTAATGGGACCAGACTTAGGGACCAGCACTGACATAATTTACTAAGTACTCTAGCCCTGGTTGTATCTGATAAAGGGACCAGATCTGGTTGAATCCAGCAAGGGACCAGCGTTAGCTGGATCCACAAAAGTGTCCAGCACTGGCTGGATCCACTGAGCTCAGATTGGATCACGGAAAGGATTAGCGCTGGTGAGATAAATCATACAATGTTAATGAAACATTTAAACATTGTAATCAGTGCAAATTACAATCAGTGGCCTTATCATGTCATGTCCCTTAATTCAGTCGCGCCTCTTCGGCTGGTTGATTATCAACGGTGTAGTGTTTTAGCTCCTATGACCATCTTTCTTTGTTAATACAACTCAAAATAATTTATAGAGCGCGAACTCACGGTGCCAGCTTAGTGTAAAATTGTATGTTGCTAAGATAAAACAACACAATTTAGGTATATTTAATAATTTGTTAAATTATAGGAAGTTATATTAGCACTGTAAGTGTTGTAGCAATAATTGAGCTACTGGTCTATAGGAACCACAAGGTTAAACAAAGGCGCTTTTGATTTTCGACCAGCTAACAAAAACATTCGGCGTGCAACAATCATTTAATTGCGCAGTATATGTAAGGGCTATGTGTGTCTAATACAGATAGTCCTAGCATATAAATAGATAATGAAATGGCAAACAATTAATACAAGCAAGTGCTATAGACAAAAAATCTGCTTAATATTTTCTAAACATAACAGTGTATTGGTCTTCCTCGTGGGCCAGAAGAATCCTAAATGTTCAAGATATAAACAGAGACTGCTCATTGATAAAATCACTGATATAATTAGGAAAGAACCAAGGAGACAAGTTAAAATATATCTTCAACGTGTATTCCTCCCACCACCATTGCCGGTGCTGGCCAACATTCATTCAATACTTGCCTATGATGTACCTCGTAGGACCTACAGAGGATGTGGGCCTACCCACGAAATGCCAGTTCAATGTTGGGCCAGCATCCTAGCCTATTGTTGGTTCAATGCCTGTCAACCGTCTACGACACTGGGTCTGCTGTATACTTCACGCAAACACTTGGCATTTACCCAATGCTGTTTCAATGTTGACCCACAGTCATCGACGCTGGCCCGACATTAACCCATTTGTGACGAGCCCCGAAGATCTCCGTGATTTAGGGAAACCATTCAGATACAAGCCCCGGAGATCTCCGGGTCTGATTGCATGAGATAACTATGACGTCATAAAATAATGTCGTTTCAGAAACAGCTCAGTAGCATAATAATCTCGTGTTCAACGGGTTAAAACAGCATTGGGTGATTGTAACGTGTTTTCTGACGGCTGCATGGGGGTAACTATGAGGGTGACGTTTGCTATCCCGGTGCCAGAAACACCATATAACCTGATACATTGGCCTAATGCTGATGTAATGCTGGGCCACTGTCTGTGACGCTGCGCCAACATTATTCCAACCAAAACCCTTTAAGCTCTAATCACTATATTTATCTGTATCTGTATATTACGTGGCAGTACGCACTATTGTGCTATCACGCCATTGGAGTAACTCAGCAGGGCTGTTATCATTCATGATATCATTCATGGCCTTATATATGTGTCAAGTACTCCATATTGTGGATTTTTTGGGGTCTCGCCGGATGGAAACTGTGCCTACGTCCAACTCAAAGTCAATCAGACGAGCCATCTGATTTACGTTGCTCTCTGAGCCCCACAAGTGTATACAGCACCTGGCAGTCCCAGGCGGTCACCCATCCAATTATGAGCCGGGCGCGACGTTGCTTAACTTCAGAGATCGAGCAGACACCAATGAGCAAACGCCGTATTCCGTATTTAATCGTGAAGGTATATTTTTTTCTGAATACTTTTTACATTATTGGAACTCAATCCAATAATGTTTTAATATGGTTCACAAAACGGATTCTGGGCACTGTTTTTTTGTGTCCATATAATGTGTGTCCCAAACGACTATCACTCACATCTTCTCAAATACAGCAAAACGCATAGGTTCAGTTTTCTGTCATTCCATAGCCTACAGTAGGCTCACCAAACGCTGTTTCTGAATAAGCATAAATCTCTGTATTTGCTGAGTTATTAGGATTTCCGTCGTAAATTTTACGACAGTTAGGGGTCACGAAATTTTGAGCTGTGTGCTATTGTTTTATACCCTGTAGATAGCCAGTAGATTTTACTAAGAACAATGCTTACCTTGGGATCAAACTAGGCCAATATAATCTTAAGAAACCACCACAATGAGAGTTTGAAACTGGGGAAAGTTAACAGATGTTTTACTCTTGAGACCAAATCTATCATGATATAGATACAATATTTTGCAATAATATATATTGCCTTTGAAAATCTAACCCTTGGTTTAAATGCCTCTGACACCATAGCTAAAATTGTGTTAATGAAAATTCTGAAATATGCTGACCTACATCTCAAGCAGATCATAGGACGAGATAAACGTCCCTGACCAATCAGACACACAGAATCTGGGTCGTCACATCCCTGGACATTTCAGTATGCTGCACGGTATACCAGTAAACATGGGATCTGCTGAGTACAGACAATTGACCTACAGCTGCCGTGCAAAGCCTAAAGGCAGTATCAGCTCACTTTACAAATGAGCAGATACTCCCTTTGCAGAGCATATGCCTATACAGCACGATTACGGGTGGCTGGGTGTATCGAGTTGCTGATGTTCCCTGCCAAAACGAAACGTTTAGCCAATACTGTTTTACTGCTGAGCCAGGTTTGTAGAAGATGGGCCAGCATTAAACTAACATTGGGTGAACATTTATCATGTTAAGACCAATCTACTGGTAGGCCTATGCTGGTCCAGTGCTGTAAACAGTGGGCCACCATTAGGCTAACATTTTTTCAACGTCTCGTGTTTGCTGTGACCAGGTGACAGCAAAGAGGCTGGTTCACGCTGCTCGCTCGCAGTCTGTTGTGGAGGGGTTACCACCCCCCCCCGTCTCTCTCCCACCGCTGACATCTAGAGTGTTATGCAATATAGAAGTTAGGTCTTGGCTGAGATATTTATCTTCATATATATTAAATTCAGTATTATTAAAA
This sequence comes from Flabesymbios commensalis, assembly GCA_964017125.1. Classification (NCBI taxonomy): domain Eukaryota; kingdom Metazoa; phylum Annelida; class Polychaeta; order Terebellida; family Flabelligeridae; genus Flabesymbios; species Flabesymbios commensalis. The sequence continues at coordinate 66,238,306 of OZ024904.1, forward strand.
GTAGATTTTTGCCCTTGGCGGTAAAAGGCATTGCAAATTAACATAATTTATACATTTCTAGCATGTGATACGCCTGAATAACGTCTTTTTTCACAATGCCCGCTCATAGGCCTACATCATTTAGTTATCACCGCCAATAGTCGCAGCTGTGCAAAAGCAAACAGCGTACTACGAAAGTATGCTGTTACTGCTGTTTGCCGAAATGTAATAGCAGTTTGTGCTCTGATCAAGACCATGAACTGCTTCTCCAGCTAGAGGAGTCGTTCAACCAATGTTGGTTTAATGTTGTGCCAGTGTAATAGATGTCAAAAATAGGAAATAAGGGAATTTCGTCTCTACATATCTGGCCTAACTGGTGAAAGCTCAACAGAAAAATCTTAAAACTTTTGCAGTTTTAGTCTATGGACATGTTTACATCATATTGTCATATTAAAAAGCCAAAATAAACCGATTTTTTTTATTTTAGCGTGGGCATGTCCCTTTAATGTAATAACTACAACCACAAAATATTATAATAGCGATATTAGAATTATGACTAGGGTCTATACTAAGTTATAATCATTTTGACTACAATTGCGTGACTCTCACTTAATATGACTGTCGCCCAATGGGAATTATTGCGTTCAGGTGATATATACGCTAAATAACAAAATTATTTACATACTATCGTGCTCTGCATTAGCTCTTGTATTAGGGGGGCTTAATCTAATAATCGTTCACTTCGCTGCAAAAGTCTGAAATCTTGTCAAAAACTGACATGACCTGGCTATTTCAGAATCTGCCGACAGACAAGCGATCTTTTCCCTCTAGCGGCCATATTGGGCAGTTTCAAAATGGTCGCCACTGTAATGGATTACTCATGCTAACTTTTTAACTAATCATCAGAGAACCACATGTAATACCTTTTTCTGGTGTATTTGTGGTCGAGGATGACGATTTCGACGTCATTTTCAATCAAAAGTTTAAATGTCAAGGTTAAATAACAACATCAAGGTCAAAATCGTTTAAAATTTGCGTATTACTGTTTTTCTCGATGTTTAAAAAGCTGAATATATCCGTAGTTTTTAAATAATTTTATAACTTTGATAATGTTATGGGTCAGAGATCTTAAGTAGCGTGTGTTTTTGGTCAGGTGATGATATAAAATACAAATAAATATGGCTCTCCCTCTCAGTCCACTTTCCAAATACGCCACAGTATAGAGCCTGAAACTTCCCAACCACTGTAGGCTTACATATGTATTGAATTACACAATAATACTCATCTCAAACACCAGTCCTTAATAGCACATTCACCTCCTTGGCCTCAGTGTATCGTATGATATACCCCCGTCATTATACCCCTCCTGTTAATCTCAGCCGCATGGATTTGTTTATGGCAAAAATTGAGGATGGTAATGTGGCAAGGCCTTCATATTATAGGACCCCTGGTCTGAGATAAGAGAAACAGTTTGGATAAAGTAAGTTTGTGAACTCCTAACTAAAGAGGAGATTGATAACAGCATTATGACAACCTGGTCAGGTTATCATTCTCGGATAAAAGAATAAAGTTCCAACAAACCTCGAGCAGAAATTGACATTTTACCTTTCTTTCCTGACAAATCCTTTCCTGCAATTTCCTTCAATCCTTGGTGACGTCAAGTACATAAATTTGATTCATATTGAATCAATATTTGAATTTGAATTCATATTGAAGATAAAGCTCATTTTATCTGTGGCTCTGGATGGGGAGTGGGTGATGTCTGAAGCTGGTGTGTTCACCTCTGGCAGAGCTATATCAACGCTGGATGACCACCATATTAAGCGCACTCGGTATGATCACCAAGTTTCATTGGTGGCCCTCTATCTCCTTCAGCAAGGAGCATACAGTCCTATAGTAGTACAGACTTATTTGAAGAATGATTTGACAAGCAGCCGAGGGAGGGACGTATGTGTAAGTACTGTTCACGTATTATCGAGGTGGACATTCTCTTTGTCGTTTGTGCACTCTCTGAGAGATGGTGATTTTGAACTCAATGCCTTGGATGAATTGTGTCGCTGGATTTTAGCGTTTGACAACACCATTTTTTCCAGATGGTTACCGAACCATGTAAATGATTTAGTGATGTGGTTTTTTGTACATTCTGATATTTTCGTTGTTCAACGGTCTATTTATAAATTGTATTTGATGGATCAGTCTCATGAACACAGCAATCGGTAGTACAAGCTGGTGGTGGTTGCTTATCAGATCTGTATGAAGATACTGATTCCATTGCATTGTACATGCTAGCTGCACCTGATTTTCTGACATTGATTAATGAATTTGAAAGTGTACAAAACCATCGCAACTCATCAGATGTACATCACAAAGAATCCCTAGAACGACACTTTGTCATTGACGTCGCAAGTTTCATGAGAGTACTCATAGATTATGCAAGTCCATTCTTGGATGCTGTCCATGTAGTAATTGACACTGGTGATGTAATCGGAGCATGAAGTTACAGGCAAAGAGATTGAATGTGATCTGCATGAATAATGTGTGCATGGAATAATCTACCAAGCACAATTCCAAGAATATATATAGGAATAATGATGCAAAATGCGCTACACTTCTTATGTTTACGTCTCACCAGTCCCGAAATAAAGGAAATATGTCAGATCTTTTCACCATTCCTTGCTGAGCGTGGTATGCTCATGCTCAGTCCATGTTCTCGATGTGGCTGCTTTAATTCACATCGTATATTCAGGTCGTGCGGCAACATTTAATGATTGCATACACATGCATCTAGTGCCTTATCTGAAAAGTCAAATCACCCTGCGAATGATGAGATGAATAAGATCACACTGCAGCCCTCCAGACATAGGATTCGAAATTCGAGCCCTGGCGGTCTGAGGCCGAGCACGTTACCTCTCAGTCATGGAGGCTCTGGGGCTCCACACAATACACAATACGAGTAATCGCTACAAGTGAGCGGGAAAAAAAGCTTTGTTTCTCTGAAACCTGAATGCAGAGCGGGGCACGAACCCGCAATATCCCGACTTTTCAAGCAGACCGCTTTATAACCACTGCATCAGCTCCCCCCCCCCCCTGCCCAAATTCCTCCAACTGGGAGTACACCAATTCCAAAGAGAGATTAGCAAAAATGTCTGTCCAAAAATAAACGAAAATAACATAACTCCATAAGACTCTGTGCTGTCCAACAGAGCATATTAGATACATTAAATGACGAAATTTAATTGCACTATAGACAAACCTTGGTCTCTCAAGTCAGAGTCTGTCAACATAAAACGATTTGTTTCTGTGTGCTTATATAATGTTGTTATATGTATAGTAAGAGTTGTATTGTTTCATCTGTTAAAGAAGCAAGACAGCAGCACATAGACCTCACGCTCCCTTGAGAACATACCTTACACATGCAGCTCTGTTTCAGCACATCAAAAGATCATTCCTACATGCTTCCTATATATGGAAGCAGGCAATCATGCCATCAGGTGGTACCAGACTTTTTCAATTGGGGGGAGGAATGTGATGGAAGCAGGTGGTTGTCATTCAGGACGAAACTAGCTGATGCTAGTATATTAAGGTGGATATGTGATTTTTTTCACGGGAACTGTGCATTTTGTCATAAAAGTGTGAAACTTCGATGAATATCTAAGGAACAAATTAAGCTATGGAGACATTTTGAAATTATCATGTGAGGCCTTTGGCAGCCATTTTTCAAAATGGCCGCCATAGAAATACCAAAATGTCGATGTTCTGCAATGGTGAGCTATATAAAACGTCGTTAAAGCTCCCAGATAATAATAATCAAGTGCAATAATGCTCCACATATAATGTATACTTTTGCGACGACTATATTTTGTGATTATAGGTTGTATTCAGGACGCCGAGCTGTATCCAATGTCACTGTTAACATGTAGTATCGTCAGTTTGCGGTTTACGCCTGTCATCTTCATAAAAAAAATCTATAGATTATTTAACTCTGGTGTACCAACCTCATCAAAGTTATACGCGGTTGGTGGCCAGTGAAGAACACAGTAAACAAGTGAGAAATCTGTGTTTATGTGAAATGAACCGTTATCCACCTCAGAATCACTTCCTAAATCTTCTACATTTCGCTTGGATGCCCGTGTTTGTAAATGTGCCCTGGCAAAGCTGAGTGCTGGAGACCTGGTTGCACAGGATGCACAGTATCATGCTCGCTGCTTGGCATCACTCTAAAACAGAGCATCTCCGCTAAATTTTAAAGCTGATCATGCTGGTAAGGACAGTGTTTCCCATGCATTGATCTAGCAGGACTCGAAACATACATGGAAGAGGCCAGACAAGCTGAAATGGTCGCTACAGTCTTCAAATTTGTTGATCTTTGTCGCTCATATTTAACTAGAATCGAAGAACTTGGCGTTTTAAAAACAGCCAAGGAAGGGCGCGATATACTTTTTGCTTTTCAAGAAGATATTGGTCAAGCTCTCAGAAAAGCATATGAGAAAGACTATGATGACGTAGCAATGCATCTTGCTACAGCAGCAAATATAGTGCACAAAGACATGCTAGAAATGCAGGCTACCTTCACGGGATCATTAGATGAGAACTGTCATTGCTGGAGTTCGTGGCGATGATCCACGAGTTTGCCAGCATTAAGGTTCAGTCCAATAGGAGTGGCATGACCCAAGCAACACTATAACAACACTATAACAACACTATAACAACAATAAAGCAACACTATAACAACTATAACAATAGAACTCCCCTAATGGACGACGTGTTGGCAGCACAGAATGTCACCACACTAAGGTTAGAGAAATGCCACTGCCCATTTATGTTGGACTGACAGAGCATTGAAAGACACGCAAATACAATTGGTGGAAGCATTATTTCAGCTTGGGTTGTCCATTTTAGAGTGATGGAGATATCAAATGCTCTGGGAAACAGCGTGTGTTAGCAGTGAAGCCGGAAAATGTGTGTGTGCTCTCCCAATCTAAGGGTTTTTACTACAGCAGCTGCCGATAACATCGACCACAGTTCTCCACCACTGCTGTCGATTTTTTCCATGGCACAAGTATATTCCTCTTCCAGCATCCTAGCAAGTACAACACCTGGACAGACCGACTTGAGCTCTGCCCTCTTGACCAGTCAACAACAAAGCGGATATCAGGGCTGCCAGAATCATACACCAGGGTATCTCCACTCATACAGATGTAGTGAGAGCCCTATGTTCTATTTCTGATACCGTACATGATCCTACAGATTGAACGCACCCTTTTAATTTGTGTTAGATCTCTAAGAGAAACCTCCTTTCCTCTCTAAGGTGATGTAATCACGAAGCTGACACCGTGGTTTTTCACCTTAGATCATGTTAACTAGGCCAGGTGGGCATCCGTGCACGTTCGAGATATGGCTAGCCTTGTGCATATTCATCCAGAAGTAGGTGATGAATTCATCAAAGGAAACTTTACTGTTCGAAAAACTCGACATACCTTTCCATTCATTGTAATCATTCAGGCACACAAACAAAACAATGATGCTGTAAAGGGTGATGGAGGAGCTGATGGTCTAACACAAAACTCTGAAGTTGGCAGTTTCTGATTCTGAAATGGCAAGACTAATTGCAGAGTTTGATAAATGAATGGATACGGCAAACAACAAACGTTTGCGAGAAGAAACTTCACACCAAGAACAAACTCACAGTATACAAAAAGTGTGTGCTCAGCATGTATCTGCATTAACATACGTATTTGAAGAAATGCGAAAATCATTTCTCGAACACATCGATGAACTTTTGGTTTTAGATACACATGCATGAGGTTATGGATTCAGCAGTGATGGGAGGAATTTGTCGGGCAGAATTGACTGGGCAGGAGCAGTACAATGCCTTCTTTGAAGAACGATTAGTGGGGCAGTCGAGGAACCCATCAAGAAAAATAAACTACCACTCTTAGCAGACCACCACCAAGAGAGGTTACTAAGTCAAAATTACAATTATCTTCTCCTAAAAATGACTGTTCTCTATTTTCACAGCTATATATTGCTTCTCAGACTAGGGATGGCAAAATAGAAGAATTGTTTAAACACGAAAATCACAGCTGCCTTCAATTTTTCAATTACGACAAGGCAAACAATATGATGTCCTTGAATGTCTGACATCTTATTATCAGATCCCAAGTGACATTCCAGACGCTGATGTGATTGTCCAGGCTGGAGCAGCTTGATCATGCTACTCGGGCTGATGTTATATGGGATCAATACTTTAGGAGCAGTTTAAAAGCCCACATCCCGAAAAGTCGATGTGAAGGGATTAGACGAAGAGTGAATCCGTCCACCAAAGTTGCCCAGTAACTTGGAGCAATTTTTTTGCCTATATTGAAAAACAGGTCATCATCATACCAACTCAAACACAAGTCATCACCACCTATTTCCCAGACGTCCTATGTAACCATTCAAGATATATCTCTAATATGGGTCCATGTAACCAGGAGGAAGTCGACTCTATAGAATGATGGTACATACAGCAGATGCTGTCCAGCAGGGCCTCATTATTGTGTTGAGGACAGTCGACACAGACGTAGTGGTTATGGCGGGGGCAGCAGTTCATAGGCTACACAATACACAGCTATTGCTAGCCTTTGGAGTTGATCAGCACTTTAGGCACATACCAACTCATGGAATCTCACCATCACTTGATCCAAGTGAATCTATGGCGCTACCTATCTCCCATGCTTTTACGTTTATATTGAAGGGCAAGACAACTGCATGGGAAACGTGGATGGCCTATAAGGAAGCGACAGGGTCAAGCTTTAGATAGACACCCTGATCTTCCGTCTCCAGGGGAATGGGGATGGAATAACTCTTTGCCAGTGTGGTGCACTGCTCTTTTCCAGTGTGGTGGAGATTGTGAAACATGAGGAGAACAGTTCACCGAAAGTCACTTACTCATAATGATAATTGCTCAATTCACCAGCGTGTGCTATACATAACAAATTGTCTGGTAACTCATATTTAGGCAGTTCCTGCTTATTATTTATACTTTTAACAAATACATTTACCCCTATCCACAAATTTATAGTTTTACTTCTTAAGTAATTTAACAATCGGGTAATGTGATCATGTCAAATATGTGTATTTTCGGTATTGGCCATATTGTAAAAGCCTCATATAGCAAGTTTTCGATGCTAAGCAATACATAATATACACTCATCTGCTTCTTGTTATTTGTTACATACATTCCCACCATACTTAAAGAGTTAAACGACATTTTAAATAATATGACAGACAGTGCAATTTTCAGAAAGTACTACATATTATCTGTTCTTTTTGTTATTGCATTGCCTTTGTCAATTTTCCATGGAAAAAACCCTTGAATTTAGTAGCTTTTTATCATGTCAAGCTTTGTACTTTGTGATACTTTATCAGGTTATTTGGAAAGGCCTAATACTAGTGACAGTAATATTAGTCATTGCTGCCATTGGAGGCATGTGTATATTCTTGTTGCACTGGTTTGCAATTCGTGTGCAGAGTTGACAGAATTAATATTAAACGTGCAAAAGTGTTCAGATAAATGGTTGTGGGGTCAATTAACAATAATCCATTGTTACTGTTTTAGTATTACGTATTAATGTAATGATGCGACATGTTTCCTCAAGTTTTGGAATTTCTTTTACTGCGTTAATGTGTTTATCACCCTTGAATACCATTTATAAAATTATTCGTATGGCGAAATAGACTAATAATTGATATTCCGAACTAAAACAATGAAAGACCTATGTCAAAAAAAATTAAAAACGTGAAGTTTTGGAGCGCTTTAAAATTTGCGGAGAACATAAATTTTTACACTTATATCGTCACATGACCTCGATTTAGTAATTCTAGATTGAAAATGACATGATAATTGTGATCCTTGGTCTCAAATACCTCAAAATAGAGGTATTACAAGTTATTCTGTGATTTTTAGTTAAAAAAAGTTATCTTGCGCAAGGTTTTTAGTGGCGGCCATTTTGAATCTTCTAATATGGCCGCTAGGGGGCATATTTGACTTGTCTGTCGGCAGATTCTGAAATGTCTAGGTCATGCCTGTGACAAAAATTTCAGACTTTTGCAATGAAGTGAACGATTCGACCATTTTTTTAGGTTAAGCTCCCCTACTATTGGCTGTAAACCGTGTCAGCTAAAGGTGTTTACACACTGGCCACGTGTTGCGATCGAGTGGCAGTATCTGGGTATGGCCGGCAAACACAGACGTACAACCAGGGTTGACAAAATGCTTGGTCAGCGTTGCCGACGGTGGACCAAAATTGAACAAACAGTGACTCAATGGCAGGTCAATTTTAGACCTTTTACACAATTATTGTAAGAATTAAATAACAACGGAGCAAATGAAACGCATATTTATTTCGGCGACCGTCGATAAGCAGTGAAGATATGACAGTACATCAGATCACTGAGCGACCACATATCTCAGACAGAGGGTCGACGTTTTTGATAACTAGTGCTCGCTCATTGTACTATAGATACAAAATAATCATGAAGAATCATGTTTTTTTCAGATATTTTAATTTGAAAGAAAATCGTTTATTTTTTATAACAAACTACGTATATATACAGATATACTAGTATCAATAACTAAAAAAAACTACTATCTTTATATTTTGCTTTGTTATCATATAATCATGTAGTCATCTACCGAGAATGGTGAGTAGCGAGAAGAATTAAATCTTTTTTGTCATTTTCACATCCCCTTAGAGACGACGGACCCCTCTCATATAGGTCGGTCAGCGCTATGTATTACCATGCTTACAATTGTAGCATTTTTGCTTATATTGTAAGGTGTTATGTTCGTACCCAGCAAACACGAGACATTGATCCAATGGTGGGCCAGCGTCGAAGACGTTGTGCCAACGTTAACCCAACATTAGGTCAATGTTGCAACAACAGCGATTCTTGTCAATTTAAAAGTTTTTTGTCAAAACAGTACTACCATGGGCACTCAATAATGCTGGAGCAGGTTATTTTATGCAATATATATATATTTATATCATAATGAAGTATGTTGCTCTAATTTTATTGAATTACGAGTATATAATATACCGTAGTCATTTACCTCGTCATTCAAGTACCGGTAGTTATAGTTACATTGCATGTACATGATGGATGAGGACTTGATAACCGCAAGGGTGTGACCCCAGCAAACACGAGACGTTGGCCCAGTGTTAGTTAGATATTGGGTAGACGCCGTAGACGGTGGGCCAAAATTGACCCAGCATTGGGTCAACGTCTCGCGTGGGTCTGCAGTGCGGCACTGTGTATTGGCGCTGGTTATACTTTCATGTAGTCTGGTGTTTGACGATTGCAGTTGTAAGTACAAGGATTAAGTTGTTGTGTTTATTGGAGCGTGTTGAACCCTGCTTATAGAGGCTTGGTAGTTATCCTATGAATAATATAATATCAGTGATAATTATAATATCTTATAACACGATTTATTAAAAAACATCATATAAGTTTGTTTTAGAATATTTATTACACAATTTTTAAGACAAGTCACTACATCCGGGACGGGGTGTTAGGAGTGCCTGCACAGTATTTTAATATAGGCCTACTGCTATCATGTGAACTAACAAAGAAAACATCTTTCACTTGTGCATCTAATTATTTTAAAGCAAGTTTTTGCAATCTAAAGTAGTTATTGGCGGAAAATATATATTTGTTTTGATTACAGTTTTACGTGCATGACCCATTACTTTAATATCTACTTCAGTCTGATGCAAAAAATAACTCTCAATAATGTTCAGAACCGCAGGGTTCATGTTAAAAAAGAAAGTACTTAACCTAGGGATCCTTAAGGTTATATTGCACGTACATGCTCATAAGGACTGGTGTACAGAAATGTCAACCGTTTCCCACACACAACACCCCTCTTTCCCCTAAATAGGACACAACCTGAGGAAAAATTAACTTAATAGTCTTAATAGGCTACCGGCCGTAGGTAGGTACGTCCGTTCGTGTTTTTTCAGGGTTTATGTGAATTTGTGATACACTGCAATAAAAGACATATTTTTCTTTGTTTGTTTGTTCTTTTTGCTAACTATTACTGGTAGAAATGAAGCCATCATTGTAGAATTAAAAAAATTATTTGTTTTGAATGGCTCTTTTTGTCACCTGTTCTGGGGGTTCCCATCATTAGATTTCTCGCAATTACGAAAAATGATGCCGGCTCTCGCCTTTAATTTCATGATAGCTGCAACAAATGCGTGAAGAGGTAAATGGAACAGGCATGCTGTGGTCCCTTCTGATAATTTTTTTACACATGTGACATATTTTTTAAATTTTTGTAAGAAAATGCAAAAAAAAATGAAAATAGACTATGTCCACTGCCCTATGAGGAAGTTCTGGAGGACATCATTAAGGCCCTTTGGACAGAACAATGTGGGAATCTCAAAGAAATGAGATACCTGAGGAAGGCTGCACTAGTTTGCCCATGGTAAGACCTGGGTGAAGTTTTGTTTGCCTACCCTGAACTTCCTCATGGGGCGCACCGATGGTAAAAATGGAAGTTTCATGGCTATAAGGATGAGAATCCATCGGAATTGTTCTTCTTCCATGACCCTCTCGTGGATCAGACCTTAACAATACTTAACATATACTAATTTAAAGAAATAAAACGGGCTTACCAGCAAGTCAAGTGTCAAGATCAGTATGTCACTATATTCCTGTGTTAATCACCGTTGGTGGGGTGGGCGTTGGATCTTCCCACCCCACAATCACCACTGCCATGCTCACAGGCCTGGTTCAGTTTTATTACACCTTTTACTTCTACGTTTTATATATATAATACATTGTAGGATGAAAGATCCTACCTGCTAAGCACGAGGCATTGCCACAATCACAGCTTAAAGTTTGGCCAACGTCTGCGTATACGGCCCAACAAAAAAACAACTTTGGGCCAATATTTTCGCGTCTTTATTTATTTTCGTGAATTTCTGATTTTGGGATTTTTCACGAGGTTTAAAATTCGCGAATCTTCATTTTTCTTTAATAGCACTATTATATTAATAATTTGTTCTCCTCGCGAAATTCACGAAAATTAAAACTTTGCGAATATTGCCAGGTCTACAGTATGTATGTGTCCCCTCTATTTCTAGCGCCTTTGTTTATCGCGTATGTTCTTATCTTGACCGTCTGGCTATTGCGTAACAATTAAGGCCCTAAAGAATAAGATTTAGGTTAATCCCGTTCCCCAACTAAAGAACATTCCAGCGTTGTTGCTTCATTCTTCCATGCATTTACACGACATTTTCTTGATTTTGTATGCTGATAAAGGCCGCTTATGACCAATATAAACATAAATTACAAGTACATTGCTTAGAAAGGTATAGTTTAAAAGATTGCGCAGCAAAATTGGACTGATTGGTTTATATCTAAATAGTAAGAATTTTAAAAGATTTGTTCTTCCTATTTACGCCAGTCTAGGCGACTAAGAAGGAAATATTTTTAAATTCACTTTAAATCGTTTGACACCATAAATGGGTGATTCGATTTTCTCTGCTAATTCAAGAAATATCACTAATAAATTTTCTTGTCTAAACGTCAAATACTAGTTTGATGTAATAGTCTACACCGTAGCACGTTTTCCGCACAGCAGCGAAATTACTCAATGAACTTATAAACTACTCAACACCCCAGCAGTCTACAACCAGACCCTAGTTTCACGAACCTACTTCAAGTGCTTCCTACTAGGGGATTTCTCAACTTCATCAACATCATCATATTTCAAGAACGTTTTCGCTGTGCACTGTTTTTTTCGGATGAAACGCGGCGGCCGGCCATAGCAGCCACATTGTGACTGGGTGGCTGAGATTGAGAGAGATGCGTTAGTACACTACAATGCTCAATAATGGCGACGCATCAGATCAGTCATGTCAGATTGTGTGAAATTTAATAAACAGGCATAATATAAATGTATGCCGTATTAGACACGCTTGAGTTATGCACAGTAGCCAGCTAGGCCTGCAGACTCAGGCGATTCACTAATTAAATAATGTTACTTATATAAACTGTTTTTACGTCAAACAATTTTGACAGACTGTCAGATTCATCATACTGACAGGCTGGTATGGAGTATATTGTGGACAGACGGCATGCTGAACAGTCGTATACCGCCCACGCATACAGGCAGTCAGCACAGACTACAGTTTACACCGCTCAACACACAGCACAGTTAGCCAGACAGCAAAACGCAGCACAGTCTACGTACCGATGGCCGCTCACGCCAGTCACTAGGCTAATGCCAATGGTCTGAGCACACACCTGCTTAGATGCGCAGGGGATCCCCAGTTCAGTATCAATTTTTCCCGACACAGTTTTACAGATTTACAGACGTCAGTGATATACAGCTTTCAGTATTAATGACATTCCAGCTTCAAGGAATCAGCACCAGCCTAATGAATATCAGATCTAGCAGCATTTTTAAAAATAATTCTCCCAGAAATTTCAGATTTCAGCAGTTATTTTAATATTAATAATACCTACCCTGCAAACACTGTACGTAATATAACGTTCGTTAAGGTCCCATTTTCGTCATTCATGGATGAACGTAACGAGGACGTGCTAAGGACGTAGTCATAATAACCCTAACTTAGCCAGACCGTCTCAATAACGTTACATTTATGATTTACCTTCTAAGGACGTAAATGGGAGTTCACAGAGTTACGTCCCAAGTACCAAATGCTGTACGTTATGACGTAAAACACTATTCGTACTTAGGACGTAATTCTGTGAACTCCCATTTACTTCCCTAGAACGTAAAACATAAATGTAACGTTATTGCGACCTTTTGGGGACGTTAGGGTTATTATGACTACGTCCCTAGCACGTCCTTGTTACGTTCATCAATGAATGACGGAAATGGGATCTTAACAAACGTTATATTACGTACAGTGTTTGCAGGGTACCTGCACAGTAGCCTAATAGGCTTGACGAATTTTAATAATTTATTATTCTGCATGCTTTTCTATATTAATAGTAACCAATCAGCTATTCGTTATTGGTGAATAGAGTCTGATCAGCTTTCATTGTCACCAACAAATTTTTTTACAACTGCAATTTCAGGTTTAATGATTTTCCATGATTCAAATTTCTACCGACTTTTACGATATACAAATGTGTCTGCCTTTCCCCAGCATGTTCGGGGATGACGCAGACATATGCGTGTGTACCTTTATAATATAATCGTTTAGCCACTGCAAGTAGGCGACACTTGCTCGTATCGCGCTGGTCACGTCGCCGGTCATGTCATTCACCTGACACTTCGTGGGACGACTCGTTCCACGTTATACTTCACTCCGAAACATGTTTAAACTAGTCTATTGCTACACATCGCAATTACATTTCACTTTTAAACCTTCACTACGGCATGGTTGCGGTAGATGCACTGCGGACACCGTCAACCAGCGCGCCCGAACCAGGTATAGGCCTACCCCACACATAGCTTATAATGCAACCCTTGCTACGGCTGATTACACTGTATGACGCCAGCTGTGATCGCTCACATTAAAGGCACGGCCTGAGCACCATCACTAGCAATTTTTATTCCTCGCCATAACGAGCATTTTAGGATATTTTGCATTATAAAGCTACTGATAAACAAAACGACCCACGAACGACGTTCGCTACAGTATTACATATACTGCCTTTTTAACGATCACGCACTGCGGCTTGAAATCGTTACCATATTTTAGCATGTGTTGGACGACATATCCATACATTGTATTAATTAGATAGGCCTATAGGCCTACATAGGGTTAAACGACGGACACACATCGCAGCAGCATAATTTCAGAACACTGGAGTTAAGAGAATGGGAAAAGACTTTAAATATTTTTATGCTGCGCAGGTGGTGTCGATCACTACCCACCCACCCTGTATTTTCTGCACTCAGCTTTTTTGTAATAATGTTGTTTTTGGTTCACTACTTGGATGGGCCCAACTAAACCTCCGCTTTACCCACATACAATGACAAGTGACTGCCGGACCCTAAAAATGTTGGCCCGCAATCAGCAAATTGTGTTTCTTGAGAGTGTGATATGTTGACGCTCATCACGTGATCAGAGACTTCAAATTTTAGTATTAGGCCTATACAAAGTACATCACATTATTTAGGGGGGATTATATAGTTGAAATCGTAATTGGATATAAAATTTGATAACTACAAGATAATTGTTGAAAATATTGAAATAATTGTAATTGATGAAAATAGTTATAACTGTGATTGTAATTGACCTTTTTATCAACAAATAATTGTAATTATAATTGTAATTGATTTTTTTCCCAAGTCATAGAGGTCTACAGTCTGCTTCACCAGATCCTGGGAGTAGCGTTTTTTCAATTTGCTCGGTCGCTGTTGAAATTTTTTAAACCAAATTTTTCTAGGATCATTTTTTCATCTTCCCCTAAAATTTGGTGGAGTTTTGTTGCGTATTTTGAAGGCTAGACCATTTGGCATGTAATAGCATTTTTGTTTCACGTTGATGATGTTGAAAAATTATTACATGCCAAATGGTCGAACTTCGATAATACACGAAAAAAATCCACCAAATTTTCAGGGATGTTGGGGGGAGATGAAAAAATGACCCGAGAAAAATTTTGTTGAAATTTTTTAAACAGCGATGGAGCAAATAGAAAAAAGGCTACTCCCAGGATATGGTGAAACAGACTGTAGATTAATTATATGTATAATTGTAAATGACTATAGATCTAGTCTATATTTAGGAAGTTGTAATTATAATTGTAATTGATGTTTGTAATTGACCCCAACCGCTGGCAACCCTGCTGAAGACGGCAGGCTGACCCACTCGTGCAAACGTTGGCAATTCTGGACTAAGTCTAAATATAATAACGAGCCATTTATTAAAATAAGTCAGTAGAACGCAACCATGGGCCCTTGACAAAGGGTGAAGTATCGATATGTATCAGAAGGTCTAGGCAAGCTGCTCCCAGGGCTAACTATTCCAAACAAAACATTCACGTCAAAATTATTTTAAGATGTCGAAAGTATAGATCTAGACCCTATCAGCATAGAATTCCTTTTTAAATTCGCAGTTTATTTAAGGTAACAACTGTTAGATTTTGCTTACTTATTTTAAGGACCAATGTATTTACCTCTGAGTGTAATAATACGATGTTTAATATGTGACAGGAGACTGAGCAGTTGGGTTTATTCAAGCGGACTGCCTACTTGATCGAAGTCGACCGTCATTCACTCAGTTAAGAGTTATTCTGTATTCTCCTTTTATCGCCCACACTAAATGATAGTCAACTGCCTGGTCAACTCCTCCGGTCGAACAGCGTTTTCTACATCTATCAACATCAATTCAGGCTCAAGCCTCAGCTAGGTAGGCCTAGAGGCTAGATTCTATAAATTTTAAAATTGTCCAATAAAATTATGCTGAGGCTGAGTCAGGCTGAGCCCTTTTTCGTAACTGCCGACATGCTAAAACTAAAAGAATATTTGACCACATAACATTCCACAGTTTTCACTGAGCAAGAAATATGGTGTGCTAGTCTAGATCAAAATCTGAGCTAAATTATAAAACACGTCCACAAGTCTAAGAAGATGGCACCTCAATGTTGCAAATTGTTATGGGGGTAACCAGGTGGTAACAGAATCCAAAACATCACCCAGACACTTGAACTTTTTGAAGCAGCTGAAGAAAACTATAGGTAGGGACGTCACAATTCCGGAAAAAAGATTTGACAGGCGCTTAACTATGGGGAGCACACTTCACGATCAGCAATTTTCATTCGCTCACAGTTTCTTTAATTTTAAGTTCATATGTTTGAAGTTCTAATATGTTGTTAACCTAATAAAGTTCTAAGGCGTGTGAGAAAATCATCGTATTTGGGGCATTTGTCACTGAGTTATGACGTTGTAAATATGCTACCGCGGCGTGCGCGTCGTCTTCATTTTTCGCAATGGAAGCACTTTTATTTTCAAAAAGGGGTGTGTTCGATGCCAGCGCGCTTCATCAATTTTAAAGATATTAACATGAAATAAATTACAAAAGTTTGCCACACTCCTGTGGTTTTATAATCTGTGCTACGATTTGAGTTACCAAATTTGAAAATTAGTTAGATTCAAAACAAAACACTTTGTTTAAATTTTACGTTATGTCCCGATTGAAAAAAGTCCAATCGTAGCACAGATTCAGAGAGTGTGAGCTGTTCTGAATCCAATGATATGTTAATCGTAATTATCCGTTTAGAATTCAGTGAGGGCGTGACTTGTTTGCAGGACGAGATCGTGGCGTCGGCGCAGGTGAGTACTTCCTGTTTTAGCTTGTTTACAACAGTAACGTGAACTGAGTTTTTATGCGATCAAATTATGACGCTGTTTTGAAAGATAAATAAAAAAATATTTTTGTCTAATGTTGGATTCATGTTCAAAGGTTAAATTATTTAATTAGTATGTGCTTTATTTGTATTTTAAGACATTATTTGCATCTTGCATATGACAATCGCTGGTCACTTAGAATCCAACTTGGAAAACATGTGTTTGAGCGAGCGATAATTGATGAGTTACGGAACATTCAGTCTGCTGCAGGCTAAAATCTCGTCTGATATGCCTCTAAACAACATCATACAAGCACATTCCTCAAATTAATATTAATTCGGATGCATTCGGCTTTAAATGAGACTAGACCTCTATTTATTTCTAGGGCTAGGCTAATCAGTTCAGACTTAACATTGCTCAGACTCAGTTTCTGTCTTCACTTCAACTTCATACTCATAATTTTTCTTAGCCTATATAGGCCTATGTTTTTTTTATTCAAGTCTACTTATTTAGTAGAGATCTTGATTCTGCACATTAATGGGTTGTCAATATAAATTTGTTTTGTCTTTGAATAGACTATGGTAAATTTTAAATGAATAATTAATATCAAACGATAGTCACATCTCAAAATATGAGCCTAGAAGGTCAAGGTCTGTTCGCCATTAAAACAGCAGCATTCAAAATAAAGGTGGTTGAAAATTATTTTATCATTTCGGGGTGTCCAGAAATTTTATGTAGATTTTCCTCACCCGGTCGCACACATTGCAGAGACTGTACGCACCGTAAGACCGATATGTTTGTTTCTCTGTTTTAGATGAGCAAGCGCATTGGATTTAGGTTGCGCATTACTCAAAAATAATCATGTGTTTCTTCTGCCCAGAGCGCGCATTAAATTCTTGCAGATTTTTGAAAAAAAAGTTAATTTCGGGAAATAAAAAAAAAAATAAGAAAAAAACCAAGTCTATTTTGACAGCTAAAAAATATTTTTCTAGCTATGTTTTTTTGTTGTTTTTTTTTCGTCGCCCTGATTAACTTTTTTTAAAATAGGTCAAGAGTTTTTTTTATTTCGTCGCCCTCATTAACTTTTCCAAAAATATGTTCAATCTTTTATTTTTTTTGAATATTGTTTTTTTCCGCCCTGCCTCATTATATTTATTCTGATCTAAAACTGAGAAATTAAACATTGTGGCCTTAGATACTTGCAGGGGGGGTACAAGTTATATAAAAATAGTTTGTCGCTAGAATAGTTGAAAAAAAATTGTAAAAAATGCGGTTGAAAAAATGTTTGTTGACGGAATTCATAAAAATATGTGGACCAGAAGAAAACGGCAAATAGTAACATACAGAACAGGAAAGGCAAACGACAAATCTGATATTTTTGTTCCCCAACGAAACATAAAAAGTAAGCTTGTCTAGCCATATCTAATAGTGCGTCCCTTAGGTACGCAATACAATCGAAGCTCAACATTGCAAACAAAGAGTATTAACCCGAAATGTCTTATAGTCTTAACTTTTGTTTAATTAATAGGAGAAAAATGTTTGGTTATTTTGGACAAGTAAAAGGCATTATTTTGAATGCTGATTCAGGGTTGTGTACAGAGTTTGAAAAGTGGTGGTAGTAAATTATTATTCACAGAACAGTAGGCCTATCTAGCTAAAGTTGAATATTTAGCATACATAACCATGATAACGCAATTTCCAGCTTTAAATGAAGAAGAGCGATTACTATTGTAATAGAAAACAGTCACCTTTCAAAATAAAAAACACCATCTCCTGTAAATTTTTTAATCATTTTCATTGGTATTTTATTTGGATTGAATCTTGCTTTAAACCAAATATTTATGGTTCCAGCAGGATGAAGGTTAATATACAACAAATTGAAAGCTCATTTCTTCAAATTGTCTTGTTTTTTTGGATAAACAAAAAAAAACAAAAATGCCAGGTGTGATAACTAGTACTTTAACCCTTTCACCACTGAAGCCCGTTTTTATGTGCTGAATGCCATTTGCCTTCCTATGTGCCATTTGCCTTTCTATTTTTAGCCCTTAAAGAGCTGAATTTTTTTCTATAAACCATGAAAACCAAAAGGTTTTTTTTTCAATTTGAAATCATCATAACTGTCTTAGTTAGCTCTTTCCGATTCATTTAAATACCTATGTTGGGGGTCTATGGCCATTAGAAATATTTTTACTCTTAAAGTGCGGGGATCGACTTTGGTCGTCAGAATCTGACGTCTCCAGACGTCTGACGACTAAAGTCTATCCCCGCGCTGTGAGGGTTAAACATTAAATATATACCGCATTTACTTTAATAAACACCCATATTCCAATAAAAGCCCACTCACCTGATTTTAAAATAAAATCCATGATCATGGTACACTATTTAGCCATTAAAAAACTACTCTAACAACCACACATTCCCCTCAGGATGTAGGCCTACTATTCTAATTAAAGCTACACAATCAGGCCAAAATCACCATCATATTATGAACATATCAAGGAGCCGAAACAAAAGTGATGATTTTGGCATGATTGTGTCGCTTTAACGCCTAGGGTGTTTAATAGAATTGATACAGAAGTTGATCAGTGATCTTCAACATTGAAAACATGGGGTGAATTTAAAATCCATTTTTTTTGTTTGCAGAAGAATAGAGAACCTAAAGACTGTCATGAGAATTGTGAATGTTTAGAGGCAGGTTGTTAGCCCAGTTTGCTTAATTGAACAGTGAGAGAACACTTTTCAGAAACAACACACTCTGGTAGGCCTGATGACGCAGTGGGAGGAAACTTCTTCAGAAACAAAAGGCTGACCTAACCATACAATGAGAAGACGCTTTTTAGAAACACAGTGCTGATGAACAGTGGCAGGATACGTTGTACCTGTTCTAGTAAACAACATGAAAATTTAAATTCAAAACAATTATTTGTGTAGATAAAAGCAATAGAGATCCTTTGTATGAGCACATGCTGCTACTTGGAAATCCCAATAAATGACATGTTTATACAGTTGTACCAACAATTCAAAAGCATGGATTTTTTGTGTAGATAATTAGAGTAATAATACCAGTTCAAAGCAATGGATTATTTGTGTGGATAAAAGCAATGGTGACAATTTAAAACAATGAAAGTGTCACGGGCTTGAAATTGGCCCATCTGATTGTCTGTCAAATTACGATAATGTCGATGAACACTGCAGTTGCCTGATTGAAGACAAATTATTTTTATCATAATGCTTACATACTATTTCTTTTCTTTTTCAAAAATGATTGTCTTACAGGACAAGTAGAAATTTGATCCAATTTCAAGCCCTAAAATCATGTGACACTGCAGATTAACCCTTGTACTGCTGAATTGTTTGCGAGTATGTTTAATTCATTTAAAGATGGAAATGCTAACACATTTTCCAACTTCAAATGAATGAGAAATAAAGGATTTAAATTATTTTTTTTAAAGTAGGCATCTCCCGAATTGAATTATTTGATTAACGGAGCATCCACATGACAAGATAATGATATGTTACAAATTTTCATATTTTGTTTGGTCTGACATTCACTTGAAACCGCATATGTGCGGTCTTAGCAGCAGAAGGAGTTTTTTTTGACAAATATTATGGTATTAGAAACAATTTTACTTCAAACACTTCAAAGTATACATGGCAATAGTCCTATAGCATACTTCTGTTTAATGGTTTATTTTTAATCAACAGAAATAATTTGGTTCCTTACATAATGCTGATAATCTAATAACAACTGGTAATTATACAGACATGTCATGTTAACATACAAGTGTACACTTGTTTTTGTCTACATCACAGGGTTTCCGCCAAGGGGGGATCCGTACCCCCCCCCCCCCTCTCAGCACCATAGGGGGGAATATCCCCCCCTTGTTCGCAAAGAAAATGACAATATATTCCAGGTTTTACTGTCATTTCATTTAAAATAGGTTATTTTAAGCACTCAAATTTCTCAAGTACTCAATTTTTTTCCTCCTGGGGGACCCCAGTCCCCCCACCCCTTTTGGACCCCCCTCTCAAACATTCCTGGCGGAAACCCTACATCATTAGGGCCTACTAACATAAAGAACATTAATCAATTTGTGCTCACTTCACATGCTTCAGTTATATATAATAATATTTCTTGACATGACAATATACATACATGTATTTTATGATGTTCCTGAAAATGTAGAAACATATATCAACATTAACCTTTACAACACTGAGATATTTTTGTATAAACCATGGAGACCAAAGGTTTTTTTTTCAATATGGAATCATCATTTATAAATGTCTTGGGTTATCTGAATGCTGATCATGTTATTGGTATAATTATTCAATTCTTTCAGTGCGATATTGACTTTAGGCGTCAGAATCTTTAGACTGTCCTCGCACTGAAAGGGGTAAACATGTTAAATAGGGGTTCCTTAATATATTAATGAATTATAGTAATAGTATTTTTTTGTTTCCTGTGTTGTAAACTTAAAAGATATCTAAATAATGCAAATACTATGTATGCATGTGTACAATTTTATGAAGTAACATGTCACAATTTATAGGCCTACTTCTGAGTTTAAAATGGCGACTTAACGTAAACTTCATTAAGTCAAATCGACATTTTTAATTTATAAAGGAATTTGTGATTACCTAATACTGACATAAAAAATAGAATAATTGAAAAAAACACATCATTTTTTAGAATTGTGTTAACTACTATACAACCTGGATAAATATGTAGCCCATTCTTTAAAACTCACAAAAAGATAAATTTTGTCAAAATCGATTAATATTTGACAAAGTTATGAGCTTTTTCATGAAACTTGAAAACGGTCGATTTTGGCTGTTTTTGGTTGTTTTTTGACAAAAATGATATTATGGCTTCTTCAAACCCGCATATTTTCTACTAGAATTGTATTAGAGTCATTATATTTTGTCTGCTGGCTCATTATATTAGTGTACACAAGTAGTGTGAAAATATTGAACATATTTGATTAAAAAAAAAAGTTATCGCGTCTCGAAATTGCTTCCCCACAGTAAATTTTGCACGAGACACGCAAAATTTATTGTCGTGAAATAGCATTTTCTTGCATTTTTAATGCCTCTGTACAAAAAAATTAGAACTGCCATTATAATTTTTTTGTCTTTAATTCTTAAAGTAACATAAACTGTCTGTAAAAATAACTTAATATGGCTTCTTCTAATATTCAAAATAAAATTATCACATTTTGAAGTTGCTTGTTTGTGTGTTTTGCTCCCCATAGTTAAGCCCCTGTCAAATAATAGGCCATTTTTGGACCCTTCTTTTCAACATAACTTTGAATCTACTGGACCGATTTTCGAAAATGAACCCATTTTGCAAATGGGAGAGCAAGCTCTATTTAACTGTAGGATTTTTAATAAGATCAAACTAACTTTCAAAATTGACTGACCACCCTACTATAGGTCATATGCCCAATATCGCGAACCACGTTTTTTGCCATTTAAAAAATATTTGGCGAATAAATTTTATTTTTTTCAACTCTATTCAACTTGCCAAGTTATACGGTGCCCATTTCTGCCGTTTTTTCGGCAAAAAATACTTTACATCGTCTGATCCTTTCTTTGTCATGTAGTCTATAATGACAGGTGCAAGTCATTCATCATTAGAGCGGTGAGCGATATTAAGTGAAATTCGGGAAAAACATTATACATAACAAAGAAAGGATTTCCCAAGTTAAAATATTTTTCAAATATTATACCTGGAGATCGCCGGACATGTAAGTGAGTTGAATAGAAGTAAAAAAAAAAATTTCAGCCAGTAAATATTTTTTGAATGGCGAAAAACGTGGTTCGCGATATTGGGCGTACGACTTATAGGCCTACTGAGCCTGAGGTGTTGCCGCTGTTGAGAGTTTTAGTTTTAGAATTAGATACATCAGGCCATCCAACTAGTGCCCCGTAATACAGTAACAGTAGCAAATATACCACATTATTGCCACATGCACATACACCTACTTTGGTCCCAAAAATCAAAATGCACAGCCTGAAAGTTTTTCAACGACGTGATGACCAAGGCAAATCACGGCTAAGCTCAGGCCAGTCGCACAGTGTCAGTGGGCTGAGGTAGGTACGTAATTGACCCCAACCCTGCGGAAGACAGCAGGATGACCCACTCGTGCAAACTTTGGCAATTCTGGACTAAGTCTAAGTATAATAACGAGCCATTTATTAAAATAAGTGAGTAAAACACAACCATAGGCCCTTGACAAGGTGTGAAGTATCGATTTGTATCAGAAGGTCTAGGCGAGCTGCCTCCAGCGCTAACTATTCCAAACAAAACATTCATGTCAAAATTATTTTAACTCATAGCAGTCTAAGTCCGAGCCCAGCTCGGACCTACCAACAATGCTTAGACATCCACTAGATGACAACACTTGCGCAACTATGAACACAACATGGGGAACCTAGACCATAAAGGGTTGATTTATCTGCTGCACAACCGTTTCTGAACTAAAAATAAAACTCCAGGTTCAGCTGAATACGAGGCTTTCGGTATTTTACAGATGAAATGGGAATGTCATCTCAAAATATGAAATATGATATGCCCCTCAGGGAATTCAGAAAGATTACTATATCCCATGATAATACATTATTTACGCTATTAATTTGTGTGCATAGACCTATTGAATGCTTATTCGAACCGTCTGTGATGTATTTTAATATATTTTATATGAATTGGTATAATGTTGTACTCCTGAATCTCCGTGAATCTCAAAAATAACATTTTTAAACAAAACTTCCAAAAATTTGACTACCTAATTAGCATATTCAAAATGGCGGTCGGTTACCATGGCAACATTACATTGGCCAATTAAATGAAGTGTATTCTGGTTATATATTGTATGTCTGTTCCTGTGGTGTATGGGAAAAACATATGCCATGATTCTAAATTTCTATTTGGAGTATCAGAATATGTCTCAAAATTACAAAAATGGCCAGACCACACAGACGTCCAATGTCAAAACGGCCAGACTGCTATGAGTTGAGATGTAAAAAGTATAGATCTAGACCCTAATAGCATAGAATTCTTATTTAAATTCGCAGTTTATTTAAGGTAACAACTGTTTGATTTTGCTTACTTAATTTTAAGGAACAAGGTATTTACCTCTGAGTGTAATAATACAATGTTTAATATGTGACAGCAGACTGAGCATTTGGGTTTATTAAAGCGAGTTGCGAGTTCTTCTGTATTCACCTTTTATCGCCCACACTAAATGATAGTCAACTGCCTGGTCAACTCCGGTCGAGCAGCGTTTTCTACATATATCATCTTCAATTCAGGCTCAAGCCACAGCTAGGTAGGCCTAGATTCAATAAATTTTAAAATTGTCCAATAAAATTATGCTGAGGCTGAGTCAGGGTGAGCCCTTTTTATCCCCCGCCCGTAGGGGAAGGGGGATTTTAGTCGCGCCAGGATTCTGTCCAGCGTCTGGCGTCCGGCGTCACGTTTTCTTGTGGGCGCAAAAACTCAAAAACTACTGGTCAAATCTTTTTGAAATTTTAACATGACTTTCGTAGCAACATGGGGATGTGCAAGTGATTTTGTTGAGATGCTACCAAAATTCAAAATGGCCGCCAGAGGGCAACTCTAAATTTTTTTGTGGGTGCAAAAACTCTAAAACTGAGTCAGAAAATATTCAAATTTTACTATCACATTCCCCATGATATGGAGATGTGCAGGTGACTTTTTCAAGGTTTTACTGAAATTAAAAATGGCTGCCATAGATCAACTTAAATTTTTTGGGAGGTGTAAAAACGCAAAAAAAAAATTTTTTTTTTTTTTAATTTTAACATCACATTCCTAGCAACATGGGGATGTGCAAGTGATTTTTATAATGATGCTATTAAATTTCAAAATGGCCGCCAGAGGTCAACTCCAAAATTTTTTGTGGGCGCAAAAATTACAAAACTTAAGGAAAGAAATTATTCAAATTCTACTATCATATTTCCTATGATATGGAGATGTGCAAGTGATTTTTTTAAGGTTTCACTGAAATTCAAAATGGCCGCCATGGATAAACTTCATATTTTCGTGTGGGCGAAAAAACTGAAAAATTAAAATCAGTAATAATTCACATTGTACAATCACATTACCCACCATCTGGAAATGTGCATGTGATTTTACTGAAATTTAAAATGGCCACCACAAATCAACTTTTTAAATATTTGTGACCGCAAAAAGTCTAACCTAATTTATGGCGGGGGATGATATAGGACTTCAGTCCTCTTGTTCGTAACGGCAGACATGCTAAAACTAAAAGAAATATTTGATAACATTCCACAATTTTCACTGAGCACGAAAAATGCTGTGCTAGTCTAGATCAAAATCTGAGCTAAATTATAAAAACGTCCAAAAGATGGCACCTCAATGTCGCAAATTGTTATGGGGGTAACAGAATCCAAAACATCACCCAGACACTTGAACTTTTGAAGCAGCTGAAGAAAACTACAGAGGTTTTGCCGCTGTCAAGAGAGTTTTAGTTTTAGAATTAGATACATCAGGCCACCCAACGAGTGCCCTGTCATACAGTAACAGTAGCAAATATACCACATTATTGCCACATATGCACATACACCTACTTTAGTCCCAAAAATCTAAATGCGCAGCCTGAAAGTTTTTCAACGTTTGAACTTTCGGCATTAATTATTCGTGACGACCACGGCAAATCACAGCTAAGCTCAGGCCAGTCGCACAGTGTCAGTGGGCTGAGGTAGGTACGTCCGAAGACGTCATCTTTTTGTTTTTTTTATGTTTTTTCAAGATTTATGTGAATTTGTGATACACTGTAGTAAAAGACATATTTTTCTTTGTTTGTTTGTTCTTTTTGCTCACTATTACTGGTAGAAATGAGTTATTTGTTTTGAATGGCACTTTTATCACCTGTTCTGGGGGTTCCCATCATTAGATTTCTCGCAATTACGAAAAATGATGTCAGCTTTCACCTGTAATTTCATGATAGCTGCAACAAATGCTTGAAGAGGTAAGTGGAACAGGCATGCTGTGGCCCCTTCTGATAATTTTACATATGTGCAATAAAAAAAAAAATAAAAAAAATGAAAAAAAACTATGTCCACTGCTCTATGAGGAAGTTCTGGAGGACATCATTTAGACCGTTTGGACAGAACAATGTGGGAATCTCAAAGAAATGAGATACCTGGGGAAGGATGCACTAGTTTGCCCATAGTAAAACCTGGGTGAAGTTTTGTTTGCCTACCCTGCACTTCCTCATGGGGCGCACCGAGGTAAAAATGGAGGTTTCATGGCTGTAAGGATGACCCCCTCGTGGACTAAGGCCGGAGGCTATGCCCATTTTTTTTATTGTTATGTGCATATATGGTATATTTGCTACTGTTACTGTATTGCGGGGCACTCGTTGGGTGCCCTGGTGTAATTAAAAACAAAACTCTCAACAGAGGCATCATCTCGGTAGTTTTCTTCAGCTGCTTCAAAAAGTTCAAGTGTCTGGGTGATGTTTTGGATTCTGTTACCCCCATAACATTTGCCATATTGAGGTGCCAGACGTTTTTATAATTTAGCTCAGATCTTGATCCAGCACAGCATTTTTCTTGCTCAGTGAAGACAGTGGGATGTGGTCAAATATTTCTTTTATCATGTCGGCAGTTTTAAAAAAAGGCTCAGCATAATTTTATTGAACAATTTTAAAATTTATTAAGTCTACCTATTAAACTAAAGTCTATGACACAATTATCTGGAGCGCATGCTTTTCGTCGATTTCTCCTTCAATTCTAAACCGATTTCCTTGAAATTTTGCACAGGACATTTCCAACCAAGCAGGCAATTTTCCGCATGTGACGTCGTTTCAACGTGGGTATGAGGTTGAAATCACTTTGCAATGTTCGCTAATCTCAATATTTCATATTTCTGACTTCGTTTTAACAAGAATAAACGACATCATTACAACGTTGTGTCAACGTCCTCCTTCAAACGATGTTGAAATCACGTTGAAATTATGACGTTGATACATTTTTCATATGAAACTTTTTTTCAACGACGTTTCAACGTCATTTTGCCGTTTTTCAACATCGTTACAACGTTGAAACAACGTTGTGCCTGCTGGAAACTTGGGAAGTCATGTCTCAATATCTGTAAAGATTTCGCGAAAATATATTCAATATTTCAAAAGTTATACCATTTTACATATGCCTACATGTAATAAAATTTAATACATATCAAATGGTTTAACTTTTGCAATTATGCATATAACTTTATGAAATTTTTACCGATGTTGGGACATGACTTGAAAATGTCCTGTACAAAATTTCATAAAAATCGGTTGATAATTGAAGGAGAAATCAACGAAAAGCATGCGCTCGAGATAATTGTGTCATAAACCATAAGCCGTGATTTCCTTCTGAGGAAACCTGTTTCAGCCGCTGTGACACTAGGGCTAGCCTGGGATAGATAAAGTCTACATCACAAAAACTTAATTTCAATGTTTTTTCGTGTTTTTTTCAGAATTTATGTGAATTTATGATACACTGCAATGAAAGGCATATTTTACTCTGTTTGTTCTTTTTGCTCACTATTACTGGTAGAAATGAAGTCATCATTGTAGAATTAAAAGCGTTAGTACTATCGCATCGAAATCTTTACCGGGTGTATATTTTCATACGGCAAATGTATGAATATTTTCACCCGAGTGTATATATTAACCTGCTATGTATGGTTCAATTTTTACGTTTATTTTCCATATTATCAGCTCATTTATTATATTTAGCTTTGCCCGAATGCAGGGCTCCAGATAACATGCGTATATGAGTAAAATACGCATGTAAAAACAGCAAATACTCATTAATAGAAAATCTGAGGAGTAATATTACTCATAAAAACTATTAAATTACCCATCAAAGTAAAAAAAAACAGAAAAATGAAACGATTGTTGTATTTTTTACGTGAAGCGAACTATGTGACTGTAAGAAATAATGATGTAAATAAAGCTTTCATGTTGTTGTATGAAAAATACTCCTCGTTTATTTTTTTATCATATTTCACTCATCATCACCCATTTCAATGAGTGAAATACTCCTCAAACCAAAAAATTATCTGGAGCTCTGCGAATGTCCAGTAAGACCAGTAGACCACAAGGAATTCTACTGTAATTGACAAATATTGAAATATATATCTTAAAAAGAAGCTGTAGATCTATACAAACTATTTTGTATCTGTAGACCTCCTGTGTAGGCTACTAACGACGATATGTTGAAATATATTGTGCAAAGTGTAGGTATACAATGTGACCAGGTGACCATACGCTTCCGGTCAATCTCCATTCGTGAGAGGTGGATTGTGTAGGTTTTTTTTCTAGAAACCTTTGTATACAGATATTCACCATCATTGTGAATAAGTGTTTAGTTAAACGTTAATTTTGATGTAAGTTACATTTGAAAAGTATTATTAAGAGCACAATTTAATGCTGATAAAAATAACATTTTTTAAAAGACAATAATGTATATGAAATGTAGGATATTGTGCACAATCAGTATTATAACTAGATACTGAGTGTGACAAAATCACTATCGTTCCGCTAATGCAATAGATATTTATACGCAATATGATATATTGTGAGTGTACTGCTTCCCTTCTTGAAATGTCCATCATTCAGTTTTTCTTATTTTGGACATGCATGTCTGAACTGTCGTATGTGCTACAACAACCTACCGGAGTCACTGGGAAGAACTACCACTGCTCGTTTTACGCTAAAGTTGCGATGGGTTTGTAAATAAATCAAAACCATCAAAAAATACGCTAGGTAAATTTTTAAAGTTTGGGGTGCGGTTTCTAACCAGGATGCGGTTACTAACCGGTAATATACAGTATTTGCATTTTTGTCATTTTTTGCAAATAATAAAAAAATGGGATCTGTGTGAAAAAAAATATCAGAAGGGGCCACAGCAAGCCTGTTCCACTTATTTCTTCAAGCATTTGTTGCAACTATTATGAAATTAAAGGTGAGAGCTGACATCATTTTTCATAATTACCAGCAGTCTAATGATGGGAACTCCCATAAAAGGTGGTAAAAGTGCCATTCAAAACAAATAACGCTTTTAATTCTACAATGATGGCTTCATTTCTACCAGTAAGAGTGAGCAAAACGAACAAAAAAACAGAGAAAAATATGCCTTTTATCGCAGTGTCTCACATATTCACATAAATCCTGAAAAAACACAAAAAAATATCAAAATGACTTTTTTTTGATGTACCTTCTGTAGAGCCTATCCTAACAAGATGAAAATAACCATATTAAACATTCATGTGTCACATAGCCACAGTAAACAGGGTACATGTAATAATATGGAATAAGATTCACCTCATATTCGAAACACTACAAGTTTAACTAATTTCAAATAGTTATATGTACAACAACATTTTTTAAAACCTAATCGTAATGGTAATCACTAAACATCAGGTGTGGAACGTTATCTATCTGGTTTGAATCTTGGACGGCGACTTTCGCTGATCAATACGCTCGAACCAGATTGACCTCTTCCACGTTGTGACATCCTTGGGACATACTTGGCAAATTTGAAATGGTGATCAAGGTAACGGTAAACGTTAAATTTTGTGTGGAATGTTGTCTATATCTGGTTCGAATCTTGGACAGCGGCTTTCGCTGATACATTCGAACCAGAGTGACCTCCACGTTATCAGTCTTACATGCCATATACATGATATAGTCCCACTAATCATTCATCGCTATTTTGTTTATAATGATGTGTCTGTAGATGTCTTGGGGTAGGGCCTACCATGTTGTGTTTTTTGCAAATGTCAGTCTGACAGTTCTCAATGTAAAAATAATAATGCAATTGAAAATAACCTCCAGAGAGGACACTGATGTTAAAGCCATACAAGGAAAATTCTTCACAATAATGTTTTTGGTCTATTTTATTATCATTTGTCATTCTAGATTATTACCCTTTTTTTTATTCAAGTTGTATTTATTAGTAGGATTGCATGATGGTATGACTATATCTCGTTCATCTATCTTTGTAGTGGCACTTGGCTGAAGTATACATGGTATAGCAGCTGCAGAAAATGTCATATGTCATGAGCACTCATGGTTTAATGTATTAAGCTGCACAAACATAGGTGCAGACAATAAAATCAAGCTCCTACTCATCTTGGAAATGATATTATATAAATGCATGACCTCTTTTTCACATATGGTGGAAATGAATTAAAACTTCAAGATGAATGTTGCACTTGGACTACCATGTAGTTTAGTATGCACAACTACATACACTAAAACATAGGTAGACACATAAATCACATTTATACCTGTTCTCAAAATCTTCCATAAATCGGCCATAAATAATGTAATTTGACATAGATCTAAAAAACGTATACATGTCAATTATAAATCAAGATATGAATAAAAACAGGATTTGCTACATCAGACTGGTGGCCATTTTGAATTTTGCATGATCCTAAGTTCAGGTCATTTTAAGACCATTTTCAATTGATTCAACACCCTAAAAAACCCCAAACTTGACATTTTAATCATCCAAAATGGTCATTTTGAAAATAGTTCTCTAGTTTCTACCATGATCCAGCATGTCTACCCAAGTTTTTTTACTCCTGGGGTGGTCCCCTAAACGGATTTCAATAGAAACTTAGGGGACCTAAAAATGCACAAGGACCCCCCCCCCCTCTTCTCAGCCATTGGATTACCTACTAGATCTCCACGTGCAACCCTCCACAAAGAAAATGCAGTAAAGTGAAGATAACTTTTATTGGGAGAAAAAAAAAGTTTTCTTCCTAAGAAAATGTTTTCTTCCTCATTTGTGATAGTTCTTACTATGTTAATTAATGTAATCGAAAGCTCTGTTTTATTGTATGTTATGTTAAATCTGATTAAAAATAAAATGTTTTGAAAGTTTAAAAAACTACAAAAAAGCTAAAAATACAATTTTATTTTATTGCCGTAATCAGCTGGTGATCGGTGGCATCTTCTATAACATACGAGGAAGAAAATCTTTTCTTTGGAAGAAAACTTTTTCTTCATAAAAATTTTCCTCACTTTTTTTCATTTTCTTTGTACAGGGTTGCACGTAGTAGGTACGGGTACTGTACTGTAGCTAAGTAAAACCATTACGGTACCGTACCATGAAACTAAAAATGTGCGGTTTCAGGGAGGGATATATGCCCTGCAAAATATCAAC
Source organism: Flabesymbios commensalis (assembly GCA_964017125.1). Taxonomy (NCBI): domain Eukaryota; kingdom Metazoa; phylum Annelida; class Polychaeta; order Terebellida; family Flabelligeridae; genus Flabesymbios; species Flabesymbios commensalis. The sequence continues at coordinate 66,268,817 of OZ024904.1, forward strand.
TTTAACAAAATAAAAATGGCTGACTTGCAGCCATCATTGACTACACCATTTGTGATATTCATGCACAAACTGTGCTAGATAACTAGATCATTACTGTAAAACAATTTATGAGAGTTTAGGGAAGATGCGGGGGATCAGCCAGACTCTTTCTATCACAAGGGCTGGGCAGGTGATGACGATGATGGTGGCCTTTGGCCTCCTGTTTTACTATTGTCTAGCTCACAGATAGGGCAGACAAAAGGAGATAAATCAGGTTTTATATGTTGTTTTATATTATTCCTTGTAAGTGTGATGGAGTCTCTGGTTTCTTTTACAATTATTAATAAATGACCATGCTCTTTCTTGGCCATTCCTTTCTGTGATGGCCTATTTTTATAATATTAGCATCAGCATCTTACAGCAATCGGCTCAGGACTAGAATAATATGGCTCGCTAGGTTTTATACGTGTACGATATCTAACTTTTGCAATTATCAAATATTTCATCTTTTTTGTCCATGTATGTAATTAAACTATTTTTCACATCTTTTGTAGAAGCTGATCATCACACACAACATTTAAAAGCAGAATACATTTGAAGGTTCATGTATGGGTCTAAAGGTCAGTATCTGTTGAAATCAAAGCTGATAAGGCAATTACTTTACAATGGAATATCAAATTTTCAAAAATAATTGTTTTCACATAAAAAACATTTATTGTAAACCGGGGGCTATTTTCAGGCCTTCAGATTTGAAAATTGGTGGCAAGTGAAAAAAAGTTCACCTTAAAGTGGTGAGACGGGTGATCACTCACCATAGTAGAATGTAATGGCTAACTGGTTGATGAAAATTGAAAAAAACTATAAAATTAGCCATTTTAAAAAAATCTGACAACAATGACGTGAGCTGTATTTCACTCATGTGACTTTACACTTGGGTGAGTTATCGTATGTGTGAGCAATCACTCACGCTAAATCTGAAAGCCTGTATTTTGCCACCCTGTTTACATAATTTTTATAGCTGTATTGAACCTTCTTTTTGAAGTGGGGATATAAAGTGTCATAAATGAGGGTGATTGTGTAAGGTATTTGCATACTTAGGCCTTACAAATTTATTTAATTGTTTTACCGTTTTTTTCAGCTTTAGTGCCGTCTGGTGGCAGAAAAAAAAGCAGATTTGTCTTTATCATGTTCATAAAAAGAGGTGTTTTAGTTTCCCTTGTGTGGGCCAATTCGAACACTGATATACTGTATTATCCCTAACAAACCCCCCCCCCTTTATAAACGCCCCCGCTCTGTTATTTAGATGGGCTACCCTATAAACTGGCTTGAAAAAATCAATAAAATGTACTCTCCCGTCCCTAATATCGACAAACCATTTCATTTGCTAAAACGGCGGCCGATTTTGCATACAGGTTCGTTCGTTGTGGTCAGGTTCGTTTAACAGAAAATTAGTATTAAGTCAAGAAAAAAACATGTTTTTCTATTAGACTACTTCCCTGGACAAACTGAGAGAGATACATGTAAGACGTAGACTAAATGAGCACAACACAGCCGGCTGGATAACTGAACAACAAGACGCTGTGTGCCTGATCTGGATGTTGCGCACGCCACAACTAGACGCCAAACCAATGCCGGTCTAATGTAGGTCACAATTGACGACGGTGGCCCAGCATTAGAACAACACTGTCCCGACATCTCGCGCCGACCACATTCACATGCATACAGTGCCTACACGTGAAGATAGCGTCTGTGTGCATGTGTTGTCTTCAACTTTTATGCTTGGTCACCAACAAAGATACTGGCCCAGAGTTGACACTGCCTGTTTGCCATTGAATATTACAATGAGAATATATCCATAACATTTGTTTTTAAATTCTTATTTGGCAATGTGTTATCGATCAATCCAGGTGTCTCGGGTTGAGTTAGAGTGTAATGTGTGTGACACATTAACAGAGCCATAGCGTGTACAGTGTCAGCCAGTGTCACACCTGATGTTGGCACCTGGCTGCACGTTGAGTTGTGTCAGACTGACGGTCGCTGTCAGTTTGGCGAGATTTCAAAAAACATTTTACATGCATGCTAAACTATTTCCCCAGCTTCCTCAGGCCAGTGAATTCTGGGAAAATTTCGGGGAATTCTGGGGAAATTCAGGGGAATTCTGGCGAATTCTGGAGAAATTCAGGGAAATTCTGGCGAATTCTGGGGGAAATCAGACAAAAAGCTTTTCACTAGTTTTCACTCGTTTTCATTCGTTTTCACAGGTGCGAAATACATGAATTCCCTTTCCCTTTCATTTCATTTCCCCTTCCCCCGACCAGTTTCAATTGTACAGTACTGTAATACCTAATGTTTTCTTATAAATAAGAAAACTATTTTTGATGTGAACACAAACAAATTGCACAACTGAAAGTAAAACCTATAGAACCCCATAGAGATCAAAAGTCTCTAGGACATTATTATATACTTTCGCCAATTAGGCCTAGTTGTTAATAAACTGATAATTTATAATCTTGATATAATCTTGAAAAACATTTCACTAGCGGTTCGTAGTTAGTAAATTTAGAACTAAAATTATTGATGATTGTTTGGTTGCTTGGTCGGGTTATTTTCAGCAATGATTGTGCTTTAATTTTTACAGGATTAGTTTTTTTTTATGGCAGGATATGACAATCTATATTTCTCCCGCAGATTTATAATTCTTTGTCTCGCATAATGTGGAATCCGCATTTTCAAAGATAGTCTAAATACAATATTCATAAAATAGGCCTAATGCTCAGAGACGCTGTAGGCTACACTTGTGAAGTGAAAACTGCACAGGAATCTGGGGAATCAGGGGAATCAGTAGGAATCATTGGGAAATCGGGGGAAATTCGGTGAATTTTGTGAATTTCTGGGAAATTGGGGGGAAATTCTGGGAAAATTGGTGAATTTCGGGGGAAATTCTGGGGAAATCGGGGGAAATTCAGGGAAAATTGGTGAATTGTGTTTCCCCAATGGTGAAACAGAATTCACAGACTGTGAAATCAATTTCCCCCACATCAGGGAAAAAGGGGGAAAATGAGGGAAAATTTTCACAAAAATTCCCCTCAGGGGAATTTGTGTGAAACAGGTGGGGGAAATGAAAGGTAAATGAAACGGAATTTCGTTTTCACAACCAGTTTCAATTGCACAGTACTGTAACTTTTTCAAATTATAATTTCCATGGCTATCTTTCCCCCTCAAACTTTATTAAACTACCAAATTTTTTGCAAAACACGTCGACTCATGTTAGGATTTTTTAAGTATCCTTGAATAATTATTTGATGCACAACTCTCAACATTTTTTATCAATACCACAACAAATGTTTTATTTGAAATAATATAGCCCCCCCCCCCTTCACATGTCCAGATATTAAATGGAGCATCCTCTACAATTGTTCAAAGTCAAAATCTGTCTAACGGTCTTTCTGACAAAAAAGCCTAACAGATTTTCTGACTAACGTGCTGGCCTTGTGACTAACGGGCCTTCTAACTAACAGGTCTTCTGATTAATGGGCCTTCTGACTAACGGGCCTTCTGACTAAAGGGCCTTCTGACTAAAGGGCCTTCTGACTAGCTGGCCTTCTGACTAGAGGGTCTTCTGACTAAAAGGGTGTCACCGCCTGGCTGTTGCAAAATAATCTAAATTTAAAAAAAAATTGCATTCATATAGTCACGTCTAATATGATCCCCACATTGCAATATGCAATACAGTCTTTCAATAAAAAGGTACTGATCAATTTAGACAGTCAGAAAGAAGTGATATTATCTTTGTACATTATATCAGTACATTACCATGTAAATGCCAATCAAATCCTTGATTTATAGATTCATTGCAAAAGTTAACTTGCTGTATGTAGTTTGAATCCCATGCAAAACATCTTCAATGCACAACTTACAGTTCCGCAGGGTTCTTGTTTTGATCATGTTCCACAACAAGTTATCTTACCCGCGAGCACGCAGTGCGATACTTTGCTTTATCGAGCATAGCGTCCAACTATTTTAAATAGCGAGATACCTTGAATGTCGCGCGTCTCAAGACCGGCCAATCAGACAGCGCTTGACAGCTGGCTGACAGCAAAGCTTGCTTGTTTCCGTTGGTATGATAGATCAGATAAATAGATAAGCTCGGAATCTCACGCTGATGTAATTGTGTTCCCATGTCCCTGGTGGCGGCCACTATATGATTACTAGCCGCCATGATGAAATTCGGTACACCTCACTGTCCAAAATGAGAGATTCCCAACTTGTAGTAATGATACCTTAGTTATGACGTGCATGTGAAAAGTATATAGAAGTTACACAAACTGCAGGTAGAAATATAAAATAAAATTATTAGCTAGTAATCTGTTTACTGCAATTCAAGACGATACTAAAATTCGCTGATTACTAGTATTATGGCTTCAATTAGTAATCATGGCAATACTAAAATCGAATTGTAATATTTATAAAGATAAGGTAATATTACAGATGGACAAATATATATTTATTATAGAGCACAAGTAGTCTATACAGACTTATGCATGATTAAAATGAACACTTAATACATAGTCCCAGAGCTAGGGGGGTTTTATTTGTGTTAAAAGGTCCATACCTATAGTGAAATTTTCTCAGGAATCCGAATCTGCGTGTCTTACAAAAATCATCCTGTCCAAAAGGACTGTAAAAACCCTTTAAACACTAGTACCGTCTAAATCGCAAACCGCAATTTGAAATATTGCGTATGAAGTGATTGTTTGCTAAAATTGTGGTAATTTTCTATTTAAATCATTTTTTAATTTTTTATTATCCTCACATATGACACAGGCTTTCACATGGATGTAAAATATTTTGTGTCTGATCAATGACAAATACACAATATAGCTTTTAGCTAGTATTTTAACACGTAATTTTACTCATTTTTCATATTTTTTCACTAAATAGACAAAATACTTTTCTCTCAGCCGATTTTTGTATAGTATAAATGTTTAGTTTTGATTCAAACATGTTCTAGAACTATTGTTGACTTAAAATTAACCCATTTGGAATAAAAATAATAAGTTATGTGAACCTATTACTCGCTTTTTTCCTTAGACGTAAAATTAGCTTGCTTTTCTTCAGGCTCGGGAAAATTGAGTAGTCAAATTTCGAGCTATATCAATATGTTTGATATCAATAGAAAGCTACTGGCACATGCCTTCACATGGATGTAAAATATGTTGTGTCTGATTATTGACAAATGCACAAGAAAGCTTTAAGTTGGTATTTCAACCATTAATTTGAACTTTTTTCATACTTTTTCAGTAAATAGTCAAAATACTTTTTTCTCAGCTTTTGTGTATAATAAATATTTAGTTTTGATTCAAACATGTTCTAGAACTATTGTTGACTTGAAATAAACCCATTTGGAATAAAAATAGTGAGTTATAAATGTGAACATATTATATACTTTTTTGGTTAGACGTAAAATTTGCGCGCTTTTCTTTGGGCTCAGGAAAATTGCATGTATCTCACAGTTTTGCCCAATGAGTAGTCAAATTTTGAGCTATATCAATATATTTGATATCAATAGAAAGCTACTGGCACAGGCCACGGATGTATAATATTTTGTGTCTAATCTTTGACAAATGCACAAGGAAGTTTGAAGTTGGTACTTTACCCCATTAATTTTACCTTTTTTTAATACTTTTTCAGTACATAGTCAATATACTTTTCTCTCAACTGATTTTTGTGTATAATAAATATTTAGTTTTGATTCAAACATGTTCTAGAATTATTGTTGGCTTAAAATAAACCCATTTGGAATATAAAAAATATAAAATATTATGAAAATATAAAATATAAAAGATAAGCTATTCGAACATATTACACACTTTTTGGGTTGAATGTAAAATTTGGGCACTTTTCTTCCAGCCCGGGGAAATTGACAGTGTTTCACATTTTTGTCCAATGAGTACCCAGTACCTAAAATAAAAAAATGTACCAACATCTTTGATATGAGTTAAAAGTAACTATCAAGCGCTTTAACGTGGATACATAATATTTTATTTCTGTTAAATACGAAATGTACAACAATTAAGTGGTAACTTTGTATTTTATCCCTCCATTTGAACAATTTCCAGCGTTTTCTTAGTGAATACCAGCAAGCCTTCTCGCTCATGTTAGTTTTATATGGTATAAATGTTTGTTATTACTTTTACATTCTCTGTAGCCATTTTTCAAAAGTTATCTTGACGACTGAAGAAGTGATCACAGCTATTTTTAAAGTTATCTCACCCACCACAAAAGTTATCTTAGCCACAGAAGAAGTGATCATCACAAATTTAAACGTCATCTCAGCCACTTCAAATGCGATCTTGGCCACTGAATAAGTTATCACAGCGACTTTAAAAGTTATCTCAGTCACTACAAAAGTGATCTTGGCCACTGAAGAAGTGATTACAACCACTTTAAAAGTTACCTCAACCACTACAAAAACTATCTTGGCCACTGGAGAAGTGAACACAGCGACTTTAAAAGTTATCTCAGCCTCTACAAAAGTGATCTTGGTCACTGATGAAATGATGACAGCAACTTAAAAAGTCATCTCGGCGATGCAACAGTTATCTTGCCGAGTGAAGAAGTGATCACAGCCACTTTAGAAGTTATCTCAGCCACTACAAAGGTGATCTTGGCCACTAACAAACTGGTGTCAGCCAATTTACAGGTTATCTAAGCCACTACAAAATCATCTGGGCCACTGAAGAAGTGATCACAGCCACTTTTAAAAATATCTAAGCGACTACAAAAGTGATCTTGACCTGTGAAGAAGTGGTTACAATAACTTTGAAAGTTATCTCTGCCACTATAAAAATGATCTTGGCCACTGACGAAGTGCTCACAGCGACTTTAAAAGTGATCTCAGCCACTACAACAGTGATCTTGGCCACTGAAGAATTGATCTCAGTCACTTTAAAAGTTATCTCAGCCACTACAAAAGTGATCTTTACCACTAACAATCTTATGTCAGCCCGTAAAAGTGATCTTGGCCACAAAAAACTGATCTTGTCCACCGTAGAAGTGATCACATTCACTTTAAAAGTCATCTCAGCCGATACAAAAGTGATATTGGCCACTAATAATCTTAATATGTCAGTCCCTAAAAAAATGATCCAGGTCACTACAAAAGTGATCTTGACCACTTAAGAAGCCATCACAGCCATTTTAAAAATCATCACATCCGCCATAAAGCTGATCTTGGTCACAAACAAACTGATCTTGTCCACTAAAGAAGTGATCACAGCAACTTTGTAGTGATTAAGATAAATTTTTAAGTGGCTGTGATCATTTCTTCAGTGGCCAACATCACTTTGTAGTGGCATAGATAATTTTGTCAGTGGCTGACAACAGTTTGTTACTGACCAAGATCACCTTTGCAATGGCTGAGATAACCTTTAAAGTGGCTGTGATCACTTCTTCAGTAGCCAAGATCACTTTTGTAGTGGCTGAGATAACGTTTAAAGTGGCTATGATTACTTCTTCAGTGGCCAAGATCACTTTTGTAGTGGCTGTGATAACTTTTAGAGTTGCTGTGATCACTTCTTCAGTAACTAAAATCATTTTTTTGTAGCCAAGATCACTTTTACGGGCTGACATAAGATTGTTAGTGGTCAAGATCACTTTTGTAGTGACTGAGATAACTTTTACTGTGACTGAGATCACATCTTAAGTGTCCAAGATCACTTTTGTACTGGCTGAGATCACTTTTAAAGTCGTTATGAGCACTTCGTCAGTGGCCAAAATCAATTTTATAGTGGCAGAGATAACTTTCAAAGTTATTGTAACCACTTCTTCAGTGGCCAAGATCACTTTTGTAGTCGTTTAGATATTTTTAAAAGTGGCCGTTATCACTTCTTCAGTGGCCCAGATCACTTTGTAGTGGCTTAGATAACCTTTAAATTGGCTGACACCAGTTTGTAAGTGGCCAAGATCACCTTTGTAGTGGCTGAGATAACTTCTAACGTGGCTGTGATCACATCTTCACTCGCAAAGATAACTTTTGCATTGGCGAGATAACTTTTTTAAGTTGCTGTGATCACTTTATCAGTGGCCAGGATCACATTTGTAGTGGATGAAAAAACTGTTAAAGTCGCTGTATTTACTTCTTCGGTGGCCAAGATAACTTTTTTGTAGTGGTTAAGGTAACTTTTAAGATGGTTGTTATCACTTCTGCAGTGGCCAAGATCACTTTTGTAGTGGCTGAGATAACGTTTAAAGTTGCTATGATCACTTCTTCAGTGGCTAAAATAACTTTAGTAGCGGCTGAGATAACTTCAAAAATGGCTGTGATCACTTTTTCAGTCGTCAAGATAACTTTTGAAAAATGGCTCCAGAGAATGTAAAAGTAATGACAAGCATTTATACCATATAAAGTTAACATGAGCGAGAAGTCTTGATGGTATTGACCAAGAAAACGTTGGAAATTGTTCAAATGGAAGGATAAAATACAAAGTTGGCGCTTAATTGTTGTACATTTCGCATTTAACATAAATAAAATATTATGTATCCACGTTAAAGCCCTTGATAGTTACTTTTACCTGATATTAAAGATGTTTGTACATTTTTTGAAATTTGGGTAACCAGTACTTAATGGGCGCAAATGTGAAACACTGTCAATTTCCCCGGGGGGGGGGGGGGGGGGAAGAAAAGTGCCCAAATTTTACATCAAACCCAAAAAAGTGTGTAATATGTTCAAATAGCTCATCATTTTTTATTCCAAATGGGTTTATTTACAGTCAACAATAATTCTACAACATGTTTGTATCAAAACTAAATATTTATTATACACAAAAACCAGTTGAGAGAAAAGTATTTTGACTATGTACCAAAAAAGTATGAAAAATAGGTAAAATTAAGTGTTAAATTACCGATTTCAAGCTCTCTTGTGCATTTGTCAAAAATTAGACACAACATATTTTCCATCCGTGGCCTGTGCCAGTAGCTTTCTATTGATATCAAATTTATTGATATAGCTCAAAATTTGATTACTCATTGGGCAAAACTGTGAGATACATACAATTTTCCTGAGCCCATAGAAAAGCGCGCAAATTTTACGTGTAAACAAAAAAGCATGTAATATGTTTACATAACTCACTATTTTTATTCCAAATGGGTTTATTTTAAGTCAACAATATTTCTAGAACATGTTTGCATCAAAACTAAATATTTATTATACACAAAAATTAGATGAGAAAAAGTATTTTGACTATTTACTGAAAAAGTATGGAAAGAGGTCAAATTAAGGGGTAAAATACCAACTTAAAGCTTTCTTGTGCATTTGTCAGTGATTAGATACAAAATATTTTACATCCATGTGACGGCCGGTGCCAGTAGCTTTCTATTGATATCAAATATATTGATATAGCTTAAAATTTGACTACTCAGTGGGCAAAAATGTGAGATATTGTCAATTTTCCTGAGCCTGAAGAAAAGCGAGCTAATTTTACGTCTAACGAAAAAAGCGAGTAATATGTTCACATAACTCATTATTTTTATTCCAAATGGGTTAATTTCAAGTCAACAATAGTTCTAGAACATGTTTGAATCAAAACTAAACATTTGTACTATACAAAAATTGGCTGAGAGAAAAGTATTTTGTCTATTTAATGAAAAAGTATGAAAAATGAGTAAAATTACGTGTTGAAATACCAACTTAAAGCTATATTGTGTATTTGTCATTGATCAGACACAAAATATTTTACATCCATGTGAAAGCCTGTGTCATATGTGAGGATAATAAATAATTAAAAAATTATTTAAATAGAAAATTACCACAATATTAGCAAACAATCACTTTATACGCAATATTTCAAATTGCGGTTTGCGATTTTGACGGTACTAGTGTTTAAAGGGTTTTTACGGTACTTTTGGAAAGGATGATTTTTGTAAGACGCGCAGATTCGGATTCCTGAGAAAATTTCACTATAGGTGGAGCTCTTAGATCGTATGGACCTTTCAACACAAATAAAACCCCCCTAGCTCTGGGACTAATAATATTATGAACTAGACATAAAAGAACTAGAGAAAATATACACATTGAGTGCATATACATTATGCATAGTAATAATAATAATATATATCTGTGTGTGTAATCTTTAAATTATTTTTAGTTTTATGGTATAAGCAGAGTCAATAGTAGATAACAGCTCGAGTGTAAACATGGTGAAAGGAGTCAAACCTTATGTGGATGACATTTACATACTGTTGTAAAGTACTATAATTAAAATTCACACCATGCACAGAATCTGCTTGATTACAGAACACAGAGAGAGATTGAACCCCACATAACTAAGAAAAAATCATTTGTTCATTTTTCTACATTGTCATTTGAATTTTCTAGCAATTAATTATTTGGAAACTTTTTATATCTTGTATTATACAGTTGTACCTGTTTTTAGTATGTAAACTAGATACAGTTCAGAGCCTGTATTATTGTAAAGTTAGTTACGATATATCATAGGCTTCTGATTGGTCGAGATAGATTATTTTTCATTCATTTAAATGCCTGACTTAATCACTGATTATCTGGCTACATAATAAAATTCTCAATAATGTTCAGAACCACAGGGTTCTTGTTTTAAGTGAGAACATGGATCATTGATAGCTTGAACCACAGGGTTCTGTTTTAAGTGAAAACCTGGATCATTGATAGCTTGAAATTCTTCCTAAATTGTTCCCATTCCCTTTCACTGACCCACAGCAGGCGTTAAGCAATGTCTTTTCTTACTTTCTCTGCTACTGTACTTAACATCGGAGACTGTCTCTTGTATATATACCATCACTTTATTTGCCACCTCATTGTTGTATAGCTTCTCTGTGCACAACGTTCAAGATTAAACACAATAAAACAGCAACAACAATATTGTTAGGATAACTTTGTGCTAGCTTGCACCCAGAATCTTGGCCTGATCGATGTGTATAAAGGTGTACACTATACAGCTGATATTTTGAAATTATTCATGGGTGTGAATGATATATGGTTGTGCAAAGTTGCTATATAATTTAATTAGTGGCCATACGTTGGTTCATGGCTCTCCTTGCACATAGTCTTATATAAATGCACATTGCATCTAGTCTATACATTGTAACCTGGTAACAGGGCTGTGTAGTGAGCACTGAAAGATGAGCATTATTTCTGAACATATGCTTTTACTACTTGGTATGTTTTTTGGTGGATTTAATTGCACCAGTAAGGCTGCTATGTATACAACTTCCTTGATATTTACTTTTTATTACATTTCATTTTTATCATCGATAAGTTTCAAGCCATGGCAATAAATAGACTTCATTTTCAATTTTCATATGTGCCTTGCCTGTATTTTCTATTCACATACAGTACTGTCATACCAGTGATGTCAACAACAAAATTACTGACTTGTGATCATTTTGTCTGAACATTCAAAATTATTTTAGGCTAATTTGAAGATAACGTTTATCTTTAAGTAATTATTCTAATATCACCAGCTATTTATGTACTATTTGCTGTGCTATTTAGGTGTAGCAGCTGATAACAGGATAGCACCACCACCAAATCATCGTAGAATTCACTCCTTCATGACCACCGAAGATGTGGCAGCAGGGAAGAAAACAAAGTGGAGTGAACTTGAGATTACTGGTACTGTATTTCAGCACAAAACTAACTGATTTTGATGAAACTGATTTTGATGAAATTATATAGACATTGCTATGATAATATCTCAACTTATTGCCATCACACATTGTGTCAACTCAAAAAAGACAAATTTATTAGAAGCAAGTTACACCTTAACGATGTGTGCGAGTCTATAACCGTTTTTAGCCTATTTTATTTCACCTTCAACCTTTAAAGCGCTGAATTGACCCTTTAAGCCCTCACGATGCATTAAAGCATCATTTTACATCCCCGAACACAGACTTAATTTTCCTACAACCAAGGGTTTTAGACTGAAAATTTTCATAAAACTGTTTTACCAAAACATTGCAATTTTCTTTAATTTGTAAACCACATCAAATCATCTTCATCCACTACAAGTCAAGAATTGCGACAGCAATTCGCGGCTTGTGGTGGATGAAGATGACAATGGTAAATTCAGGCTTGAAAGGGTTAATTTGTTAAAAAACATTGCAACCAAAGGTTTTTTTCACCTTGTCTTAGTTAGCTCTAAAAAGGTGTGCTTTTGCAATGTAAGTTAATCGGCGATGGCATCGTCATAGGCGGTAATAATATTTCCTTGTGGGCAAGATAAACATGATACATACGAAAGTTTTTTATGTATCCTCCTCAAATTTGTTCTGCTTGTTGCTGATAACAAGTTCTCAGACAAGTTCAATAAGGGCTGAAAAAATATAGTGCCAACTAATGGCAATTTATCACATTTTATGTTGGTAATTATGACTCCACCACTATGGTAGCTGGGGGTATTATGTTTACGGGTTGTCCATCCGTGTGTGCGTCTGTGCACCCGTCCGGGAACTCTTGGGTTCAACATAATTTGAAAACCGCCAAAGCTAGCCTGGGGATATTCATCATGGTTATTCACCAGATGTCAAGTTTACAGACCTCAATATGCAAAAAAAACTTGCGCACAACATAACTTGAAAACCGTCGAAGGTAGGCTGGTTATATTCACCACAATTATGAACAAGATAGGTCTCTAGGTCAATTTCTAAGATGGATGACCTTGACCTATTTTTCAAGGTCATAGGCTTCAAAATCTGAAAACCTTTTGCAACCGACCTAACTTTGTAACCATTAAAACTAGCAGAGCCATATTTACTGTATTTATGCACTGGATTGATCAATATGATCAATGACACTATTGTTTTCAAAGAATGATTTACCCTCATTTTTACCACTCAATCAATGATATTTTCTGTGCACATCGACGGCGTGCCATGAAGAAGTTTTATTTTGTGGGCGCAATAACTTTTTCATGTATCTTGCTCAAATTTGTTCTACATGTTGCTAATAACCAGTTCTCAGATGATTTCAATAACTTTTGAAAAAAAAATGAAATGGCCGATTGATCACAATTTTTCGCATCGTTAATTTACCTTGTGGGCGCGATAATTTGTTTTTTCATATAGCCTTAAACATGTTAAATTTGTTCTGCATGTTGCTGATAACGAGTTCTCTGACAACTTCATTAATGGCGGAGTCTATTGTTGGTTTGGCTACTACTGCCTGATATCTCAGCCTAGTTGGAAGATAAAGCCTGTTCTAAAATAATGGAGGGAAGCTGAGGGGTGTAAACATTTTGAAAAACATATAATATTCTTCTAATGATGATTAAAAATAATGGTCTTTCATAACTTGTAGTTTCCTTTTGCTTTGCAGGGCCTATTCGTAACCTGAGTCCACAACTATGGCAACTACAGCATCTTACATCACTTTATATGAGTGACAACAACTTATCACGTTTACCTCCAGATATTGGCAAACTTCAGCATCTAGTCTACCTTGATCTCTCATCCAATAAGCTTCGAAGTCTACCAACGCAACTTGGTGAACTGATACATCTGAGAGAACTGCTCCTTCATCATAACTACATTCGGGTTATTCCTTATGAAATAGGAAAACTTTTCCAATTGCAAACTCTAGGTATGCATTTGTATTTTGAACATTCAATGTTATGTGTATTTTTCCCATCCAAATGATGAATTTAGGCAGAATGTATTAAAACCACTGATAAACAAATAGTATATTTTGATCAATTATGGTTCCATTATTTTTACTTACCAGTAAAAACATAGATCTGTAATAGAAAAACTTATCTGTATACTGGGTAAGATAAGATAAGCTTTATTTCTAGTCAATATTATAAAACAAACATTGGCTCTAAAGAATTTGTACTAGTAATAATTAAAATTGGTGTTTATTCAACTAGAAAGACATGGCAGCCAAAAGGCTGAAAAATTGTCATTTTACATAAAAAATTAAATACAATATATATACATGATGTGATATTAAAATTCAATAAGTTAAATAAGTCAAATAAGTTAGATAAGTTAAGTAAGTTAAAAGGCATTTTCCGGAAACACATGCTCTGCAGGCACAATGACTAGGTGAAATATATCAAAGATTATTTTATAATTTCATAAAGAACAAGATTGGGCTGGAGCTGAAACGACCAGACTTGGTAGGCATAGTGGATAATTTGTTCTTATTACGGAGGTTGTGGCGATGACATTTGCCCCTACATGGTGGTAACCAGTTGCTAAAATCAGTGGTTTCGGCAAGCCCACTGGCAAAGTTCAAACATAGTTTTGTGCGTCGCTCAGACAGGGTTGGTAGTCCTGAGATATGTTTGGCTTTGCTGTAACTGGAGTCAGGTAATAGCACTCTGAGGCAGGCTTGGGGTCAAAGTACTCGGTACTTCGGTACTTTGGTACTCGAGTACCGATTTTGCAGTACTCGTCGGTACTCAGTACTCATACTTTTAAAAAGTACTTGTACTCGTACTTGTACTCAAGTACTTTTAAAAATAAAAGTACTTTTAACGAGTACTTACGAGTACTTTACGAGTACTAGTCATCTTAAATTGATTCAAAATAGCTCACAGACAAATCCTAAATCATTATTGCAGGATTTTACAATATCATGCTGCTAATAATGCTTGTTCTGCCTTGTATATACTAGTAAACTCGTGTAGTTCACAAGATAATTAAATAACTATTCTTAAAAAAAAGGACAAGAGACGTTTCTTTGGAAAACAGGAATATATGTTGGTTTATAACATTTACAAGTGACTATACTATACAGAAGTACTAGTAATCATTGAAGGGGGGCGTGATTTTAACAATAATGTCGCGAGATTTAAGAATCACACTTACAACACCTCGTTCTTCGCAGCTAAGCCCCAGAAAACATGAGGCATTGAAACAATGGTGGTATGATGTTGGGCCAACGTTGAAGACGATGTACCAAGGTTACTATAGGTTCAATTAAATATCGTTTTTGTTGGGACGATCGATCGGTATTTGCATAATATTGGCACAATATTGGCCCAATTGCGTAGTCACTTAGCCGACATTTCCCCAGCACCGGACAAATAATATCACTTGAGTGAACAAGTAGTTTATAACTGTTATCTTTATAAAGCAGTTGAAACTCAGTGTGGACTAAAATATATTAAAACTGCCATAGCTCATACAACTCAGTACCAGAGTTGTGTAAATATAAAAAAAACACGACCGCGACAACGCGACGTCTCATCTACAATGTCGGGTCAATGTCCACGACATTGGGCCAAGAATTAACCAGCAAGTACGTAGGTTTAACACATGATATAACAGTACTGTTCAATCAAAGACGACCAAAGTAATTAGCCGGCAAACATCACCCTTTAACTGCGGGACACCACTATTTTTTGTCTATCATTATTACAAATCATTTAGAAAGCGGTTCATCCAAAAAAATCAGATCGCTGTACATACTAAAAACAAGAAAAAAAATAAATAAAAGTAGACGAAATTATGCACAAGTTTACAAGACGTCAAGTGTCTAGCGAACTAAACTACCCTGAAATGTACAATATATATACATTGCGTCAGGTCACCAGTAAGCAGCAGGTAAGTCAAAAAATGTATTTTTTTGATTTGTCTATTTTTTAATATCGTGAATTTGTAGTTTGTCATTTGAAGCTAGAAATTGAGTCAGCAATTATAGCTAGAAATTAGAGAAAAATATAATTGAACACGTTTGTGTCGCCTAAGGGTTAAAGGTGTGAGGTAACATAACGAGTCAATTGTAGGCATACGGCGGCTTTATATAACCCTTTCCGTCCCCAAAATGTGATGACGGACCGAGTATAAAAATAGATACAACACTGAGGTGCTCGTCCTATAAATTGCATACAAATATATTTTTAAACTAATAATAGGCTAATTTATCAGCCAGCGTATGCCCGGGCTGAATCTTGTACGGATATATACATGTATTATCGTAATACATTTGATTTGAAATCACAGTCACCAGCAAATAAAGTGTGTCTGTTATCGCAAAACAATTCTGCCGTGCAAAGCCAAAAGGCAGTTCTGTTTACTTTACAAGTAAGCAGATACTGCCTTTTGGATTTTCAGGGCAGAATTGTGATCCGTATACCTTTAAAAGCCTTGATCTTTTCCATGACACAATGTGTGTTCAGGCTAATTTAAACGTGTATTACAGTGGCGGCCAAATGTTGGCGGCACTGGCCCAAAATTTTACCATTATTAGGACTACTGAAAGTTTTTAAACTAGCGTGTTTTGCAACGTAAAGCTTTAGACACAGACAATTTGTATACTAGCATATGCTTATTTATTTATTATGATTCGCCAAATTGTAAGCCTACATGTAGCATACAATACGTTTTACACTGATTGGAAAATGTAATATCATACTATTGGCTAGGAGATGGCATCATGCAATATCAATAAACCTGACAAAATAAGTCGTCAGTCGCATGTTTAAATATTAAAGTTATTAAGATATCCCGCACCTACACAAAATTACCTTTAAAACGGTATATCACACAACTCTGAAGCGTGTTTAACTCCGAAAATATGACTCGACAAACTCAGAAAAATATGAAGTCTGAAACTGTGTTTTTTTTAAATGGCATTTGAAGTTCAAAAAGGCAATTTGTGCACTTTTGGAAAATACCACACAATTGTATTAAAATAAACTAAATAATTTTTTTTTTTTTTAATTATTTGTCAAAGTGAGACTTAAAACTCATTTTGCCAGATAGGGTCACATGTATATCAACATGAAGTAACATATATTATAATCAATTATTTATTTAATAAATTTTATGTAATTAATTAGAGTTTACAACGAAAGTACTCGGTACTTGTACTCAAGTACTTTTCAAAGTACTTGTACTTGTACTCAAGTACTTTTGAAAATCCAGTACTTGTACTTGTACTTGTACTCGTCATTTTTTCAAGTACTTGTACTTGTACTCGAGTACTTTTGTCCAGTACTCGCCCCAAGCCTGCTCTGAGGACCTGCCTCTGTACCTGCTCCAGGACATCAGACTGCTGGATGGTGAGTCCTCGGTGCCAAACCGGGGCAGCATACTCCAGCAAAGGCCGCAAAGTACAAGCAACAAAATATCAAAAATAATAACAAATAAGGTAAACAGGTTGGCCGAAGGAAGTTGAAATAAAAAAGTAGATTAGAGGTTTAAAAAAAAGTTACAATGTATATGACTATAAGCAAATAAATTACATGGTTAAAAGCTACTTTAAAATTTGCACTGTAAATATCCGCATACTCGAATAAAATTTACATTAATCAAAGGAACTAGAACGATGTGAAAATTGTGAACTGCTCGGCATAACAAATTAATTTGAGCCATGTAATTTTATTTCTTAACATTATGTTGTTGTTATTTCTAGAGGAAGCTCAGAATTCCAGAATCTTGGAACTTTATCAGAAAACAAACTTGTTTAGTACATGCTTTGATGATTTGAATAATTTAACAGCAGGTATAATTAAGGATTTTTTTTGTGTAAATATTTTTCATTGAGGAAAGAATTTTGCGCAACAACTGAGAAAAATACATTTGTATTTTCAAGCCTACAGTATATTGCAGATATAACACCAGACCAACAACGCTGACCCAGCATTAAGCTGACACTGGGCAGGGGAAAATTTGTTCAGTATCGCATAGTAAAAAACTATGCAATTCTTCCCATTTGCTTATCAAATTTGGAGCAAAATATTTATACATGAATGATAAGGATCTCTAGCAAGTTACACCTTGGACGAGAAAATTGCTAATCACTAATTTTCTAGCAAATTTTTCCCTGCTGTGTCAAACAATTGTTTTTGCTGGGTGGTCAGGTGTGGCAGCAGTATATCACCTGCTCACAGCAAACACAATACAATGACCCAGTTTAACTTAATGTTGGCCCAACATTAAGCCAACACTTTTCGTTTGCTGTAAATCCACCAATCTATTCTCTCCTCTTAATAATCAACAGACCTTATGCATGTTTCTCAATGCTGGCACACAGTCCACAACTTTGCCCCGGCTTATTGAATCGCCTGTGATAAGCCTGTGATAGACTGTTAACATGGTTAAGGATCAATGCTGCATGGCGTTGACTGCGATAATGACGAAATACCGCTAGAGTACAATAACATGTGTCTGCATAAACGACACAAGTTACCAGGAGGAAAAACTGCTCCCCGTCTTATAGCTAAAGTAGGCATGCGGTTTGTAACTGAGTTTTAATAAAAATCAAAACTGTTGAAAAAAAGGCTGGTAAATTTTAAAAGTTTGGGGTGCGGTTTCTAACCAGGATACAGTTACTAACCGGCAATACATGTATATGGTAACATAAATGTCAGATACCAGATAACAAATTAATGTTTTAAATGTTTAATAATTTGTTGCAGGTTTAACAGGCAACCCCCTAGCTCAAGAATTTCTTGGTCTATACAATGAGCCGAGTGGCACACAGAAACTACTTACATACCTGTTTGATCACCTCAATAGTAAGTTCTTTTTACTTTATTAAAACTCATTCCAATAATGCTTCAACATCGAAACATATTTCAGCCTGTGTCCGTGTGTCACAATCTTTCAAGGATCTCTTCTCAAAACCTGCAGCATGGTTAGGTTCAATTTTCTGTCATTACATTTTATACATGATTATGCCCAACAAGTGGTGTTTCTGAATAGGCATTCAGTTCTGGATTTGTTCAGTTATTAAGCATGAGGTCAAAGACAAGGTCTAATTGCAGAAAACGTAGCATGCTCATGTAGATCTGTTGTAATACATAAATACAAATAGACTACAATGTAAATAAACAATTGCATTATATATATGTACATATTAGAAATGACATCAAAGCTGTAGACCTGGGGGTTATTATTAGTTTTATATTTCCCCCTTCTCACAAAAATCCATCAGGATGGTAGATGAAAACTATGCTCAAATCCGGGGTCGGTGGTATTCCGGGGAATGTGGTGCTAAAAAACTGGGCTCTGTGGTGGTCCAAGGACAAAAAATTTCTGGGAATTTTGGCGGTAGTTTTTCAATTGCTTCCATGGGGAGAGCCAATTTTTTTACTGGAACAGCCCTTACTATATAGCAAAATGTATGGTTTTAGGTAGGGATATGCCCTCAAAATGTAAACTTGATCAAATTCACTATCGGCCATAATTAACTTTATATATATATATACATGTATATATATATATACTTAATATCTGGCAAACCGTGCCAGATAGCTATACCTTTACTATATTAAAACAAAATGTGTGGTCACAGGTAGGGATATGCCCTGAAAAATTTCAACTTGATCAAATTCAAAATGGCTGACTATCGCCCATAATTACCTTTAATTTGCTTAGTATCTGCCAAACAGGACAAAATGTGCTGTTTCAGGTGGGGATATGCCCTGAAAATTTCAACTTGATCATATTCCCAATGGACGACTATCGGCCATAATTACCTTTAATATGTGACCCGATCTGGCAAATTGAGACGGGAGGCCGTTTTGCCTATTGAGCTAGGGCCTCCAAAAGGCAAAATGATCATAATCTGACCAATTTCAGATTTTGAGATAAAGTATGAGATTAAAATGTTAACTTTCGGTTTCTAAAATTGTAAGGTATAAAAAAAAATATGAATTATATAAAATTGGTGTTTTAAACACACTACAATTTGCAAAAAATGAACAAATTTACAAACAATAAAAATTTTGACACCAGCACTAGCGCCATGAGCGTTTTTAATAGGCCCCTGTATAGTGTATGTCTACTATGTACCCCATTTGCCACATGTTGGTGTATAAATTGATTTTATTGTTGATTATGTATCTTTAGGGTGCTAAAAATAAAAATGAAAGTGGGTTTGATTTTTTTGAGGTCATTGACCCCCTGAAACCCCCCCCCATCTATTTGATTTTTTCAACCCGTCGAAATGAAAAATTCAATACATTACAACCTAACGAAAAGAAGAATTTAAAGCAAACCATCAAAATAATGAATCTATTAAAATCAACCGAATTGAAGAATTTAATACAACCCAGCAAAATGAAGAATTTAATACAACCCATCGAAATGAAGAATTCAACACTACCCACGAAAATGAAGAAGTTAATACAACCCATCAGAATGAATTATTTAATACAACCTATTGAAATGCTAGATTTAATACAGCCCATCAAAATGAAGAATTTAATACAGCTCATCGAAATGAATATTTTAATACAACCCATTATATTGAAATGAAGCAGAGCACCCTGCAGCAGAAAACACTGGAGACGCCGGAGTCACCATAGACACTAGCACTCAAACGACGACAACAACGGCAGCAGCAGCAGCAATGACCACATCCTTCTAGCTCAGCACACACCCTCAGCCGTGATCCCCCATTGGACCTCTTGCCATTTAAATCACCAAGATCAGGCATATCATCCACAACAACATTCATGAACCAGCACCCTGACAAAATGAAATAAATCGGGCTTTAGGTCACCATTGGGCACATATAGGCTAAACTGGGCCAGGAGAACCTTCTGAGGATGGTGAGATGATTGAGATGACACTGTCCTCCAGACACAGGATTCGAAATTCGAGCCCTGGCGGTCTGAGGCCGAGCACGCTACCTCTCGGTCACGGAGGCTCCCCACAATACTGACTTTCACATGTGGATGGGGAAGAAACATTTTGTTTCTTTCAAACCGCCGAGACCGGGAACCGAACCCCGAACTCTGGCGTGAAAGGCAGCGGTGCTAACCACTACCCTAGGGCCCCCGCCCAGCACCCTGACAACACCAGAGGAGATTATGAACACTGCCCTAACCAGCTCCGGCAAGATGTGAACCCCAACGCCAAGAACATTTTAACCATAGCCAGCCTATTACACCTGAACATGGCTAGAACTTGGATATAAATATAATAATGCATAATAAGTAGATTATAGCAAGGATTGATAACACAGATTATACAACTCTTAACATGGTGATATTTTGATTTTTTGCATGTATTTGAAGTACTCTAACTTAGATGTTTTCGGACCGATTTTAAGTATTAAAACGTCTAATTTCAGTTAATTATCTCTACTTTTCACTGGTGGGTACAGTTGTATAATATATCCAACACTTTCTCACAAGCAGTTCCGAGGGGTGTACTGGTATATCACTAAAGTCAGTGTTCTGCCTGTACCGCGGCCATGTGTCAAGCGGGTGTTTGCTTCAATTTGAGTTGAATCAGGAATGATTATCATAATATATAGCCTAACCCTTTCTTATTGGAGCATCAGAACAGGTGATCAGGTTGTCAACCACTTGTACACGAGCGACCACGTGGTCATTCTATGCGCGGCAATGTGTCTAATTTGAACATACTGATACAGCCCACTGCAGCGGACACAGGACGTTCAATCAATGTTAGTTTAAAGTTGGGCCGACGTCATAGAAGGTGGACCAACGTTAAGCCAACATTGATTCAACGTCTTGTGTCAGCTGGGGGGCCCATTCCATATCAAACACAAGACATTGACTCAAAGTTGAATTAATGCCGGAACAGCTTCGCTGATGGTGAACTGACATTACACCAGAGTTGGCGCAATATCATGGGTTTACCAGGTTGTCAGTGGAACACCTGTAAACAAGAGGTGAAACAATGTTGGTTTAATGATGATTCGGCATCATAAACGGTGGGCCAGCATTAAACCAGCGTTGGTATCAACCACCACCATATTGGGGTAATAAACCTAATATGGTGGTAGTTGATACCAACGCTGATTCAATGTATTGTGTTTTCTGGGCTTGCACTGTAGAGAGCTGTACTGATTACTGTGGCTACATAACCAGATAAACCTGCTGGTATGAGATGCTAACCCAATATTGATTTAATGTTTACTAACGTAAAACTACAGTGACTCAACATTTTTAATTGCTGGAAGGCTACTTATATATACTTGGAATTATATGCTATTTGGAACCGAAAAATACTATTATTTGATTTTTGAACTTTGTATGCGGGCACATATCCTGAAAATGCCATCAATCTAAATAAAAACTGACGTGGAACTAACTGAATTTTGCGATTAAAGGGACTGGCCCAGGCTAAAATCATTAAAAAATCGGTGATTTTATTTCGTGTTCTTAATATGACCATATGATGTAAACATGTACATAGACTAGAACTGCAAATTTTTATAATTTTTGTGCTGCGCACTTACCAGTTAGACTAGATATAGAGACGAAATTCCCGCATTTCTTATTTTTGACATGGTTGTCAATAATTACAAATCAGGAATTTCGTCTCTATATCTAGCCTAACTGGTGAATGCGCAGCACAAAAATTATAAAAATTTGCAGTTCTAGTCTATGTACATGCTTACATCATATAGTCATATTAAGAACTCGAAATAAAATCACCGATTTTTTGATGATTTTAGCCTGGGCCAGTCCCTTTAAAGGATTATTACATATTATTATTAAAGTCTATATCTATTCATTTAAGGTTTTTTTTTTATTTCTATCACATATTGTAGTTACATAGCTAGTGTCATTTAAAAATTATATCCTTTGGATATTCAACTGAAGTTGAGCACAAATTTATACAATCCGCCTTTTCAGATATTAAATTTACTGCCTAAAATTCAAGGAGGTTTATATGTTTGATGCCTCAGCATTTCTCCTGTCCCTATACTGTGAGTGAAAACTAACGGTTATTAAATATAAATATAATAAGGTGTCCAAACATAACCTGGAGTTTTCAAAATTCGTCCAGGAGTGTGAGGGTCAATAGATTTCATATCTGTTTCTTAAATACATGCATAAAGCAAAACGTGTAATTTGGGATTTAACGGGTTAATACATAATAGTGAAACCCGTATTTCTATTTTCTCAGTGGCATAATTAGTGTGATTTAAGTTCACCGAGTTGCTGGCACGATGCCAGTGCATAATGAGGAAGTATAGCCTACTAGTGAGAGATTTGCTGGTTTAGTCCGGGGTTAGCATGAGAGGCATCTTGATAAAAAGGGTCTGAGACAGAGAGGAGGCACAAATCCACATGAATAGCTTTATATTCCAAGCAAATAATAAATGGGGATTTATGCGACCTATTTGCACATATATAAGCTAAACTGGGCCAGAAGAACTTCAAGAGGATGGAGGGATGAATGAGATGACACTGCTCCCCAGACCACAGACTTACATTATACATTCCCATTCCTTGCTCCAGACACAGGATTCGACATCCGAAACCTGCGGTCTGAGGCTGAGCTTGCTACTTCTTGGTCACGGATGCTCCCCACAATATTGATTCATTACGAGTGAGCAGATAAGAAACATTTTGTTTCTTTGAAGCTTGAATGCCAGAGCGGGTTTCGAATCCGCAATCTCCCGACTTTCCAAGCAGGCAGTGGTATTCCAGTGGTATTCCGAGTATATTATCTCCTTTTGAGAGGCACAAAATTATATAGGCACCTTTAGTCCGAGCTAGAGATGACCTAACCTTGTTTTGTTATATAGACCCTACAATGTTTTGTTGATGTTTTTCATAGATTTTGTTGTGCTCAATTCAAATCCGATGATTGCCAGCTTAAAATCTTTCGGGCATTTTGGTTAATTCAAGGTCAAACGGTAAATTTCAAGGTCAAATATGATATTTCAACAAATGAAGCTAGGAACAAATGTACTAGTTTCATTTTCATGCTAGTTTGACTGGGTAATTTCTGAAATTAGTTTGATTATTCAAGGTAATCTTCAAGGTCAAAGGTCAATTTCAGGGTCAAGTAAGAGAAAATATCATTTTTAACAAAGACATCTAGGCGCATGTGTAATACCCATTTTCAGGGTGGGTCTTTTTCACGAAACCGAGCGATACCGGCCGAAACCGACCGAAACCGGCCCTAAAAACGCTAATAACGGCCCAAATAACTATATATATACTATTGTGTAAGTAACCATAGTCCACGGGTAATAAAATTTATAAATATAACTAGGTTTAATAGCCGTAACGTCCACGGCAAGCTTAAGAATGCCCCACCTATATGTGTAGACATATAGTCCTGATAGTAGGCCTGCATGTCATGTAACGTGTTAGACTACTTGTGGCATATCTACTATGGCTGCGAAATTATATTCACTAGATATCACTAGAGTCACCAAATGAAATGTTTTTTTAATTTTTAATTAAGTTTTGTAATCAATTGATATTGTTAATAGAAAAGAAAAGAACACATTCCGGAATGACACATTTAGTTCAAATATGTATTATATATTTACATAACATATACAACAGTAAAGTATAAGATACATGTGCATTATATTATAATTATGATACAACTTTATAATAAAATTATTTACATAGTATGACAATATGATTAATTAGGCATTATTTCATATATATGTATCATATGTCACTTTAATTGCCACCTCTCCTTCCCGACTTGTGATCACCATGACCTAACACCTTGAGAAGACAAGCGTCAACCCATTGTTTTTAATCCCTTTGATTCGTTAGCCCTCTCAGCCCCAGAGCGCAATTACTTGTTTTTCTTATTTACATTTTACAATGTGAAGCAAGGGCGTACAATTATATTTGTATGTTATTGCCTAGTGATATATTATAATAATAATTTTTCATGTATATTACAATAATAATCCGCTGGCTTGAAGCATTAGGCCTACATTTTAAAACTATATTACAATAATAACCCGCTGCCGTGAAGCATTACCTGTTTAAACTATACTATAATAGTATAGTAAAATTCAGAAATGAATAAGCATAACAACTTTGATAAAATATTATTTTAATCAGATTTCCAAGAAGCGCATTCATGTCGTAGGTGCGTGTCTTTTTCGAGTCAAACGAAGTATATGTAGGGCCTACATCTAGGACAAATAAACTGCAATCCGTTTCCACTACATACTTTCGATAAATCAGTTGCTAATGGCACACAGCGCCTGTGTATCCACGTTATACACATGGAACATTCAATTACAGCTTTCTCGCCACAGCCAGTCCCGCATACACCACATGGGTATTTATGTGCCATGTTTTATAATTCGAATCAAATATCATTATTAATTCAATGTTCACATGTTGTAAGTAAATGTTTGAGATATGAGTAGCAAAGCGACGTGATACATGTAACTCTTCCAAAGAAGTGATCATGTAGTTATTTTCCAATCCCTCTTATACAACCAAAATACTCAACACCTTATAAACGTGTAAAATGTGGTGATGGCACCGTTGTGATTGCTTGATTTTAGTTGCAATATTTCTTTCTCGTCTTTTTATTGTTATAAGGGACGCAATCACCTGATTACAATCATCTGTTGTGGATTTAATAAGGTGCGGGTGATAATTGTGCTCGACACGATAGCAGTTAGCCCAACACACCCCCCGTTTCAACACCCCGCGATCATAGCGCTAGGTGATGACATATCGAACGCAATTAATACAAATCATTTTAATTATATAAATATAAACTGATGTTTTTATAGACCAATTTTCATAGGCATATATATATATTTTACTTAATTGTCAACCATTATATGACCGATTCAAAATTTATTGGACCTAGTATAGGCCTACTGTAATGTTAATTAATTGCAATGACATAATATAGAGGATAGAATCTCTAGCAAATATCATTCGAAAAATACGTTGTGGTGATAATGGGACCTGCCTATACCATTGTCAGCGTGATCGGTAACCTAGTGATGATCGATCCGTGTGGGATAATTAAACACTACCAAAATAAACAATTGTTTTTTATTATACATAGGCCTAATATATATATATATATATAGGCCTATTATATATTATACATACGATTTTTTTCATTGTGATCACAGGATTATCCTATGCTAGCAAACACGATAAATCAACCCGCTGCTGGTCCAGTGTTGGGCTAATGTCGTAGACTGTGGGCCAGCGTTGGGTTGATGTGTCGTGTCTGTTGAGATGCCACACAGCAATCTGCATGGTGTGATTCTCGCGAGGCGTGATTGTTAATAAATGACAATCGAGGGTGTGTGATTTACGGGACGTTGGACTGCATGTGAGTTATGATCTTCAATTGCACTTATTGCGTATTTCTAAACATCAACAAAATAAATAGGTTAATACATATATATTTTTTGCATTTTATTTTAATTATCGGCTATTGACAGTTGATCGGCTATTGACAGCTGCAACCACATGTCAACCATAGCGTTATTGCCGCTTCTTTAGACATGAATATCTGTAGGACCAAAATAAGAAAACAATTAAAAAGTGGAGATAATATTATTTTGTATTATATAAATGAGAACCAATTAAATTACTGTATATCTACATATAGTTATAACAGCATAGCCTACCCCATCTGGTGAGCTTCAATACTAGGCAGTAACGTTAGTGGCTTGTGTGGATTAACGCGACATACATTTTCCACTTACCTTTCTTTAAAAGTCATTTTTTATTAAAAATGCAAATAAAATATATTTATATTTATTCTTATTATACCCATTAGACTGCGATACACCCCACCAGCAGTCCACAGTTCCCAATATATGCCTTTTAATAGCCGGTTTCGGTCGGTTTCGGCCGGTTTCGTGGAAAAGATGTACCGCATTTTCATGACTGGAAAGATCGATTTATGGTATTGTTTTGGTGATTCAAGGTCATTTTCAAGGTCATCTGCAAGGTCATAAAATGTCAATTTCAAGATAAAAAATGTGAAAATATGACACAAATAGCAAAAGAAGTGTAGTACTTCTTTTTGCTATCCTTTCGATTGAATAATTCATTTACGCTACTATTTTAAAGATTAAGCAGTGCTTCTTGTGAAATGGCTTGGGCAAATGATTATTGTAGCTGTTTACTTTTTGCTGGTTATGCGTTCCAAACTCTCTTCTATTTGATTTTCATACGTGCGTATTTGAGCAGATTGCTTTTTGTTATTTGTATTTAGATTATTTACCGAATAGCCTTACTACGAGGATTTAAAAGGTGGAGAGGGTAGTTGGACGATGATTCTGTTCGCGTTGTTCGATCTTCTAACAAAGATCTGGTGGCAATATTACGAAGTTTATACCATTTTATGGAATTCTTACTGACCAATCTATTGAATGGCACATTCTTCTCCACAAATGAATTGGGAAGATATCTCACGGCATAAAAAACTGACCTAAATTCGTCTTTTGACACACAAGCGCAAAATACATATGACAGCCCCAAACTTGTCCATATGTTTATCACTTTTGGCATTGTCCACCCAGTTATCGTCATCTAAGACACCTTTCATCAAATTAATTAGATCACCAGCAAGGGATCACCACCAGGGATCCGCTTCCCCTGTTGCTGTAACTCGTACAACTGTACAACACTAACAGTAGCTGGTCCACCACGCTGCGGTGCAATGTCGGCCTTAGTACGCGAAACCTCAATTACATGGTGCTGGGACAACTGACCCCAAACTACCCAGTGGGCACATGACGTCGTTTCAACGTGGATATGATGTTGAAATCACGTTGCAACGTCGGCTAACCTCAATACCACGTCGCATCGACGTCGTATTTCCGACGTCGTTTTAACAAGAAAAAACGACATCATTACAACGTCCTATTGACGTCATGCTTGAAACGATGTTAAAATCAGGTTGAAATCAAGTTGAGATCGCGTTGAAATCATGTTGAAATTATGACGTTGAAACAATTTTCATATGAAACCTTTTTTCAAAGTCGTTTCGACGTCATTTTGCCATTTTTCAACGTCCTTTCAACATTGAAACAACGTCGTTGTGCCCACTGGGTAGAGACCGCACTTGAAACACGAGAAAGCTGCTATTTACATAAGCTGCTGTGCAAAAATATGTATGTATAATATAATTTTTTTGAGTTCTTATTGTTTGTGAAACTATTAGTGGGGATGATTTTGTGCTTAAATAAATTTCCGTGGTATTTTGATGGTTAAAATATGCCACCTATATCACAGGCTTGGGGCGAGTACTAGACAAAAGTACTCGAGTACAAGTACAAGTACTTGAAAAAATGACGAATACAAGTACAAGTACTGGATTTTCAAAAGTACTTGAGTACAAGTACAAGTACTTGAGTACAAGTACCGAGTACTTTCGTTGTAAACTCTAATTAATTACATGAAATTTATTAAATAAATAATTGATTATAATATACATGTATGTTACTTCATGTTGATAGGCCTATATGCGACCCGATCTGACAAAATGTGTTTTAAGTGTCGACTCATATTTTGGGAGGTAAACACGCTACAGAGTTGTGTGATATACAATTTTAAAGGTAATTTTGTGTTGGTGCGGGATATCTTATTAACTCCAATATTTAAATGACTCATTTTGTCAGGTCGGGTCACATACAGATATATATGAGTGGTGAAAATAATATTTTATGGGACAGGGATATTTTTGCTATTGCATGATGCCATGTCCCAGCGAATAGTATAATATCGCATAAATGTCCAATCAGTATACAAAGTATTGTATACTACATGTCGGCCTAATATTTGGCGAATCAAAATAAATAAATAAGTACGTCATGCCAGTATGCAAATTGTCTGTGTCTGAAGCTTTACCTTGCATAACACGCAATAGCTTCAAAACTTGCAGTAGTCCTATGATGGTAAAATTGTGGGCCAGTGCCGCCAGCATCTGGCCGCCACTGTAATACACGTTTAAATGAGACGCACATTGTGTCATGGAAAAGATCAAGGCTATTAAAGGTATACGGATCACAATTCTGCCCTGAAAATCCAAAAGGCAGTATCTGCTTACTTATAAAGTAAACAGAACTGCCTTTTGGCTTTGCACGACAGAATTGTTTCGCGATAACAGACACACTTTAGTTGCTGGTGACTGTGATATCAAATCAAATGTATTACAATAAGGCATGTATATCCGTACAAGATTCAGCCCGGGCATACGCTGATAAATTAGCCTATTATTATTATACAAATATATTTGTATGCAATTTACAGGAGGAGCACCTCACTGTTGTAGGCTATGTATTTTTATACTCGGTCCGTCATCACATTTCGGGGACGGAAAGGGTTATAGAAAGCCGCCGCAGGCCTCCAATTGACTCATTATGTAACCTCACACCTTTAACCCTTACGCGACACTAACGTGTTCAATTATATTTTTCTCTAATTTGCAGCTATAATTGCTGACTCAATTTCTAGCTTCAAATGACAAACTACACAATCACAATGTTATAAAATAGACAAAGCAAAAAAACATTTTTTTGACTTACCTGCTGCTTACTGGTGACCTGACGCAATGTATATATATATATATTGTACATTTTAGGGTAATTTAATTCACTAGACACCTGACGCCTTGTAACTTGTGTAGAATTTCGTCCACTTTTTCTTGTTTTTAGTATGTACAGCGATCCAATTTTTTTTGTATGAACCGCTTTATGAATGATTTGTAATAATGATATATAAAAAATAGTTGTGTACTGCAGTTAAAGGGTGATGTCTGTCGTCTAATTACTTTGGTCATCTTTGTTTGAACAGTACTGTTATATCATGTGTTAATCCTACGTACTTGCTGGTTAATTCTTGGCCCAATGTCTTGGACATTGGCCCGGCATTGTAAGAGCAATGTAGATAAGACGTCGCATTGTCGCGGTTGTGTTTTTTGGTACTTACACAACATTGGTACTGAGTTGTATGAGCTATGGCAGTTTTAATATATCTTAGTTCACACCGTGTCTCAACTGCTTTATAAATATAACAGTTATAAACTACTTGTTCACTCAAGTGACATTATTTGTCCGGTGCTGGGGAAATGTCGGCTAAGTGTCTACGCAATTAGGCCAATATTGTGCAAATATTATGCAAATACCGATCGATCGTCCCAGCAAACACTATAAATTTAGCCTATTGTAATCTTGATACACAGTCGTCAACGTTGGCCCAACATTATACCACCATTGTTTCAATGCCTCGTGTTTTCTGGAGCTTAGCTGCGAAGAACGAGGTGTTATAAGTGTGATTCTTAAATAGCGCGACATTATTGTTGAAATCACGCCTCCCCTTCAATGATTACTAGTCCTACCGTATAGTACAGTCACTTGTAAATGTTCTATATCAACATATTTTCCTGTTTTCGAAAGAAACGTCTCTTGTCTTTTTTTTAAGAATAGCTATTTAATCATCTTATTACCTACACGAGGATACTAGTATATACAAGGCAGAACAAGCAATTAGCAGCATGATATTGTAAAAGAGGTGCACTTTTGTTATAAGATGATGTAAGTAATTGGACTAGTTCTGAAATAATTTCAAAGTATTTATTAAATCATTTTTCAATATAATAGTTAAACAGATGGTAAAATAATCATTAACTGAATGTTTCATATCCCTCTATAATGATTTGTCTGTGAGCTATTTTGAATCAATTTAAGATGACTAGTACTCGTGAAGTACTCATAAGTACTCGTTAAAAGTACTTTTATTTTAAAAAGTACTTGAGTACAAGTACGAGTACAAGTACTTTTTAAAAGTACGAGTACTGAGTACCGACGAGTACTGCAAAATCGGTACTCGAGTACCAAAGTACCGAAGTACCAAGTACTTTGGCCCCAAGCCTGCTATATCAAAATGTTCATTTCATGGCGGCCATCTTGAATTTTGCATGATAATGATGTCGAATAAATGTATCGTTTGTTTTATTGCATTCCTTGATTTCGAAAACATATGGTTTGGTGAAATAATCTTGTCTCTATCTAAGTTATTAACGACGATATGCTCACTTCAGTTATTTCATGGTGGCCATTTTGAATTTTGCATGCTTATAATGTCAAATAGATGTATCATTTGTTTTATTGCATTCCCTGATTTCGAACATATACATATGGTTTGGTGAAATAATATTGACTCTATCTCAATTATTGACGATAAGAGGGTTTTGACACCGATTTGCGAACTCCATCAAACTTTTTTCTTATTCTGTGGTCCATTCTGAACATTTACATATAGGTGGCATATTTTAACCAGTGAATTCTCACGGGATTACACATGCTTCTGCAATATATATCCATGTCGCATTGTTTGATCAAAATGTCCCTGAGTGGACAAACGAGTCAAACTTATATACAAACCACCCGCAAGTCAATGCCCATTAAACACTAATGCTGGATTAATGTTGTGTCAGCGTGGCAGGAGGTGAGCCAACCCTAAAACATCATTGGGCCAATATGCCGCGTGCAGGCCAGCTGATATAATGTACCCTCATATCAGACACATTAGACTGACCCAATGCTGGTTTAATGGTGGTCCACTCACCTTCGATATTGGCCTAACATCAAAACAGCATTGCATTCCCGGCATGCTTGTGCTGTGAGCTTGCATCACCTGCTCTTTACGGCAAATTAACTAAAATAGATTTTTAGAAATAAATTAACAAAAATAATGTAGTAGGCCAACCGTTATAAGCTGCCACAATGCAAGGGGTTCAGTATCCTTTTAAAAGGCATATATCAGTTGTTTTTTCATTTTCTGTAAGTTACTTTTTTACTAAATGAGAGAAAATCTATAAAGCCTATAAAAGCCGCTCTGAGCAGCTCGTGGGGCTGAAAGAGTTAAGTCAATATTGGTTACAATACAGGTTTGGTGGAGGGGGGCATCACGTGATCATCATATTGATGGTCAGTGGCGGAGAATAACAAAGAACAGCTGCCGGACACAGGAGTTCTGTCTATAAACATAGAGCTCATTGGAAATGTGCATAATTAGAGACTGTGGCGCGTAGTGGTGGAAAATTGTAGTACTGATGGGCGCTCGACACATGGCTTTGGAGGTGATGAAAAACGCTAAGAGTGGTCTACTTTCGGAAGAGCTACACCCTCAGATATATGAGCTACTGGTAAAAACTAAGTCCAACATATAGACGAGATGCCAATCTACAAATTAATATGTTTTTTGTCGCTGTGTGTTCTATAGTTTTTATCACAGGCGACATTTAATTTTACATTTTACAGCATTTCGAGTTATATATTCTGTGTTATCAACCCTTGATTATAGTTATGAACAATCTGAATATTGAACTCAGAGCTCACTTTGCTGTTCCACTCAGAACTTTTCATCCACTTGGAATATTGGTTCATCACATCCCATAATCTCATCTTCTACCCGCAAGACAAACATTACATTTTTAAGACGTTTTCTAAAAACAACTATATCCGCTTTCTCATATAAATACATATGCTGTGCTATTAATCATATCAACCATTGACAATACTAACACTTCATGTAACGCACAGGCATCTTTTAATGTCTGAAACATCTAATAATCGTTATTTAACTCAGCCTGGCGTCGCACTCCGGAGTCACTCCGGCATTACTCCGTAATAAAACAATTCACATCATGGCATTTTACAACAATATTTCTCCAATCAACCTGAACCAAATAAAAATTATTGTCGTGAGTATGGCCATACTTCACCTTCCCAGCCACCCTCTTAGCACTAGCCCACACAAAAAAAGGATTATTAGCTGCTCCGGACTGCTCCATCTCCGCCGAAAATGTATATAATACAATCCCACAATGCAACGCTGCACATAGCAACCAACACGTGGACACGTGGACTAACCTTCACATAACTGAAGAAGGCTGTGTTGGCCGAAACGTTTTATAAGGGGAATAAACACTTTACCATCCTGCGTGTTTTTTTACATCTTTACCTGAGAAACTATTGGCTAAAATCCATATTTACCCTCTTCCGGGGGGGGGGGGGGGTGTAATGTGTAAAAAGGGGCATATTTTAAATTAGTGGAACAGAATGTTTGAGATGTGTTTGGTGTACCTCCGTGTTGGAGCATAAGTGGGTTTCAGTCATCATAGATATCCTAAACAAACACAATTGAAGCAAAAACTAACTATTTTTACCCTTTTGGCTGATTTGACATTGTTGTGACCTTGAGATGACCTTGACATGACCTTGGGGTAACACTCATATGAAGCCCCACCCCAGCGCATGTGACCATATTTACTTGGGTTGGGCTTCATCACATCAACAGGAAGCGCTAGTTATTGGTCCCAACATGACAATATATGTGTTATCTGATCCATTTCTGTGATATCAGTTGGGGGTGATATAAGGGTCATTTTCGAGGGTATTAACCTCTAACTCCCATTACCTTGTGACCTCTTGAAATGTGTTTGGTGTACCTCCGTGTTCGGGCCTAAGTGGGTTTCAACCACCATAGACATCTCGAATAAACAGAATTAGAGCAAAAACAACAAAAACTAACTATTTTCAGCTTTTCTGACTGATTTGACCTCGCTGTGACCTTTAGATGACCTTGACATGACCTTGGAGTAATACCCATATGAAACCCTTCCCTAAGGCGTGACCACTGGGCCTTCAGTATTGCATAGGTGTGTGTAAACCTGCAGTGTACATGTACACGTGTACTATCAACAGGGGTGACCTCTCTGCAGTTGATACAGTATATGGGTGGAAGGTGAAGAGAATATTTTTCCTGGAGTCCAACACAATTAACCCCATTATAAGCATTTAAACCACTCCAATCTATACAAAAACCCGCTAGTTATGTTGAGTAATAAACACTATTAGTCAAACAAAACAAAATATATAAATATATTTCTTTTTACATGCTATTGGAGACCACAAAACTCACGACATATACATCCACAGCTTTGGGGAAAACTTAACATTTACACCTCATTATAAATCCAAAAGGCACATGTTATCGCTCGCCGATCAGTTTTTTTCAAAACAAGACGATTCTGTTTTAAAAAGCAACAAACTACATCAATGACGTGCTAAAAAATACACATCAAAATAATCAGACATTATCCCTAGTTAATACAGTAAAAGCACAATGCTGAAAAACAAATGCTTTATCTCATTCTTAGTCTAATAACAACTACAACATCTGAAAATCACACCACCGTACGTGTTCAGTGTTATTTGTGGACAGCTGGTGCTAACTATAATGCAAATGTATATGCAGTTTCTGAAATTTAATTGTTTATTGATTGATAAATTAAATTTAACGCAGCTGAGTCGTTTCGCTTTAATAGTAAACGTTATTTATCGTGTGCCTCCTTAGAACGGTGACCATGCTGCGCTTGCGGGTGGGCCCACAATGTGAGGTCCGCTAATCGTGACGACTCACCTACTTTAATGCTTAATCCTACAATGCAACGCATTTGGGGATATGCAGGGGGATGGGGGTTACAGACATCACACCCCCTCCCCTGGGTACGATCCTGTGAGTCATTCTGTGAGTCTGATACCTTGTTTAAACAATGCGGGCTCCTTGTCCTACGAATGACACCACCTTGCTGAAACCCTGTTCAACTGGCCATTTTTGTGCATGTAATAAAACCATCATTGCCGTTGTGTTGCAATATTAACATAAATACGGGTATATCGAAATTGTACCAGCAATTCTTTTACCCCCTCCCTGTGTATAATACATATATCATATACGAATGATGCCACGTTAAAGAAGATTTTTTTCTCAGATTGTTAAATTTGAGATCCAACCTTTGCAAATCTGGGTGTTTAACACTAGCACACCGAGCTGAAATATATTTGCATAAACCACGGAGAACAGGGCTTTTTTAATTGTTAATCTATAGGCCTAGTAAGCCTACATATCCCCCTTGTCACATAGCTTAACTTGTTGTGATAATAAACGGAAATTAATGGCAAAGAGCCCACGTATTTCAAATTAAACACATATTTTTTGCATTTATATCTGTCAATTGAGTTAGATATATCAGTTTTCAATCAGATGAGATAGTTAGACTGTACTTTGTACTTTAAATGATGAAGTGACTACATGTACAAACTATCTACTTACAGTGCTAAATTATATGTGTCAAAGCGGTTCAAGAAAAACCCTTTGGTGCAATAGTTAGTAGTAGCGGGTTGTAGATATCTAGGAGCCGAAATAAAAATTACGATTTTGGCCTGCTTGTGTCACTTAATTTTTTTGTATTGGCTGTGTTTGTACGGTTTGGATGTGCGATTTGCAATTACAAACTATTGAATTTAAAAAAAATGTTGCGATAATAAACGGAAATTAATGGCAAAGAGCCCATGTATGTCAAATAATACACACATTTTTTTACGTTTTTGCATTTTTTAATCTGTCAATTGAGTGATATGTCAATCATTGAAAACTGTCAAATTGTAGGCCTATCCTATCAGCGAAAGGGTTACACAAAACGACAATATTCCGATTTTCTGAGCTGCAGAATCAAATACTAGAAGTTTAAAAACCTTTAAAAGTTAATCTATAGGCCTTGATCTCAAAATGTATTAAAAGTCGTGTGACATAGCTTAACATATGAAAATAGTGTATGCAGAGTTTAATGAAAATTGGTGGAAAGTTGAATGAAAAATAGATAAATGTATTTACACTGCTTAACCCTTAAAGCGCTAAATTAAATAAATTGTACTTTTACCCACTTAAGTGGTTTCTCGCAACCGTGACCTGAGACTTTATGTGCGTTAAAATTAATCATAACTTTGTTTAATTTGAGATCCAACCTTTGCAAATATGGGTGTGTAACACTTACAGCGCTGAAATATCTTTGCTTATATTGAAATCATCATATTAAATCTCTTGGTTAGCTCTTTTCGCTTTATTTGAATACCTACATGCATTTTAAGCCTGAATATGGCCACTTCCATGGTATAGGGGTACATATGGGTAACATCATGGACCAAAAATAAATATTAACTATAGTGATTTTTTTCACTGGATATGGATTACCATATCATGGCTATTTTTCAAAATATAAATGAAAAGATAATTGCATGTTTAATAACACATGAGACAGAACATTGTAAAATTACGTTTGTAACATGGACAGACATAATTTTTTTTGGAGGCTTATAACATGTAATAACGTTTGTTACAACGACAGAATATATGTTCAAACAAGGACAGACTGTACTTGTCTGTCCGTGTTTGAACATTAATAATGGCAAGGACAGAATACGAACACTTTAAAACTTTAAATAAAACTGGTATAAATGTGGATCGATAGCTCTAGATCAAGATAAACATTAGCTATAGTAGAAAAACTTGTGAAAAAGGCATAGTGACACATACCCCAGTGATAGTAATATCAGATTATTTTACATCAACGTTTGTAACAATACATGCACGCTCGAACACGGACATACTTCTTGATCTGTCCCTGTTATGTATGAACGTGAATGATAACTGTCTGTCCCACTGGTGAGTCTCTGGCACTCTGGCTGTGTATACTCATTGCAATGTCACAACTACCTAAAATTGACCGATAATGTCAATAGATCAGCCCCCTTTTATGATATACATTAGTTCTATATATATAATCAGCTTGGTGTTGATTAAGTTGAAAGAAACACGACACGTGCGTAACATGATCTATGTTCGTAACCAGCTTGTAACTTCAAAGACAGATTTCCTACATCTCATTTTTTAGTGGGAAGATGAACGCACGTGGCTAATTTTTAGTACATATGTGCACGTGATCTGTATGCATTATGCATATATACCAAGTTTGCTTGGGGTCCAAGTGTTATTTTCATACTAAATATGACTTTCTTCACCTGTTACAAACGTAGATAACAGGGGACAGACACTGTACTCGCCCAACTTAATTCAAATTTACAGGCTGACCAATGCCACGTCGAGGCATCGTACATCACGTTGTTCATACACATAAGAAATATAGTGTCACCATGCCAGATTATGTATGTACACACAATCTATTCAGTCCATGTTTTTAAACACTGTTGTGCATGGACAGACACGTGTTACAAACGTAGATACCGCTTCAGAGGCTTATAAAACATCCACAATGGATACAAATGGAAGAAAAAAACAACAAATAAGAGTGTGGTGAATATATAAAGACTTTTGAAACCCAATAAAGGGACTGTGCTATAATTATAGACTTGCACGATGGGTTGGAGTTTGTAGTGTGCTGACTGTTACTAACTCACCATTCAAAGTTCACTATAAATTGTGCTCAGCATCAAAATAAACTAACTTATAATATTTTATTTTCGGTTAAATTGTTTTTGTTATATGTTTATATTCCATTTAATGTAAAACAATCCATAGATTTAACAATTTCCACCTAGTTAGTAATTTAAAACTGTTTTTTAATGCTACCTACCAAATGTAACCCAATACTGTGGAAGTGCCCATATACAATCTTTAAATGCAAAATTTGATGAATTGGTCATTCTGCTCCACAATCTAACCAATTGTAAATTTAGCGCAATCTTCAAACAGGAAACGTGGCTAACAGACAAATCAGATTTATCATTATTAAAAATTGATGGTTATAATCTTATCTATTGTTCATACACATAAGAAATATAGTCTCACCATGCCAGATTATGTATGTACACACAATCTATTCAGTCCAAGTTTTTAAACACAGTTGTGCATGGACAGACACGTGTTACAAACGTAGATACCGCTTCAGAGGCTTATAAAACATCCACAATGGATACAAATGGAAGAAAAAAACAACAAATAAGAGTGTGGTGAATATATAAAGACTTTTGAAACCCAATAAAGGGACTGTGCTATAAATATAGACTTGCACGATGGGTTGGAGTTTGTAGTGTGCTGACTGTTACTAACTCATCATTCAAAGTTCACTATAAATTGTGCTCAGCATCAAAATAAACTAACTTATAATATTTTATTTTCGGTAAAATTGTTTTTGTTATATGTTTATATTCCATTTAATGTAAAACAATCTATAGATTTAACAATTTCCACCTAGTTGGTGTTTTAAAACTGTTTTTTTAATGCTACCTACCAAATGTAACCCAATACTGTGGAAGTGCCCATATACAATCTTTAAATGCAAAATTTGATGAATTGGTCATTCTGCTCCACAATCTAACCAATTGTAAATTCAGCGCAATCTGCATACAGGAAACGTGGCTAACAGACAAATCAGATTTATCATTATTTAAAATTGATGGGTATAATCTTATGTCACAAAGTAAAATATGTAGTGCACATGGTGGTCTAGCCATATACTTGAACAACAAATTAAACTATAAATAGACGGGTCGATATACCACCTGACCCCAAAAAATTATAACAAAAGGTTTGTCAACGGTTTTCTATCCTACTGTATATAGTGAATGACAAAAAAAGTCTATCAAAATCTGACCCATAAAAGTCCGAAAATCCAAGATGGCCGCCATTAGCTGTAAAAATCGATAAAAACATCCTAAGTTGTCTAAACTTTTACAATTAAACCA
Source organism: Flabesymbios commensalis (assembly GCA_964017125.1). Lineage (NCBI taxonomy): Eukaryota > Metazoa > Annelida > Polychaeta > Terebellida > Flabelligeridae > Flabesymbios > Flabesymbios commensalis. The sequence goes on from OZ024904.1 coordinate 66,307,068, forward strand.
TGATTCTTGTTTATAATACATGTTTTCAAGAGTTGGGGAACTCATTGTTTACAATAACATTCTGGCATTGTCAAAGATCTAAGATGGCGGTGGGACTAGGGGGCAGAATCCAAAGTCAAAGGTCAAGTTAAAGGTAAACAAGGATTTTTCGACAAATAAAAGTAGGAACAAGAGTGATACTTATTTTTCGAGTGATTTTAACTAGAAAATACATTCCTTATATTTTTTTCATGATTCAAGGTCATCTTCAATGTCAAAAGGTCAACCTCGAGGTCAAGTAGTCGAAAAGTTGATTTTTACCAAATTAAGAACATGTGTAATACCTCATTTTCTTATGGTTTTGACTGGTACATCAATTATTTATGGTATGTGTAATACCTCTTTTTGAAGTGATTTTGACTGGAGAATCCATTTGTGGTATGATTCTGGTGATTCAATGATAAAAAGGAACTTACAAGGTCAAACTGTAAACAATATCATTTCAATGGCAAAACGTCAATTTTAAGGTCAAGTGACCAAAATGTGATTTTTAATAAGTAATAACAAGTGTAATACCTATTTTTCGTGTATAAAGACCTAGTGTAACCGACCTAGCCTAGCCTTCTGGAATATATTCAGTGGCTTTGTCACCTATGGGATGTACTTAGTAAAAGCAGGAAAAAAGGTGATCAAAATCTGATTACTGACTGAGATGTTAAATGACAGCCAATGTCTAGAAGAAGGAAATTGCTATGAATGATGTAGTGTATAACTGCCCTTTTATATCTATTCTAAGTATCAAGTGTCGTAATATTCACTGGCACAATGTCCTGATATCCGAATTAGGGCCTATAACCATACTACAAGCTGCATGTTTTGTATAGTAATGTAGGTATAACTTGTACAAAGTTCTTAGATATAGGCCTACAGAAATTATTCCCACCTTTTTCAACGTAATTCGCTCGATTATTTGTGACACATCACAAAAAACAGCAGTATTGGTCCATATTGTGGATATTATTTTGATGGTATTTTCTAAACGCAATATCTTTGCCTTTCTCAAATATATATATTTTAGACCATACATGATACCACAGTTGTTATGGGAACAAGGTCGAATAACCATTGACTGGGAGTTATATCACGAAAAAGCAGTGAAATTCAAGGAATACATTTACATTGTGTTTACATCATCTATTTTACTTTAGTTCTTTTATCAAGCTAAAACATGTGCTTACACTTTTCCACCACCCCTCTCCGGACATAAAAAGTAATGTTAAATGCTAAGCTCTTGGTGTGCCACCCCAACCCTCTAAATTTCCAGATAGGTAAAAAACATATAATGCCACAAATTAGAGAATGCATAGTACCTCATTCAGGTGTAATTTTGACTGGATGATCTAATTCTGGTAGGTCGTTAATGATTGAGTATGCTCAAGGTGAAAAAATCAATTTAACTTTGTGAAAACATCATTTTTAACAAGGAAGTATAAGAAAATAACAAGGCATTACAAGTGGAAGGCAGGGTTTGACACAAACTTTTTTGAGCAGTGGTCCACAGGACCACCAGCTCAGAGAATCTGGTGGTCCTACAATTTTTCTGGTGGTCCTGATAATAAAGTCTCGGCACACAAATTCATACGCGTATATCATTAAAAAGTGAGTGAGTTAAAAAAAATTATTTATAGCAAGCTTGATTTTAATATTACATTCATATCATTTTGATACCAATTGATCTAGATTTGGTAACCATTTCTTGCTTTAAAAACATTGAAATCGGGAAATATAGGCCTAAGTATTAAAATGTAGTCCCTATGCTGGTAGTAGCAAGGCATATGATTGACTAAGTCTGTCAGCCTCCCCCCCCCCCTCCAGCCTGATACTCCACATAGGATGTGCTGCTGGAGTAGGCTAAAGCATATGCTGCTGCATCTGATAGTTCCCATGTTTTGGCAATGCTCAGGGAAGGTACTAGGACCTTATATTTGAATGTGAAATAAAAAAAGCCTGATGTTTTTAAAGCACCCTTTTTTATTTTTCATATTGATAGAGTAGGCTCTATGTCCTGATGATTACAAAATATAATGTTTATATAGGGGGGGGGGGGGCTATATTTTTTCATTTAAAGATTGCTGGATCGAGGGGTATTATGTCTGGGGAGACAATAAACAAGCAAAGTTCAAGGTTGATGGTAGACAGGGCCTTTGTTTCCAGAGGATGAGCTGGATGTTGTTATAGACTCCAGAAATTCAAACAAAATGGCCGACGTTTATACTGTTCATACCAGCTTAATTCGAATTTTCAATTGTTTATCTTTTCCTAACTTCACCTTAAAAACCTATTAAAAGTGGCGGGCAGACACTTTTTTGGCGTCACAAATTGATTGTACACCACTAGTCTGACTAGACAGTCAGATGAGGGAAGGCAAACAACAAACTAGTGCCTCACATGTTTTTTCAATAGGCAGCTGGTCAGCCGGGCTGCATGGGCTCTGACCGGCGACCTATGACTATGTGTAACACATTGTGGAGGTTGCCGTGTCATCCTCTCCGAGGCCGTGGATGGATGTATTTGCTTTACCCGAAAAATCCAACATGGCGGTGACTGAGAGCGATCCCGACGCCAAGGTCCGAAATGACCTGTGCGATGACTGTGCGACCTCTGACTCTGAGCTGAGCATGCAGGCATGGAACTGAAATGTTACTGATTCTAAAAAAACTATTTTTGACCTGATTACTCCCCGATATTTTCCGATATGACAGTTCAAAGAAATGTCCCACGATTTTGTATGCTGTCAATCTGTGGCTGAAACTGGGGCTAATTGTGAAGGGTGGCGTTTGCTAACTACGTCAGCTGGGTTGATGGTCGATCTCGGCCTCAATAATTCATATCCCGCATGATTATGAACACATATCTTTAGTTCCGTAAAAAGAGCGAGAGCGGATGGTCAATCTCGACCTCAATAGTTCATGCCCAGCATGATTATAAACACTTGTTTTGTTCCGTGAAAAGGGGCGAGAGCGGTAGCGTGTTTCTTGTATTATCGGCCGCGAGTGGCGACGATTGCTTCAATTTTTTGGCCATGTTACGATTTTGCTTAGAGCTGAAAATTTCGGTGGTCCATCGGACCACTGCGTTTGAATGTTCTGGTGGTCCGACATGATTTCTGGGGGTCTCAGACCACCGGACCACCGTCAGTGTCGAACGCTGGAAGGGCATATACGTTAAATAGCGATGGGAAGACATTGAAGAGGCTTTAAAGGACGATTGAAAGGCGTTTGACAGCGATGTGAAGGCATGACGACGGAGAGGCGTTAAAAAGGGCAAAGGAAAAGCGTTAAAGGTCGATGAATCGGCGTTAAAAGAGTGATGAAGAAACGTTAAAAGCCAATGGAGAGGCGTAGAAGAGCGACTAAGATTTGTTTAAGTATGACCGGGTGCATTACTGGTGGCAGCGAGGCAATAAAGGCGAACGAGGAAGCGTTGAATGACGTTGGAAAAGCATTAAAGGGTATTGGGGTTACGTTAAAGGGCGATGAAGAGGCGTTAAAGGGTAACGTGTAGGCTCCAAAGGGCGACTGGGAAGGCCTACAGTGCAAAGAGGCTTCAAAGGCTGACGCAGATGCATGAAGGGCGACGAAACGATGTTAAAGTGAGCTGTGTTTGCGTTAAAAGGTGACAGGTGGGAAATGAGGCACGATATAGATGTGTTACAGGGCGACGAGGAAGCGTCTAAGGGCATCACAGAGGCATTAAAGGGCGACCAAGAGAAATTTGAGGGCAACAGGGAGGCGTTAAAAGGCAATGGGGAGGCATAAAGAACGACGAAGCAGTGCTGAAGCGCGACAACAAGGCGTTAGAAGGCGACGGAAAGGTGTTAAAATGGTATGCCCTGAAATGCAATGGGGAGGCATATAAATGCAATGAGTAAGTATTAAAGGATGACTAAGAGGCGCTAAATGGCGATGGGAAAGTGTGGAAGGGCGATTGGGAGACGTTAGAGAGAATCTGGGGGCATTCAAGAGCGACGGTAAAGCGTTGGAAGGACGATTGGAAGGCATTGAAGAAGATTTTATCGAATTAAAAATAGATATTTGAATCTGTTATAAGTAATATTGTCAGGAATTTGACCTTAATTTTACCTTAAAATTGACGTTGAAGGTCACCTTGAATCACAAACATAATACCATAAAATGACTTACCAGTCAAAATCACATGAAAATGAGGTATTACACATGCTCTTAGCTTTATATGGTAAAAATCATATTTTCGATTACTTGACCTTGAAGTTGACCTCTTGACATTGAAAATGACCTTGAATCATTAAAATAATATAAGGAATAGATTATCTAGTCAAAATTACACGAAAAAAGGTATTACACTTGTTCCTACTTTTAGTTGTTGAAAAATCCTATTTTACCTTCAAATTGACCTTTGACCTTGGATTCTGCCCCCTAGCCCCACCGCCATCTTAGATTTTTAACACTGCCAGAATTTTATTGTAACTAATGAGTTCCCCAACTGTTAAAAACTGTTCAATTGTAAAATTAGGATGGTTTTACCGCTTTTCACGGCCAATGGCGGCCATCTTGGATTTTCGGACTTTTATAGGTCAGATTTTGATAGACTTTTTTTGGTCATTCAATATATCCAGTAGGATAGAAAACCGTTGAGAATCTTTTTGTTATAATGTTGTTGGGGTTCGAGTGATTATTTACATATATCTACCCGTCTAAAACATTCGAATCTCTATGAAAATTCGGATGTTTTTGAAGCACAGTTTATTTGAATTTCTGGTTCTGACATTTACAAACCCGTCATTATAGGTAATATGTATAGACCACTACGTGATGCTAATAAAAAACTATCAGATGTTTATACAAGAAATTGAGCCAATACTAAAAGAGCTAGAGAAAAGCATCGATTCTCACCGGAGATCTGAACATAAATCTACTTAAAATAAATGACAAACCTATATTTAATGAGTTTCTTGACATTGTAATATCACACAGTTTCTACCCCAAGATTACATTACCTACAAGATTAACCACACGAAGAGGCACATTACTCGACAACTTTTATTGCAAACTTTCTACTGCCACAGCAAATATGAAAACAAGCATTCTCGCAAGCGAAATATCAGACCATTTCCCCTACTTTATGTCTTTAAATGTAGGAAAAAAAAACACAAAATAAAAGAAAACGATTACCTAGCAATTCCCAAGCTATCGCCCATAGACATCATTAACATAAAAAAAAACTTAGTGAAGATAATCTTTTTGAACTATTGACAAATGATCCCACAGCTGACCCGAATATAAATTATGATATCATAGATGAATCAATAACTAGAACAATAAATCTGTTCCAAATCAAAACCAGCTAAATTTAATAAACGCAAACATAAAATGTCTAACTGGATAACAAAGGGAATAATTCGATCTATAAACATTAGAAATGTTATGTACCGAAATTAAGAACAACTAATGCAGGTTCTGAACTTTACCACACACGAAAAACTAATTTTAGAACTTATAACGTCATTTTAAAAAGAAGTATCTACATTGCCAAAAAACAATATTACCAATCATGTTTTGACAAATATAAGAATGATGTAAAGCAAACGTGGTCAACAATTATTACCATTTTAAATAGAAATAATAAAAAACGCAAATCACCTGAGAATTTTTATTCAAATGGACTATTAACAAACAACACAAAGTATATTGTAAACAGCTTTAATGAATACTTTTGCAATATAGGTCCTAAATTAGCGTCTTCGATTAAATCGAACCCAAACAAATCCTACAAACATTATCTGAAACATCCCACCAATAGTATGCTCCGTGTTAAGCCAGTAGACTGTACTGTAATCACAAAAATATTAAACAAGCTTAATCCTAGACACCGCACCGGCCCAGATGGACTATCCACCAAATTACTACAACAAATTAAAGAACCACTTATAGAATCCTTAACTATCACTATTAACCAATCCTTAAGTACAGGCATATTTCCAGAAAAATTAAAAGTTGCCAAAGTAATCCCAATCTTTAAAAAAGATGATCCTTTACTTATAGAAAATTACCGCCCTATTTCTATCTCACCTTCAATTTTTTTAAGTTTTTGAAAAAGTTATGAACCAATTGAACGATTACTTCGATGTGAATAAGTTATTCCATAGCAGTCAATACGGCTCCAGAATGCAATATTCGACCAAATCGGTTGCTATGGAATAAGTTGATAGAGTAACACAAAAGATGGATAGAGGCATTTTTTGGACCTTTCGAAAGCTTTTGACACGTTGAATCACTCTATACTTTTGGATAAATTAAATTATTATGGAATTAAAAATTGTTCATTATTACAGCTTAAAAAAGTTATCTTGCAACTCGATCACAATATGTAGAACACAACGGTATTAAATCAGATCACACCCCAATCTTCACAGGAATGCCGCAAGGCTCAATCCTGGGACCATTACTCTTCATAATTTACCTAAGCGACATTCCCCTCTGTAGTAAAATATTTAAATTTTTAATCTACGCGGACGACACTACTTTGTTATCTAACCTTAGCGATTTTAAAAAAGAAAATAGAGATGAAATGTTAAATGCTGAACTGTCAAAAATAAATATGTGGTTTCAACTAAACAAAATTTCACTAAACACAACAAAATCAAAATGTATGGTCTTCAGAAAACCACCAAATTTTTTTCAAAATTTACCAAACTGAATCAAAATACGTTGAAACCTTTAATTTTCTCGGTGTAAATTTAGACACAAATAATAGTTGGAAACCCCACTTAAGTATTTAAGTATCAAATAAAATAGTAAGAATTTTAGGTATTTTAATAAGCTGAAATTCCCCGCCCCCCCCCCCCTACACACACACAAAATATCCTTTCTTATATATATAACTCTTTGATAATGCCACACATAAATTACTGCATTCTTTTATGGGGTTATACAAATAAACGGATTTTTAAACTAAATAAAAAAGCAGTGCGAATCATATATAAAGAACGTCGGCTCTCTCATACAGATCCAATATTTAAAATTCTAAATCTTTTGAAAATTAATGATATATACCACCTTCAATTGCTAAAACTATACTTCAAATGTAAACAAAACCTTCTTCCTGTCTACTTTGATTCATTTGATCTGACACCTAACTCAGATCACCTAAATCAACATAACACACGAAATATTAATAAAATACACGAGCCTAATGTAAGACATGATTTCGCTAAGACATGTAGCCGTTATGAACTGCTTATTCTTGTTAATAAAACATCACAGTAAACACTCACAGCTTTAAGAGGTTTTGCACTTACACAAAAAAATATTTTATATACAACTACTCAACGACTTTAAATTGTTACTCTTGTAACAGTATTCCACATCAATAGTAATGGTATCCTCACTTGATACATATACTGCATGATTTTCTCGTTTCACTTTGCATACTTGTGATATTTTAAATTGTTACTCTGTAATAGTTCTCCTCATCAATAGCAATAGTATTCCTCACCTGATACATACTGCATAATTTTTCTCGTTTCCCCTTGCATTATTTGTAATATTTTAAATTGTTACTCTTGTAATGGTATTTCTCATCAATAGCAATAGTATTCCTCATTTGATACACATACTGCATAATTTTCTCGTTTCACTTTGTATATTTGTGATATTTTAAATTCTTACTCTTGTAATAAACGTTCTTCTTCTTCCTGTATGTTATGGCTCTACGGCCATTATGAATATTTTAGGTCTTTTAGTGCGGTGATTGTCATTAGACGCCATAATTTGGCGTCTTTAGACGTCACATTCTGACGTCTAAGGACGCTCCCCGCATTGAAAGGGTTAAACAAACATTCCCGTTTCCAATAACTGTGATCGGATAATTGAACATTTTTAAAAAACATTATAATCGTGTTTAGCTATGTAAGTCTAATGACCGTGTTTATTGATGTATGCTGGTTGCCCTGCGTGGGATGGTTCTAGCAGGCTGAACGTGGGCCTACATATAGAGATGTACTATTACCAATATTACATTAATTACGTTTTTTCATAAGCATGAATGTTATGGTTCTATTCAATATAAACTGAATTATAAAAATGACGTAATTACTTATATTACGTTTCCAGTGTCATGTGTTCAGATAAATAATTCAATGGACTTATCATTGAAATTGTACCCGAAACGAAGTACGCCGTTCATTATACGGATTCGCTGTATTCGTCGTTGTACACGTGGAGCAGCTGTCCACAAATAACACTGAACACGTGTTGTGGTGTGATTTTCAGATGTGTTATTAGACTAAGAATGAGATAAAGAATTTGTTTTTCAACATTGTGCTTTTACTGTATTAACTAGGGATAATGGCTGATGTGTATTTTTTAGCACGTCAACAATGTAGTTTGCTGCTTTTTAAAACAGAATCGTCTTATTTTGAAAAAAAACACTGATCGTCGAGCGATAACATGTGACTTTTGGATTTATAATGAGGTGTAAATGGAAAGTTTCCATTTAATTATAGATGGCCGCCCATTTAAAAACAGCCGTGCGTTTATAAGCACTTGCAGCGCAATTCCTGTGAGTGTTTATAAACACCTGGGCGCCGTTTATAAACGGTCGGCCTCGTTCACTTGTATACTGCCGTGCAAATCCAGAAGGCAGCATCGGCTTACTTGTTAAGTAAGCAGCTACTGCCCTTTGGCTTTTCACGGCATAATAGCAAAGGGACCAGCCCCATAAAACTACGAATTACACTGCATAACTTCATATGAATTTGCAATATGAGGGAGCAGTTTAGTTAACATATAATAATCTACATTTTAGTCGTTTTTGTAAGGTAAATTTCCGCAGAACTTACCTAGGAAGTGAGATAAATGCCTGAGCTCCCGGATTGTATCTCTGTTTTGTGCACTACATCGTGTGTACAAAAAAATGACACATAGAAAATGCAAATTACGCATAAAATTTGACCATCACTATATCTTACACCTCATCGTATTAGCAGATTGTACCGGCAATGTATACATTTTTTAGCAATGACATCTTAAGGAAGTGGGGGGTCAGTGGTCAGATAATCTATTTTCGACGATTTTTACCAATTAAAGCATCATATTTCACAGATTCTGCATCTCAAGTTCATTACTAAGTAGGTATGTGTTGTGTCAATTTATACATTATACCAAATCAGGTATAATTAAAAGAAAATACCTGATATTATGAAATAAAATGTACAGTTAACCAGTCATATTGGCCGACCGTTTATAAACGCCCTGGTGTTTATAAGCACTTGCCAGAAGTGCGCTGCGAGTGCTTATAAACGCACCGTCATTTTTTTATGGGCGGCCATTTAAAAACGGCTGGCGGGGATGTTAGCGGGGATGCATACTGCTGGCATACTGCTGGCGGCAAATACAAGCCAACACTGACCCAGCGTCTGGTAAATGATGGGCCAGCGTCGCTGGTGCTGGCCACACGTTCGACTGCAATTAAGATAAAGATGGGGACACTTAGTGACCTGAGATTGAACCAGATCTGAGATTCACTCTAGGAATTTTTTTTTTCTATGATAACATGAAACTTCTGGCTGAACCCTCAGCATGCCCGGTCACTATAAACACCATCTCAATTGCATGCGAGCGTGGCTGGCCAGTATCCATTCAGTCCTAGTCAGTACCTGAGTACTTCATGCTGGTGGGATTGAGTGCACATAGCATACATCGCCCCAATGCCGTTTAAATGTTGGCCAGCGTCGTACACAATGGCCCGGCATCAGACTAATGCATGTTACACCGACACATTGCCGGCTATACCGACTATTCCAGCACAATGCTTTGAACCAACGCTGAGTTAATGTTGGCCAGCTGTCTGTGATGCTGGCACACATGCAGCATGGCGCCAAACACGACACGGTAACCCAATACCGGGCTAATGTTGGGTCAGTGTCGTAGACGATGGGCCAACATTAGTCCAGCATTGGGTCAACGTCTCGTGTTAGACCGCCTGCATGATAGAACGGAGAGAACGCACAGACACAAACTGAGCGGACAAAGGTAAACCAACATGTCCCCACCTCTCCAGAGGGGAGACATAATTAGCAGTCAGTGCAAGTTTTTATGGGAAAATATGATATAATAAACTTCAAATGTCCGTCCAACACTGCAGTGAGCATATTTAACAAATAGTTAACGGGTATCTCTTTTATAAGTATATAAACATAATTGCTAACACTCGTAATGATTTTTAGCCCGCCTTTTAATTTTAATTAAAAAAGGTGGGCTATTGCAATTGAAGTTCGGCGTCGTCGGCGTCAGCGTCGGCGTCAGCGTCGGCGTCGGCGTCGGCGTTAACATTTACTTGTGGGCGCGATAACTTGAAAAGTTTTTCATGTTTCCTTCCCAAATTTGTTTTGCATGTTACTAATGACCACTTCTCGGACAAGCTCAATAATGGCTGAAAAAAAATTCAAAATGGCCGACTTATTGCGATTTTTCACTTTTTACGTCAATAATTTGACCTTGTGGGCGCGATAACTTGAAAAGTTATTCACGTATCCTTTTCAAATTTGTTATGCGTGTTACTAATGACCAGTTCTCGGACAAGTTCAATAATGGCCGAAAAAAAAAAAAATGGCCGATTTATTGCGATTTTTCACATTTTACGTCAATAATTTGACCTTGTGGGCGCGATAACTTGAAAAGTTTTCCACATATCCTTTTCAAATTTGTTATGCATGTTACTAATGACGAGTTCTCGGACAAGTTCAATAATGGCCGAAAAAAAAAAAAAAATGGCCGATTGATTGCGATTTTTCACATTTTACGTCAATAATTTGACCTTGTGGGCGCGATAAGTTGAAAAGTTTTTCACATACCCTCTTTAAATTGGTTATGCATGTTACTAATAAGTAGTTCTTGGACAAGTTCAATAATGGCCGGAAAAAAAAAAAAATGGCTGATTTATTGCGATTTTTCTCATTTTACGTCAATAATTTGACCCTGTGGGCGCGATAACTTGAAAAGTTTTTCACATATCCTCTTCAAATTTGTTATGCATGTTACTAATAAGTAGTTCTTGGACAAGTTCAATAATGGCTAAAAAAAATTCAAAATGGCCGATTTATTGCGATTTTTCTCATTTTACGTCAATAATTTGACCTTGTTGTCTATGCAAGTATTATATAGTATATCATATTATACATGTATCTATCTTATTTAACATACCATTTATATCTTGGGTTGTTATTTACGTGATGACATTCGTCTTTACTTTCTTTATCATAATTCGGCGGCGGGCTATTATCGAGTGTGCTCTTGTTTTCTGATCTTTGCCAATGAAATAAAAGACTTTTAATTTTAAAACTGTTCGTCCAACACTGTCCGGCCAACACCATGGAACAATAAATATTGATGTTCAGTATTCAGTGTACTGGGATGAAGTGATTTTTTTAAATGTGCACATACATACATGTATATAGTCTAATGTGTGAATGCACTGGAGGTAATAATGTATGTACGATGTACAGTAATTCATTGAAACACAAAATTTGGCTTAAACTAGGTGATTATCGAAAAAAATTAACAAAATGCAGGCATTTGACAACATCTACTACTGGTAAGATGGATCCGATATGTAAATTTTGTTTCCTAATGCTAACATAATTTGACACATCTGTGAAATATTTTGGAACTAGGCCTACTTTGATTTGAGAGTAACTATGGGAAGGGTCCTGTACATGTCTTGGGGGCGGGGGAGGCCGAATTAAGCAAGCAGTATTCAAATGTGTTCTAGCTAAAAAGATTTGTTGTCACTAGTACAGAGCATTTTACATCTTATGATGACGAGGTGGTTCAGTATATTTACATACCGTATTGTACGTTCATAAAACTAAAATGAACAAGAGGCCAGCCGGCCAATATTATCCCCAGCCCCATCCGTGTGATAAAAAAATTTCCGGGTGCATCCTTCCCTTAACTCTCCCATTTTGTTTTACAATAAATGGTCTACCTATCTAGCACAGATATTATAAGAGGCCAGCTAGCCACCATAATCCTGCACCCCGCCCGCGTGATAGAAATTTTGCAGGGTGCATAAAGTCTCACATTTGTTTTACAGTACCAATGGTCTACCTGTCTAGCACAGCTTGCCATGTATATTACAGATATTGAACTCAATGATTGTCCCAAGTCGGCCATTTTTCAAATTTGATCAAGTTTACATTTTTGAGGGTATATCCCTCACTGAAATCACACATTTTGTTTTATAGTGAATCATCCAGCTATCTCGCACAGTTTTCCCGATATTACCCATATTAAATTAATGAGGGCCTTAAGTTGACCATTTTGATTTTTTCAGGGCATATCCCTCACTGAAACTGACATTTTGTTCCACAATAATGGTTTAACTCATATTAAAGTCAATAATGGTCGATATTTGGCCATTTTGAATTTAATAAAATTGTATTTTTTCAGGTCATATCTCTCCATAAAATAGCACATTTTGTTTTATAGTAATGGTCTAGCTATCTGGCATGGTTTGCCAGCTATGAGGTATATTAACCCTTTAACACCTAAACTGCGTGAATCAGCCTGTTGCTTATTTGCCTGAACAGCCCCGATCATGACTGCATGTGACATTGTTTACAACGTCCTGTATGTGGACTAATGTCACGTTGCAAATCTGAGCATGCCGGCGCGACTAACCGCAACAGTTTTCCCTTTCATTTCACATCAACTGATTGGACTACAACAAAACAACAAAATAATTTGCCATTTTCTTGATTTTCAAACGAATCCCAGGAAAGTGGAAATCGGCCTACCTTAAACCGCAGATTTTGTTTTATATTACTACTTAAGGTCTAGCTACATGTATCTGGTATGGTATGTCAGATATCAGGCATATTAAAGTTAATAATGGCCGATAGCCAGAGTTGAAATTTCTCAGGGCTTATCCCTACCTGAAACTGCACATTGTGTTTTGTAGTTAATGGTCTGGCTATCTCGCATCACGGCATGGTTTGCCAGATATCACGCATATTAAAGTTAACTATGACTGATAGTCAGCCATTTTGAATTTGATCAAATTGAAATTTTCCAGGGCATTTCCGTACCTGAAACCCCACATTTTGTTTTATAGTAATGGTCTAGCTATCTGCACGATCTGTCAGATATCATGCATATTAAAGTTAATTATGGGTGATAGTCAGCCAAATGTTTTGAATTTGATTGAGTTGAAATTTTTCAGAGCACATCCCTCCCTGAATTCCCTTATTTTGTTTTATATTTACATGTACACTGTCTTGCTTATCTGGCACAGTTTGTGAGATATCACGCAAAAAAAGCTTATTATGGCTGATATGTCAGCCGTTTTAAATTTGATAGAGTTGAAATTGTTCAGGGCATATACCTACCTGAAACCGCACATTTTGTTTTATAATAATGGTGTAGCTATCTGGCACGGTTTTCCAGAAAGCAGGCATATTAAAGTTAATTATGGCGGATGGTCGGCCTTTTAAGTACCGTAGGCGAAATTTCATCAATCCCAAAAGGCACAAGTACACCCCCTAAGGAATGTGTGTGTGCAAAATTAAAGAAATCCATCCACGGTTTTCCGAGATCTTCTCCAGAAACTAAACGCAGACAGACGCACGGAGGCTGGACGGATGGCAGGACATCCGAGGCAATGCCAATACCCACCCGCCCCACCTCGTTAGCTGGGGATAAAAATCAATGATATTTGCAAGTCGGCCATTTTGAATTTGATCATTTTTCAGGTTATATGTTTCACGGGGGCTGTGGTAGTTAAAGCTGCCTGCTTGGAAAGTCGGGAGATCGCGGGTTTGTCCCCCATTATACTCTGACATTCAAGTTTCAAAGTAACCAAATGTTTCTTCCCGCTCACTCGTAAAGATTCAGTATTGTGGGGAACCTCCATGACTGAGAGGTAGCGTGCTCGGCCTCAAGACTGCCAGGGCGCGTATTTTGAATCCTGTGTCTGGAGGGCAGTGCCATCTCATTAATCTCACCAAGTTTAGCCTATATGTGCACAAAGGTGGCCTAAGACCCAATTCATTCCCTCCCTGAAACCACAAATTTTGTTTTAACTTTTGTAGTATTTAATGGTCTAGCTATCTGGCACAGTTTTCCCGATATTATGCATTAAAGGTAATAATGGCCGCAAGTCAGCCATTTTGAATTTCATGGAGTTACAGTTTTTCAGGCATATTGCTCCCCGAAATCGCACATTGTTTTGTTTTAGTAATTAATGGTCTAGCCATCTGGCACGGTTTTCCACATATTACTGCATATTAGTCAATGGGACGCAAGTCTGCTTTTTGATTCGATATTAGAATAAATACTGTACATGAATTGCGTTGGACAGACACTTTTCACTAAAAGATTGGAAAAACACAAAACTGTTTGCATATATATTGTGAGTAAATATTGCAATACCTCAATAATAGTGTGTGCTCAATATTAATGTCACGCGTAAATGTTTTCCTACAACTAAATCTGGCGGGGTCATTTTTGTCTATCCATCACCAAGTTCAATGTCCGTCCAACACCAAAGACACAAATAAAAATGTTTAGTATCCTCATTTCACTTTCGATTAAAACTTAAATTTTCTTCCACTCTTGAGGACAACTAATTGGATTGAAAAATGATTGATGGTCAATCAACTGGTCTTTTTCGGTTAGTCCAATAAAGCAAACAACATTGTATTGCCTATTTAATTGTGTTTATGATTTACTATTTGCTATTGTCTCCCAAAGTTTAAATTGTCCGTCCAACACCAAACTTGAATATTGAATCAGACCCTGATAACACAGGCGACAGGAAGGGTCCCCTAACATTAAAACAATAAAACGAGCTCTCTTTTCTGAAAATTCTTAAACCCCTTGTTATATGTTTTCATACTGCACACACATTACTCAGGGGGTGTTGGTGTGTTTAGTTGAGGGACATTTCACCTACTTTCTAACCTGCTTCTCTGATCCAAATAGCTTAGATATACATGTAATACTATCATTTTCGGAGCATATATTTATGTGAAGGCTTTCCTTTGTGTTACACACACACATCCCTCAGTTCACTATAGAGAGAATGTACAGTCCCTGCATTGCTATGTACTCTATGCTAGTAAATGTTACAATTAATTAGTTAACAACACCGCGCTACTCCCCCCCCCCCCCCCCTCCCCCAGTGCCTCAAGTGTTCCTTTTGGGGGTTATGACCTGTGGGGTGTACCGCCCTAACACCAAAAATGATTTTGAAGACATTTACTACGCACTAGCACTAATTTTCAGAGGGTTAGTAAAGGTCATTATTTTATTCTTTATTTATTTCCTTATTCTTAGATGTCCCTTTCAGGAGTATAACTTTTGACCTGTTTTCTAACATACATAATATGGGGCCGTTCAACAATTACGTAACGCTTAGAGGGGGAGGGGGGTTAAGGTGTGCGTTACTGAGCGTAGTGGCATTAAAAAGCGTTTCGGGGTAGCAAATCGTCCAAAAAAGCGTTATGTAATTATTGAACTATTATTTACATCATGGGTGGGGGCAGACATCAGTTCCATCTCTTAGTGGTCATGACCACTTCACCTACCTATGAGCACATTCTATAACATTTGTGCGTTTCCGTAGCAGCTCCCGCACATATACTCTCGATACAGCACTGCAGATGTTGGAACTTCCAAATAGTTTGTGGCCGGAATTGATATAATAATTCTGATTCTTTTACAAATTCCGCGTAATAGCCTATGAATGTCAGTTGATAACGGCCTACACTTGGCACAATAGCATGGGGAAGGATGACTAACTTGTATTCGCCGAACCCAGCAACCAGGGATTCGCAGATCTAGTTTTTAGCTCCCGCCGTCACCGTAGGTGAGACGGAGGGGGCTATGGATTCTACCTCCGTTCTGTTTTTTACCTCTTCTTTTGCCTATAACTTTGCAAGAAAATAAGCTAGGATAACAATTTTTGGTATGTGGGTTACTTCCAGGTGGCTAATAGACAGGTTAAAATATTTTTAATCGAAATTCAATATGCAAGGTCGCAGAGGAGAAAATGATGATGTTACGGCGTTGGGCCGTTGGGCCGTCCGTGAACATTTCGTTTCCGGAGCATATCTCTGAAAGTACTTGTCCGATTGTCTTCAAATTTTACACACAACACCTCTAGGGGGTCTAGTTGTGCCTTTTGGGGTATATGAACTTTGACCTACTTTTGGTTCAGAACTATGACCTATTTAGACATTTTGACACACACTTCGTTTCCGGAGCAGATCTCGAAAATTACTGGGCCGATTACAGTCATATTGCACATACATGTAAGGTCTAAGGTCCCTAGTTGTGCCTTTTCAGGTTTTTGGACCTTGACCTTAAAGTTGACCCAGCACTTTGACCTAATTTATAACATCGGTAAATCCGACTAAAATATTTTGCGGAATATCATAAAAAACGCTCAAGATAGCTACACCATTACTATAAAACAAATTGTAAGGTTTCAGGAGAGGATGCATCTTGAAAAAATTCTGGTCAATAAAATTCAAAATGGCCGCCCATCGGCCATTATTCACCTCGACAGGCCTGATATTGCGGGATATCATGAAAACCGCTCAAGATAGCTACACCATTACTATAAAACAAATTGTAAGCTTTCAGGAGATGATGCATCTTAAAAAATTTCAAGTCGATAGAATTCAAAATGGCCGCCTATCGGCCATTATTTACCTCGACAGGCCTCATATTGCGGAATATCATGAAAACCGCTCAAGATAGCTACACCATTACTATAAAGGATGCATTTTGAAAAAAATCAACTTGATCAAGTTCAAAATGGCCGTCTATCGGCCATTATTCACCTCGACAGGCCTCATATTGCGGAATATCATGAAAACCGCTCAAGATAGCTACACCATTACTATAAAGGATGCATTTTGAAAAAAATCAACTTGATCAAGTTCAAAATGGCCGTCTATTGGCCATTATTCACCTCGGCAAGCCTGATATTGGGTAAACCATGCTAGATAGCTAAACCATTACTATAAAACAAAATGTGAGATTTCAGGAGAGGATGCATCTTGAAAAAAATCGACTTGAACAAATTCAAAATGGCCATCTTTCGGCCATTATTCACTTTCACATGGCCGTTATTTGGTAAACCGTGCTAGATGGCTAGACCATTACTATAAAACGAAATATGAGATTACAGATGAGGATGCATCTTTAAAAATGTTGACTCCCTAACTGCCCCCCCCCCCCCTATGTGACACCATAATAAAGCCTGAGCTGTCCTTTTTCAAAAACAGCTTCGAAAATGGTATGATAACTTACTGCGTTTTGAGCTACACTCCCATGCTGTGAAAAAGGTCCGTTTGGCCCAGATCTCACGAAATATTCTTGCGCCCATTCCCAGAAAAGACACAAATCCTTCTCACCCCACGTGTCCATCCGAAAATCTCACATAACAGTTATACCTCATATCACAAATAGCGAAAACAGTGTGTGCTTACAATTTATCCACATAATTACAACATTCCTGTATTTTTCTTAATTCACCAGAAGTGGAAACATCCATTTAAAGCAGTAATTTGGGTAGGGATTCTCTAGTCAGTAGCCACCCCCCCCCCCTTGGATTTCGGCTCATTTAGGGTGGTGAGACCTTATGGTCTCACCACCCCAAATGCCAGTCCCATTGAAACACATGTAAACTGCCTCAATTCCGCAGGCCGATTTCACCATTTTTCACCCTATTAGATATTTAGTGTGACATATCAGGATAAAGCTTGAGATGTCCTTGTTCGAAAACAGGCCCGCTATGGGTATGGTTACCAGACAGATTTTGAGCTACGCCCCCTAGAGTGTAAAAAAGTCAATACTGTTAAAATTGGGCTATAATCCGTGCTCTCTTTCACAGAACAGACACACATCATTTTAACCCACTGTATCCCTGCGAGGTTATCATGAAACAGTTATTTCTGATATCCTTGACAAAGAAGATAACGTGGGCTTATTAAATATTCACAAAATTATTACTTCTTTGTATTTTATTTTGTTTCAATAGAGGTTGGAACAGCCGCATTAAAAATATTTTGTGTGATGATTCCATCATTAGTAGACACCTCCCTGGATTTCGGCTTATTTAGGGTGGTGAGACCATATGTAGAGATATAATTTTCTTTGATTATTTTATTTCGGCCTGGTATGATGCTTGAAGGTGTTCTGAACAATATAGTTTTTGAATTAGGCAAATATATTGAAAACTGTTGCCCTCGGAGCCCTTTGAATAATTATTGATATCATGAAAATCGGCCTGGTTTCCTTGAAAGTCGCATTGAATAAAACAGTTAAATGAAGTGGCTATTCCCGCCTCTATTTCGTCACACAAAGTCGTCATGGTTACCTTGTATTTCGAAAATTGTTGTTGAAATATGCCACACATATTAGAATGGACTGCTATTAGTAGCATCCATACTTAAATTCACCATTTTTTCTTTTTATTTGGGCCCATATGACAATCAAACTACCAACCAGACATTTCATCTATGACTTATATCACCAAAACACGGCCTCTTCTGGTCTTTTCTAGACATGGTTATCACATTTATTCACCAATTATATACTTTCTAATCAAAACTATAACACTTGGATTGTTACAGCGATGGTAAAACTCAATAAAATATAGATATCAAGCTGCAGATTTTTTATCAAGCAGCTCGAATATGTCAAGAAAGGACCAGAACACGCAAACCCCTTGTGTCTACTGATGTAGAGATATAATTTTCTTTGATTATTTTATTTCGGCCTGGTATGATGCTTGAAGGTGTTCTGAACAATATAGTTTTTGAATTAGGCAAATATATTGAAAACTGTTGCCCTCGGAGCCCTTTGAATAATTATTGATATCATGAAAATCGGCCTGGTTTCCTTGAAAGTCGCATTGAATAAAACAGTTAAATGAAGTGGCTATTCCCGCCTCTATTTCGTCACACAAAGTCGTCATGGTTACCTTGTATTTCGAAAATTGTTGTTGAAATATGCCACACATATTAGAATGGACTGCTATTAGTAGCATCCATACTTAAATTCACCATTTTTTCTTTTTATTTGGGCCCATATGACAATCAAACTACCAACCAGACATTTCATCTATGACTTATATCACCAAAACACGGCCTCTTCTGGTCTTTTCTAGACATGGTTATCACATTTATTCACCAATTATATACTTTCTAATCAAAACTATAACACTTGGATTGTTACAGCGATGGTAAAACTCAATAAAATATAGATATCAAGCTGCAGATTTTTTATCAAGCAGCTCGAATATGTCAAGAAAGGACCAGAACACGCAAACCCCTTGTGTCTACTGATGGTCTCACCACCCCAAATGCCAGTCCCATTGAAACACATGTAAACTGCCTCAATTCCGCAGGCCGATTTCACCATTTTTCACCCTATTAGATATTTAGTGTGACATATCAGGATAAAGCTTGAGATGTCCTTGTTCGAAAACAGGCCCGCTATGGGTATGGTTACCAGACAGATTTTGAGCTACGCCCCCTAGAGTGTAAAAAAGTCAATACTGTTAAAATTGGGCTATAATCCGTGCTCTCTTTCACAGAACAGACACACATCATTTTAACCCACTGTATCCCTGCGAGGTTATCATGAAACAGTTATTTCTGATATCCTTGACAAAGAAGATAACGTGGGCTTATTAAATATTCACAAAATTATTACTTCTTTGTATTTTATTTTGTTTCAATAGAGGTTGGAACAGCCGCATTAAAAATATTTTGTGTGATGATTCCATCATTAGTAGACACCTCCCTGGATTTCGGCTTATTTAGGGTGGTGAGACCATATGTAGAGATATAATTTTCTTTGATTATTTTATTTCGGCCTGGTATGATGCTTGAAGGTGTTCTGAACAATATAGTTTTTGAATTAGGCAAATATATTGAAAACTGTTGCCCTCGGAGCCCTTTGAATAATTATTGATATCATGAAAATCGGCCTGGTTTCCTTGAAAGTCGCATTGAATAAAACAGTTAAATGAAGTGGCTATTCCCGCCTCTATTTCGTCACACAAAGTCGTCATGGTTACCTTGTATTTCGAAAATTGTTGTTGAAATATGCCACACATATTAGAATGGACTGCTATTAGTAGCATCCATACTTAAATTCACCATTTTTTCTTTTTATTTGGGCCCATATGACAATCAAACTACCAACCAGACATTTCATCTATGACTTATATCACCAAAACACGGCCTCTTCTGGTCTTTTCTAGACATGGTTATCACATTTATTCACCAATTATATACTTTCTAATCAAAACTATAACACTTGGATTGTTACAGCGATGGTAAAACTCAATAAAATATAGATATCAAGCTGCAGATTTTTTATCAAGCAGCTCGAATATGTCAAGAAAGGACCAGAACACGCAAACCCCTTGTGTCTACTGATGGTCTCACCACCCCAAATGCCAGTCCCATTGAAACACATGTAAACTGCCTCAATTCCGCAGGCCGATTTCACCATTTTTCACCCTATTAGATATTTAGTGTGACATATCAGGATAAAGCTTGAGATGTCCTTGTTCGAAAACAGGCCCGCTATGGGTATGGTTACCAGACAGATTTTGAGCTACGCCCCCTAGAGTGTAAAAAAGTCAATACTGTTAAAATTGGGCTATAATCCGTGCTCTCTTTCACAGAACAGACACACATCATTTTAACCCACTGTATCCCTGCGAGGTTATCATGAAACAGTTATTTCTGATATCCTTGACAAAGAAGATAACGTGGGCTTATTAAATATTCACAAAATTATTACTTCTTTGTATTTTATTTTGTTTCAATAGAGGTTGGAACAGCCGCATTAAAAATATTTTGTGTGATGATTCCATCATTAGTAGACACCTCCCTGGATTTCGGCTTATTTAGGGTGGTGAGACCTTATTCAAATTCAAAATGGCCGCCTTTTCGGCCATTATTTATTTTCACATGGCCGATATTTGGTAAACAGTACTAGATTGCTAGACCATTACTATAAAGCGAAATGTGAGTTTTTGGGGGAGGATGCACCCTGAATTTTTTTTACTTACTTCAAAATGGCCGAAAATCAGCATTATTTACCTCGATAGGCCTGATATCAGGTTAACCGTGCTAGATAGCTAGACCATTACTATAAAACAAAATGTGACATTTCCGGAGAGGATGCCTTTTAAAAACTTTCGCCTCAATCAAATTCAAAATGGCCGCCTATCGGCCACTATTTACTTTCACATTGCTGATATTTGGTAAACCGTGTTAAATAGCTGGACCACTACTATAAAACAAAATGTGAGATTTCAGGAGAGGATGCATCTTGGAAAAATTTGACTCGTTCAAATTTAAAATGGCCGCCTATCGGCCATTATTCACTTTCACATGGCCGTTATTTAGTAAACCGTACTAGATTCGCTAGACCATTACTATAAAATAAAATGTGAGATTTCAGGAGAGGATGCATTTTGAAAAATTTCGACTTCATCAAATTCAAAATGGCTGCCTTTAGGCCATTATTCACTTTCATATAGCCGTTATTTGGTAAACCGTGCTAGATGGCTAGACCATTACTATAAAACAAAATGTGAAAGGAGAGGATGCATCTTCAAAAATTTAGACTCGATCAAACTCAAAATAGCCGCCTGCCTATCGGCCATTATTTACTTTCACATGCCCAATATTTTGCAAACTGTGTTAGATGCTAGTCCATTACTATAAAACAAAATGTGAGGTTTCGGGGGACGATGCACCCTGAAATTTTTTAACCAGTCTCTATTAAATTTATAATCACCGTAAATCAGCCAATATTTACCTCGATTTGCCTGATATCTGGTAAACCGTGCCAGATAGGTAGACCATTACTGGGATACTGATTAGGTTCATTAATTTCAATGGAGGTTTGCAATCTCTGACAGACTGTCTAGTTCTTATCTTCCTCTTAGACTGAGTCTCTTAGACCTAGTTGTCTTGCGTCTTGATTTTTGACCTAGCCTAGGACTACATTAATAACCCTTCACAAAATTGCTTAAATCAAATTCTAATTCGGAGCGGGAGCTCCTGGACTTATGTAGTCTTGTCAATATTAGCAAGGAATCTGGTATTAGTCATACTTGTACGGTGCTTCACTCTGTATATTGCATTTGAATTAGCTGCTAGTTATCAGCCTCCACCCCATGCAGCAAACACGAGACGTTGAGCCAATGTTGTTTTAATGTTCAACAATTACGTAACACTTAGAGGGGGTATTAAGGTATGCGTTATGGAGTGTAGTCACAGTAACGTTAAAAAGCGTTACAAAAAGGGAGATGGGTCAAAAATCGTCCAAAAAAGCGTTACGTAATTATTGAACGGGGGTAGGGTGGGACCGAGTGATGATGGTGGCATCGACATCTTTACTTGTCAAGTGTCTAGACGTTACTTAATTTATCTCATGACAGTCTATAATTGCAGTACTTACTTTCTTTTGAAGAAATTTACTACGCACTAGCACTAATTTTCACAGGGTATATATTTCCGGCATTTGCTACAGACTGGTAGACTGGTTGAGTTCAGTAAAGCGTGGCGCCACGTTTGCTTGCTCCAACACCTACAATAGACTCAAACTCAAACAGTTACTCGTAGAAATTATGTACTCTTTTTTTTTGGAGGGGGGCGAAGTCTCTCATCACTTTTTATATAAAAAAAATCCATCACCTTTTTTTGTATTTATAAGAGCAATTTTCTCCCATCTCTTTTTTTATAGAAGAATCAGTCTGATGTAATTCCATGTGTATCAGTTCGTTTTTTTCGATGACATTTTGTAGTATATATTTTGCAACCATACACATTGATTTTTGAAAATGTGGCCTAGCTTAGCCTATATGTGCACAAAGGCCTAAAACCCCATTCATTTCATTTCTGAAAATGATGTTTTTTATTTCCAGCCAAATGTATCTATGCATTAGAAAATCACGTCAATCTCCATATAACTCGTACTCCTCGATCTTGCGTTTTATAATACCGACTCGCCTCGATTTTCGTCTATTTATATTTTTCACGTCGTTTTTTTAATGTATTTAAAAATAGAAACCTCGAAGCTCAGTTAATTTTAAAAATGCTCACTTCGTCACCATGCATGCTTTGTTTTTTTCCCCACGTAAAGGCCTGGACATGGGCACGGTCTATAATATCCCAGCAAACACAAAACATTTGAATAAGATTTATACAACGTCGGCCCAACGTCTTCGACGTTGGCCCAGCATTGCATAAATGCTATGCAAATGTTTTGTGTTTGCTGGGATAATATCGGGTATCGTAAACGGACCAGGTGGCAGCTATTTGATGCGTCTTGAGTCTGCTGTACTGTGCAGTGTGGCCAGGATTACTGCTGACTGCATGCGACTAGCGCTGGCTCCTGATCCAGATTGTTTGTTGCTGCAGGCGTGACGTCAAATTGGTCGGCCTGCCTGCAAGCCTGCCTGCCCGTGGTTTCCACTTGGAACAACTTCTGTACTGGATAGATATGTGCTGGTTAGAAATGGTTGACATTGCAGTATAGTCAAGTTTGTAATTCTGGCGTTACAAGACTGGCTGCTGCGGTTACATGGCCCATGTGGATCACCAAGCGATCTGTTTGTACAAAGAGCAGCCGCGGCGAATGGACAGCATGTGTGGGCGCCATGTGAATACATAATTATTCTGCACCTGTATGATTGGCTGCTCCCCACATTTCCAGGCATCCATCTTTTTTTCCTCCTTTGTCATGGGCCCGGATTTTGTGCGCTTGCATAGTGGATATGATTTGACGACGCATTTGATCGGGTTTACGCGGTTGACACACAGCACAGCTGATTTGACCTGTTTGTCAACCTGTGTTGCCGCGTACTTGTGGTGGATCTGGATTGGGAGAACAGAACATGTCAGCGGGGGAAGTGCGAAATCATCTGCCATGTAGCTATGGAGGGAGGACTTCATCCTATATAAAGCTGACGTTGTTAGTTTTGTGGATAGAGCTGATTGAGTGGGATCTGTGTTTTATACATGTTTGGCCTTGTCAGTTGTCAGTGTAGTGAGTAGAGTGAGCAAATCAGTGATCTCTGACAGGCCATGTACAGTGTGCACTGATAAACTGAATGCCTTATCTGCATGTCGCCATGTCATGTCAATACTCGGCAACACAAATAAACACACTGACATCATGAGCTGATGACAGCACAGGTGCAATCATTCTAGTCAACAAGATTCTCTGTCTCTTCAGAGCTGTTCAGCAGAGGTCTGTCAAGTTTTCAAGCGATATCATGGATGTCAAACTCAGGAACTGTGACATAGTCAGGCCCGGCACCTGTTGTATTAGCTGACTATATGGTATATACAAGTGTAGTCTACATGTATACAGACTCATGTTTTGGCGGGTAATGAGAGAAAGCTGAAGCAGTAGAGGGCAGGTGTGGTAGCCAGTCCCCTTACCACCCGTGAATGACACCCCCTCTCCTGCTACTATTAGATTGATATTATACTACACCGGACCAACCAGTCAGATAGTGTTCTACTTCATGCATTTCAACCCTACCCCCCCCATCAAAGTGTTGCTGTCATGCGGCACTTTTTGGCAGATCGCCAACACCAACTGTGACTAAAAAGTTAGAAATCATACAGCGCGTCATGACTTGTGTAGCAGTGACAAAGTGTTTCTTTGTCTACCTAGGCCTCTTCCACGTGGTCGTCGCCGCCTGCACATAAATATAACGACAAGTGCCTTACTAGGACTTGTAGTCAGTATGAGTTCACCCTGCTGTCACTAGACGATCAGCGAACAAAGCAGACGACAAGCCGGTATTTAGCTGGCGGCTCACTCACAACACAAAGCGCCAAACCTAAACTGCACCTGGGTCAGCCGAGCACACCGAACACAAGACAAGGCTATATATGACATATATACATCAACGGTACAGAGGTGAGTACAACGTTTTATCAATTATACAGTTGTGTAGTAGACCTATTTCAAGTATTTATCACTGATAATATGATGCTGAACGGCCCAGCCCCGAGTGCGTATGCCTATCACAAACTCAATCCATTAGGCCAGGTCCCACGTGGTTTTACTATAGATTGTATATTGTGACCACTCGTCGTGCTCAAGCTAACAAATATAACAGCTCTTCGACATTCACCTTTGCGCCTAATCATCTCCATGATCTCCACTCGACGTTTAACCAGGCCTCCACGGGACTTTGAAATTCAGAAAAACCTGTAATTTGAAAAATCATGGTCATGGAATTTCAACATGTTTAATATTGGGAATTTTAACATGTTTAACATTGGGAAATCCCTCAAATGTTCTCAACTGCTAAATCCATGAATAATATTTAATACTATAGCAGTTCTCGCACATATACTCTTAATACGGCAGTGATGCTGGAACGTCCAAATAGTTTGTGGCCGGAAGTGATATAGTAATGCTGATTCTTTTACATATTCCGCGTAATAGCTTACGAATGCCAGTTGATAACGGCCTACACTTCTTGACACAATAGCA
Source organism: Flabesymbios commensalis (assembly GCA_964017125.1). Taxonomy (NCBI): domain Eukaryota; kingdom Metazoa; phylum Annelida; class Polychaeta; order Terebellida; family Flabelligeridae; genus Flabesymbios; species Flabesymbios commensalis. Next base: position 66,332,642 of record OZ024904.1, read on the forward strand.
TGGGGAACGGTGACTAACTTGTATTCGGTGAACCCAGCAACCAGGGATTCGCAGATTTAAGTATTAGCATCACGGAAGCTATAGATTCTTTGATATTAGTCATACGGTGCCTCACTCTGTATATATATATCGCACTTGAATTCGCAGCAAACACGAGACGTTGAACCAATGTTCTTTTAATGTTGGCCCACCGTCTGCGATGCTGGGTCAACATTAAAACAACATTGGCTCAACGCTGCGTGTTTGTATCGGGACTAGTTGTGTCCAGCTACCGCGATCCACAACTTTTTCATGGCTGTCATATTCAACCCTTACACTGCTAAGTACGACTACAGTCGCTTCTAATACGTTTTATTAGCCGTTTAAGCTTTTAATTAACAGTTATTGGGAACTAAATGTGTGTTTGAAAAAGAATTTGCAAATATTTGTTATAAAAATAAACAAATATGAGCAATTTTCACCCGCGCTGTAGCGATACACAACTTCAAGTGGGTGAAAATTAAAATGATTTATCGTAGCGCTTCAAGGGTTAAGCCAATAACTCAACCCAAATAAATATCAGCGCGCAACCAAACGTTGGTTTAATGTTGGACCAGCGTTGTCACTGTTCTCGTTTTGTGTAATAAAATAAAATGGCTGCCTTTCCTATTTCTTAACACCCTCTTATTATAGCCCACCATTTGGTTAAATGATATATAATGGTGTAACAATTTCTGCTATAATATATACGTCACTAAGTTTCAATAACAATTATTCGACACATCTTTTAGTGCAGTTATAATATTAGTCTTAATCATATCAATCCCTCGTATTTATGAAAGAAAGTTAAAAGTTAAAAGTCTTCCCATCAAACACAAGACGTTGATTCAATGTTGATTTAATGTAGATCCACCGTCTACTACGACCGACCATCATTATACCAACATTGGTTCAATGTCTTGTGATCGCCGACTTACGGTCACTATTATAACGAGTTATTTGGCGTAGTCAATAGAAACGTGTGTACAAGCGGTCTGAGGATTTGTACTGATAATAGTAAGAGATAAAATGTCATGCTCAATTTCGCGCGTTTGCAGATTTCAAACTAAAAAAACATTTGTTCAGTGCTATAACCAACGTCTGATGCGTCAGGCCACAATTCCACCAGTTTTTTTGTCAACGTCTAGTGATTTCTGGGTTATCTTCACTAAGTACTAACGGCTTATGGCCGCAAATCTGTACGATTCGTTAAACATGTTAAATATTAAAACGTGCAGGCCGTGTCTGAACAAGCCTGAGAAGCCAGCTAATATAAGACTATAGCTAGGAATTTCTTTAGGTACAAGATATGACGCATAAATAGGACGCATTTGTTTGTCCTCATATTCCTTTGTTTACAAAAAATCCGTCATTGTCGACAGAAGAATAGAGATAGAGTTGTTCTGAGGTGAAAATTATTGATATGCTGGCCGACCGTGTTCGACTGCGCTGTCGCCGAGGTTCATTGAAGGTCACGATAGATTCTATGAAGCGTGTATATTAATATATATAGCAACAAAGACTGACTCTGCCATCGTCCTTTAAGTACGAGTATAAATTGTAATTTGGAAATTGTATGGGTAAATATCCAAGAAGCAAGATATGTAATATTTTTGTAATGTAATCGCTTAAAACTGTTTAGCAATACCGTGTGGCTATATAAGTGCGATCCAGATCGTATAGCCTATTATATGTCCACAATGAATTTATAGCATCGTGTTTTATTATTTTCAGACGACGAAGGAAGACACAATGGGAAGAAAGAATAGGCGATTAAAGTTTAGCAGCGCCAGTGTGGAGACGGTGACTGCAATGAGTAAAGTGAACGAAGAAGAGATTCAGTCATCCATACCTCCATGTACAGATTGTCTGAGAGCTCAGGGCAGACTCCCAAACAAGATGGCCCGCGGTCACCGCCGCCGACCGGCTATAAGAACAGGTACACCCATAGTGGTGCACCTTAAAGACACCATTAAGGTGAGCGTGAAAGGTAAAATGAAGTCCTCACCACAACTCTCAGATCCCGACACCGACAGTAACAGCTCAGACGATTTAGGAAGAAAGTCTGGTTTGAAACACCCACTACTTCATTCAGGTCTTGATAAATCAAAGGATTGCAAAAATATCAATGCTCTCCTTTCGGCAATAGAAAAAGTGCACCTGAAAGATGACCAAAACCTAGCAGCCAAGAATTTGCATCCCACCTGCCATCTCTGTGCATCTAAAGAAAAAGCTAGTGGTTATGTCTTAAACAATTGTGTGCATCGCCAGTCGGCTACATCTAGAACGTCTAAATTGATTCAAAAGCCCAACGTAGAAGTCATCTGCAATGATCTGCACAGCGACACTTCAGGCTCTCAATCTACACAGAGCAAAGAGAAATGGGAAGAATCTGAGCTTTCTTCACAGTCTAGTGTGACGTCACGTAGTGAAAGTCCCGCAGACTGGGAGGGAAGTAGTGCTTCAGAGTGTGAAGAACTGAGTAAAGAGGAACTGGAAGAGTTAACGTGCTATACCACGGGCTATTCTGTTGCCAAATACAATTTCTGGCCACACGAATGTCCTCAGTGTTTGGCCATGTTCATGGCTCACACTCACTGCCACGCTGACACGTACGATTGGGTGAAGGTGGAGGTTTACGGTGAAGAGAGTTCTACTATTCTTTCCCATGACCTCACCACATCTCAAGACAATGTCGTGGACACCAGTAAATTTCCCGTTAAAGTAACGGGGAAGGGCCGAGTGGAAGTCTCTGTTGCCAACTTACATCATAAAAAGAAACCTGAGAAGTCGAAAAGAAAATTTGACTCCCACAGCAATGATGCCATATTGCTGGATCTGACGGGCTCTGAAATGTCTTATTCTGTGTCTAATCATCTAGACTCCAACCAGACGACACCTGATTACCGTCATACCACCACCTATCCAGATTTTTACATGAATTTTTATATGAACATGTTTGGCTATTTGCCCTATTTTGTCCCGTACTACATGTTGCCGCCAAGTATTCCATACTTTCCAACTGTGACTGTTCACAAGCCACTCTGCCTGCCTAGAGACCTCAAGTGCCTCAATTCTCGCAGGTTATGCCTGGTGCCTGCTCCTGATGTCAAACACTGTAAGCTATGCATTCTAGTTATAGTGATCTTTCATTTAATTATTTATTTTCTTTTCTGAATACAATTACTCACATTTTTTTGTTCGGCTTAAAACCACTTACTGTCAAGTCTTGTATTTCACACATGTGGCGCGTAAATTTTAAAATATTAGTGTACGTTTGTTTTATTCGAATGATATCATTTGATCCATGGTAGCGGGGTTATCTGCTCTAATTTTTTTTTTTTTTATAGGGGAGTATTGTGACATTACTAAATACAAAAAGCTTAGCATTTGTGGAAAGATTTCATCGAATATATAATATATCAACGTAGTAATACATTAATGTAATACTTGGGGCTATAAGATGGTATTTAACTGTTTAATGTTGTTTCAAACGGATAGTGAGCCCGATATAGAGCAAACAAGTTTTAATATATCGTCTGGTTGGATTTGTTATAGCATTTCCAGCGTTTCATACAAACTGGTTCTCTGTACCTCTCTGTTATCAACATTATATTCGTATATATATTATTCGCCCTCTTGTTCTAATTCGTAGACCCACACCATTAGCGTGATTATACTTACTGCTTCAAAGCGCAAAGTAATTATTCTCGGCAATAATGCAATTATTCCTAATTTTATCGGTGACAAATAACTTGTTTTCTGGTCCAATTCGCCAGCTGAATGCATTGTGTATTGAACGCTTTAGCTTCTAAAAGCAATAACTTTCCCAATTTTTTTCTGTTTAAATATATTTACTAAATTCTACAATAATTATTTACAATCTGGCATCGTCAGAGCCGACATTTTCTACGTGGATAAGCCCTGACATATATTTTAATATAATACACACTTAAGCCTTAGAGCGCGGGGATCGACATAAGATGTGACGTCTAAAGTCATATCTAAAAAAGTCATATTTAAAGTCGGTCCCTGCACTGTAAGAGTCAAAATATATATAATCCCCTGATAATAGCCGTAGACCCACAACATAAGTATTCAAATAAAGCGAAAAGAGCTAAGTAAGCCATTTATGATGATTTCAAATTGAAAAAACCCTGTTGGTCTCCGGGTTTGAACAAAAATATTTCGGCGCTTTAACCCTTTAACCGCCAAATTATTCAATCTGAATATTCACCCACTTGAATTTGTGTTTTGCTGACGCGATCCACAACTTCAAGTGAGTGAAAATTATTCAGATTTGACAAAATGGATGATGTCACATTTTATCTTTAACATGTTCAAAAGGTGGTACATAATGTGCTACTAGAAAATGAAAACCCGAATATATGCGGCACCGGCGGTTAAAGGGTTAAGAGTTAATGTTTGATCTCTCAGAGACGTTTCCCAAGAATAATCCAACACAGCTTGAACGTGTGTGTTTGCTGGGGTACGTCAGGGTGAAGGCCCTGTCTGGT